>CM040239.1:211565813-212105062 GCA_022545495.1 Chrysanthemum lavandulifolium
AGGTGGCCGTCGCAAGACTAACGTGGCCAGGCGAAACCCTAATGATGTGGCGACCAGCGGTGTCACAAATCATAAGGTGACGCCGTCGCGATTGTAATATTATATATAGAATCCGAATTTTTTAGTTTTGTAGTGTAGTCTTTTGGAGTAAAAACCTAAACCAAACCAAGGCTGTCTTGTAAAGTATTTTAGGGTTCCAAACCTTATCTTACATCAAGATAAGTGTTTTACTTCATTAATTCAATTATGTCTTCAATTATTTGCATGTTCTCCATGTCCGGCTAATTTACTTGTGTGTTTGCTAAGGGAATATGAAACTTAATTATTGAATATTGATTGGTTGTCTCTTATCTTAATTGTTAATGATCTAGTGTGCGATAGGTCATTCATTGTATAATTAATGCTTGATTAATCTTTGTGAACCTTGGACTATAACACTTAGGCGGTTGTAGGCTAAACCATCCAAAGTACCTTAGAGTTAGGTTTATAATTCCTAGAGGTTTTTGTAGGCGAGACCCTTTGGTATTTCCAAGAGTTAGGGACAACGCATACCCTACGACTTTAGACACACAGGCGATTAAGAATAAGGACGTGACAATTCAACCATCAATAGGAGATAATTAAGGGTAATAAAACCTAAGTAAACACATCTTTAAACTCATCATACGAGCACACAATAATTAGACATAGACTACATACACCTTAGATTAGATAATTAGATAAGTAGAGTAATCGGTGAAATACCAACCCCAAATCCAAACCAAGATTAGTACCTTTCCTTTTCTAAAAAATATAAAAGATAAAAAATAATCTTCCTCAACTGACCTTAGGCGTAGTAACTTCTCACTAGCATTCCTATTCCCTGAGAGCGATATCAATACCGTGGCTTACCCTAATACTACACTACAATGATTAGGTTCCTTGCCTAGGGTGTTATAAAACTTGCTCGAAGAAAAGGAAGTTCCTTTGACCCCGAATGGCGTGTAGCGTTATCAATACATAAGACAACCAATCATTGATCTGTATAACTTGAATTCAGCGGGTTGTCCATCTTCATCTTTTCGGTGGGTTGATAGACTTGATAGGTGTAGTTCTTGGCTTCATAGCATCAAATTGAACTTCTTAAGTATATCGGATACATACTTGTCTTGGTGATAAAATACCCTCCTTTGGCTTAACTTGAAGTCCCAAAAAGTTAACTCACCCATTGAACTCATTTGAAATTCGTTCATCAATTGCTCAAACTCCTTGACCATGGGTGTTTGGTAGCTCCAAATATGATATCATCAACATACACTTGAACCAACATGATATCCTTTTGTCTCTCTTTATAAACAAAGTCTTGTCAATGGCTCCCTTTTGTAACCATGTTGCAATAAGAAAGTAGAGAGCCTCTCATACCAAGCTCTAGGAGCTTGATGAAGGCCATAAAGAGCCTTAACCACCTTGTAGAATTTGTTAGGATGTGCGGGATCTTCAAAACCGGAGGTTGTTTGACATATACCTCTGCGTAATCTTGCCATATAAAAGGCACTCTTGACATCCATTTGATAAACACGAAATCCCATATAGGATGCAAAAGCAAGAAAGATTCGATTGCTTCAATCCTTGCTAGTGAGGAGTAAATACTTCATCATAATCCTCCTTCTTCTTGTATGTAACCTTGTGCAACTAACCTTGCCTTGTTCTTGATGACATTCCCTCTTTCATCTCTCTGACTACGAACACCCATCTTGTACCAATTACCTTCTTTCCATCGGGTAGATCACATAGTACCCAAACTTCTTGAAGTTTAAATTGAAGATGTTCTTCTTGCATAGCTTCAACCTAACTCTCCTTAGTTAATGCATGAGCTATGTTTTTGGGTTCTTCTTGAGAGATAAAGCAAGTGAACAGGCATGTGTGATGATCTTTGTGATTCAGCCTATTTTGTTTATAAAAAAAGCTAAGTAAAGCATTGTGAGGTGTAGAAAAACTCTTAGATTTGTTTCTTGTAAGCACTCCTTGAGAAGAAGGTCCAATGATTTGACCAGTAGGATGATCTTTATGAACTTTTAAGGTAGAGTGCATGGAACTTCATAGCATCATCCAGCGTTTGTGTGTCAGCATCTTCATTGGGATGCGAGAAAATACCTTCATATTCAAACTCATCATCGGTATCTTCTAAGCGGGCATGGTTGGATCATCCAAATCATGCAAAGTCTTTGTCAACGAGTGCAATGATGCTTTGATCGAAAATCTTGTCAACAAAATCTTGTGAGTGAACTCTGTTGTCTTTGTCTTTTCTTTGCTTCCTCATAAGCTCTTCTCTGTTCATCATCATAATAATGTGCTAAAACATCTTGAAAAAGCATCGATTTAGTTCATCTTGAATAGATTGATCCTCGGCGAGACAATGAGGATTTTGGTGCATCGATGCTTTTCTTTGGTTCAGCGAGATATTGGTTCTTCATCGAGGAGCAGCATCGGTCTAATATGGACTCCATGAACAACATACTATAAATCTTCTGTTGAAACAAGCAGACCTTGATAGATCTTGAGCTCGTGGATCGTTATATATGCCTATGTAATCACAAGCACAATAAAGACAATCTCTACTACTTATATTTATCGGTGGAATATAAACACAAGTAATAACTAAGAACTTCTTGATCCTCATGGATCTTTATATTAACTAAAGCGAGTTTTCCAATCGGTACATAACTCATTCTAATGTGTTCCTTTTATAGACAAGGAACCCTAAACAATATCATTAAAGTTTCCCAAGCGTATAATCATAAAACTAAATAAGATATACAATCACTTCCTAATAAAGCTCATGTATATCCACACTAAGTAAACTAAACACGGAATAAACACTTCCATGAAGCAGACTAATAACTATTATACTTGATAGATTATGTCTTGACGAGAATCCACCGTCTTCGAGTAGAAACACTTGGCATTAATTTGACATAATCCAAACTTTACATAATTCCAACAATCCTCCCTAAACTGAATTTGACATGGTTAAGTTCGGTTTCTTGATAGATCTTCTGACATCGGAGGATTGAGCACGAACAACGTGACAAAGAATCCAAATAATAACATCTCTATGATGAAGAAACTACGAAACTTCATATCTTTGCGACAACAAATGACATTAGGTACATCAAAACAAGTTAGTTTCATACTATTCTCATCACATCCGGTGTGTTAACTCACGTGAGAGGTGAATCATTGAAAATAATGGTTTGATGTCTCTTCCAATAGCCATCACTCTGGAGTAGCCAAATGTTTAAGTTCGGAAACTATGGTACATCGATAACCATCGATTTATTAGCAAATCGGCAACTATATAAGCAGTTGAAATGTCTTTACACAGCCGTTTGCTCGGGACTAGTCAATTCTTAGAATTGGTGAATTGATAACCAAATATGGAATGCCACTTGCCTTTACCACAAGCCATATACATGTGGCTAGCCAATTCTTGGATTCCAAAAGGAATAGACCATGGTGAATTGAAAACCATACAACACTCGGCAATTAAGCATAGGTGGTTGCATACCCTATGATTTTTAGCAAATCATTACGGACTATCAACAGATTTGATGTGTCTTTACCAAAGTGTACCCTTTGGACTAGCTAACTCTTTGACATACACAAGGTATATCGGTGAGTCAATAACCGGGAAAATGTACAACAAACTGCGAGAAAAGTTAGATAAAACCAAATTTTTTTTTTTTTTTTTTTTTTTTTTTAACTAAGAAAGAAAAAAATATTACAAAATAATACAATCAAGATGAACCTTTATGTGACGTGATTTTTAATCAAACCAACACATTGAGAAGCATGAAGTTCATCATTGCCAGCAGATTAGAGACACTTCAACCTGTCTCAACAAACGTTCCATAAAAGTAGCGATAAAGGATAGGCCGATCGATAGCATACACAAGATCATTCCACAATTGGTCCGAACCACATGTACACAAAGCGAGAGGATAAAATCTCCAACTCTCAATCTCCCACTTATGAGAATTCTTCCAAATAGAATACCCTTTACCATTTGGAGAATGAGAATCAAACATAACTCAAGATCACCCAACAAATATAAACGGAACTGTTCTTTGAATGAAACTTATAATCTTGAATGACATGTTCATACAACATTTTCAAATCATGTCTAGTCACCAAATGAAGAATATCCTTCAAAAGTTGAACTCAATAACAGATTATCCGACCTATAAGCGATTGTTAAGCTTGCGACTTTCAATTAACCAATACCACATGAGTTCCTTCAGAAAAACTTCAATGGTCCAACATCAATAAAGGTAGATTCATCGACCTTGAGATCCAAATAAGGAGTCTTTGAAGAATTTTTCCTAGCCGTCTAACAGAACTCCTTTTAACCAAACTTTTACGCCTCTTACCAACAATATGATCGTATCAATAGTAAGATCATCATCGACCAATGAGTTACCCAATCCACACTTTGCAACGCTTGAAGCAACCAAAGAAGATTCGTGAAACAATCACATCGATGAAGGCATAGCTTGGAAGTTGTTTGAAGTAACAAGCTGGAGAGATCACCGTGAGGCAAAACTTCATCAAAATTATCCACTATTTCAACTGTTTTCTGTCTCTTAGCTTTAGGAACATCAGACATTGAAGCAATGCTTTCCAATTTAGAAGAAGAAGTAGAACCAGAAGAAGAAAGCTTCATCACCATATTATACTGTCTGATCAAAGCATCATCAGACAACTCACTGATTTGCTTCATAGACATCCCAGAATTATAAATAGCAGAATTCTTCACAACTCTCCTCATATGATTCCTTTTCTGAACTACAGTCATGGGTTTGTCTCTTTTAGCTTGATATCTTTGAGCAATAAGAGCTTGCCTCTTTGCAGCCGCCTCTTGCTTTCGTAGATTACCAAGAGTCACCATTTGATCCACAAAATTCTCATCATCAAAAGATGCTCCTAAAATGAGTTTTGCAAGATTTGGATCAGATGCACCTTGAGTAGTATAAGCATCCCATTGATCATCAGTAATCTTAGGAAGTAATGCATCAAGCTCTAATTTCCTTTCAGGAGACAAATTAGAAGCATACTGATCTTGAAGAAATTTAGCAACAACACGACTCTTCTGCATATTCTCATAATCAGCAAATATCCGAGCCTGAGCTTGATTTTCTTCTTCAGTCACTATACCTGAATTAAGCATATCATCAATCACGAGTCCCGCCCTTCGTCGAGATTGCTCGATGAGAACCAATTTCAGTGAGAACCAATATGAGCTTGGAAGGAACAATCAATCTCACATCGGAGGAAACAGGTTGAGACAATTCCTCAACGGTGTAGAAAATTTCGGATGAAGAATTCAACTTATACATTCTCCCGACAATAAAAACCTCTTCATCATCTCTTTGAAGGTGAAACATTTGGTTGTTCTTGTATAGACAGTTTGACCATGATCGAAGCAACCTCCTCAATGGAACATCGCAGATGCATCAACTATATTTGGCTCCTTTGAAGTATCGTGATACCTTATTCAAATATTGTCTTCTTCTTTGCTCGAATATATAATAGGCTCCTTGCTCCTTGAAGATTTAGCAATAGGAGAAGAAACATCAGATGTAAGAGCTGCATCACCAAAATCCCAAGAGATGCATGAAGATTTTCTTCATCCTCCTCTCGAAGAAACCAAACTTCTTTTTTACCTCTACGACTCGATTATTTCCTCTAAGTTCTTAACTTTGGTCTCCAATTCCACAATCTTATTACCAAGAATAGACTTGGTTTCTGCAAGTTCTTTCTTAAGACCAGTCACCTCACCGTAAGCTTGTTCATCGAGCATATAATGAGGTAAGTGTAATAGGATCCTCATACATCAACCGATTGCTCGGTTGGAATCGAACTTCATTTGACCGTTCGGGAGTGACAAGAATCGATCAATATTAGGACATCCTTCATCAAATGGATTCCTAACAGGGACTTAGTGTAGGCAATCTATCAATATCAACTTCGAACTTCATCAATAGAAACACGAACCTCATCGGTAGAAACTTGTGTAGGTGCTTGACTAGGACATGGTCTAGGTGAAGGTATAGATGCCTCATTAACAGAGAAGGACCCTCATCAACATCAACTAAAATATTGCCATCGGTAGTATTGGAAGAAGGTAAAACAACATTAACCTCATCGCCATCTCATTCTCACGAGGCAACATGGCGATAACAAAGGAAAATGTGTCCCCGCAAATTTAGTTCTCATTGTGGCAAATAACTTAGGAGTCAAAACACTTATGGGATGAAAAGCTTGCGTTTGTGAAGAAACATTCAATATCATCTGTAAAAACCTAGGGTACATCAAAACTTACCCTTTTTCCTAGTTAAATTTTCAACCATATTATCAAAAATAAACTTAGAAAATTATAAGTCAAACCCTTAGATAAACACACAATACCACATCCCATTTGGGTTGAAAACGATCCCATCCTCCGGACTTATTGCTCATACCTTTGGAGCAACGTATGAACCAAGAATCTCCACATAGGACAAAGCTTATTTTTAACCACATATCGTCCTCGTACTTTGATATCCAATCGCCTAAGCCCTTCAAGTACCATCGTAGAATCGAATGATAAACTCCATTCTCATCATCAAGCGAAGTTGTCTTGATCGAGTTCCTCTGTCACCACATACTCTCTTCCATCAACCCTTGCAACTATCTTAGTATCACTTCTTCTTTCTGCGATGCCCAAAATTGAGTAATCAAGATTCATATATAGCATTTGGAGAATGTGTTAATGCATCTTGAATCTTTGATCTTTGTAAGAATGAAATCATCGGCCTATACAACTCATCTCCCGAGCGGGTTCCGAGAAAAGCAACCTTATTATGATCATGTTTAAATTGAGCGCCATTAGAGATTTTGAAGATTAGGGTTACGATTTGCACAAAAGGAAGTGTTTTGAATGAGAGTAATAATCAAATCACTTAATATGGAGCGAATATATGCCGGTAGATAATAAATAGAAATTTCCCAAATTTGGTCAAAGTTGACCAACAATGACGTAGGATTTCTACTTTTACTCATATTCACTTTTAACTTCAAGGAAGCGAAACCATTCTCAATAAGTAGAACAATCGTGAACAGATTACTTATTCAAGAAGCTTGAGAAATATCTTTTCTTTTCACCCACTTGCATTAAATCTCATCACCACGGTAACTGTCTATAAAACAATCCCAATGCACATATTCCTCTTCATCAAAAACCCCCAAATATTCTTCCAAACCCTAATTCCACCAATACTCCAAAATTACCCATAGTAAACCATGAGTACCAAACTTGAGATCATAGATCTCACAGCAACATCCTCATCATCATCATCCTCATCTAGTGAAGATACCAATCCATGGCTTCATTACTTTCCAAAACCATACCCACGACCAAAGAAATCACCCTTTCGTCCTTCATCGGAAGATGAAAGTGTAGTGAATCAGTGATTCTGCGATGATTCGATGACTCCTATAAGGAGGAACATCTTACTCCAACCTCAAACCTTGGCCTCAACGAAGGCCAAAGCAAAAATCTACCACTTCCAAAAGATAGAAAGTGGTTCTCGGTCTTCTGCATCAAGTTTTGGTGCATCATCACATATCGTATAGGAGAAGAACTTAAAGAGAGTAGATGGGTTGCATTTTGGTTGAAATACATAGATGAAGCACAAAGGACACATTGTTTTCTTCATCATCAAATTTGGTCATTGTCATCATCAACGTTTGCATCAATCCATCCTCTCCATTTGATCCTTAGCATCTTGTTAGGGTTGGTTATGCACGTCCGCGGCTTGCATAGCCGACATTTAGTGTGAAAGATGTGGCGATCATGCATCTCCAACATCCTGTTAGATGTTGGAGCGGATGATATGTAATAGATTAGGATTAGTAGATCATGTAGATGCATTTGATGTTGCTAGTACTCATAAGTCGTAAAATTGTTTATTGAATGAATGAATGATCAATTTGCTTCAAGATTTCTTCTTTTGAATGAATCATATAACTTGATACATCATCTTGAGAGGAAACAAATGACACTCTTGACACTTTAATATCGGTGAAACAAGCTTAAGCTTTCTTGACCATATCTCAACCGAATGTAATGGACACTCGCAAAACAAAACAAACACAGAGAAACACACAAACCAACAAAGAAACACACTAAGATTACATTAGCGAGGTTAGAGTTAGTTAAAATCAAACCAATATACAAAATTACATAGCAAAATGCAAAGTTTATACAAATCCTCCCCGAGGCATATGCCTCCCACGAGGTTTATGCCTCCCTTAAACTTTGCGCTTAAGGGTTAAGATGCCAATATGGACCACAAGGTGTTGAAACCTTGGTCCTTCAAAAGCCTTGTTAACAAATCGCCACATTATCATCGATGAATTTTGACCACATTTATCAAATTTTATCATATGCATCTCTTATAAAGTGGTGCCCGATTTCAATATGTTTTGTTCATTGTGAAAAACCGGATTTTAACAATGCATATGGTACTTTGATTATCAATAAAATTGTTGTGTTCATGAAATTATACCCATAATCCAACAACCGATTTTGAATCCAAAGAACACATCGTCGACAATTTTGCAAAGAAGAACTACTCGCTCAAGAGATGAGGTAGCCACAATAGTTTGTTTCTTGCATTGCCAAGAAATCAATCTCTTTCAAGGAATTGGCAACCTCAGTGGTGGACCTCCTATCCAGATTAGCACCAAAGATAGTCACTATCACTATAAGCTTCCAACTTAAAAGGAGACTCTTTTGGATACCAAAGACCTAGAAGAGGTTGGCCTTTGAGGTACTTAAAGATCTTCTTCTGACATTGAGATGGGAAGTCGGTGGAGTAACTTGATGTCGTGAACAAAACTCACAAAGAACGTAATATCGGGCCCGAAGGCGTTAAATACATCAAAGACCCAATCATAGACACATGCATGGATGAACATTCACGGTGGATCGACTTCATTGTTGGTCTTTGTCTTTGGAGCTTCATAAGGTGTAGTGGCCCCTTACACCCTCCATACCAAACTTCTTCAAGATGTCCCTCACATATTTGTCCCGATGATAAAGATACCATCAGTTTCTGCCGAACTTGAAGACCCAAAAGAAAGTCAATTCTCCCATGGCACTCATCCGAAACTCTCCTTCATAAGCTCCTCAAACTCCACGCACCAAGCTTCCTTTGTGGATCCAAAATAATGTCATCCACATACACTTGCACAAGAATAATGTCGGTGGAATTCTTCTTGGAAAAGAGTCTTATCAATTGCACCTCTTCTATAACCGTGCTTGAGAAATGTAGAGACTAGCATACCGGGCTCGGGTGCCTCGATGTAGTCCATACAGAGCTTTGACCACCTTATAAACATGATTAGGATGATCGGATCTTCAAATCCTTTAGGTTGAGTGACATACACCTCCTCTTCAATTTCACCATACAAGAAGGCTCCTTTAACATCCATCCGATAGACCATAAAACCCATATAGGATGCATAAGCTAAGAATATGTGATGCCTCAACTCTTGCCACTGGTGCAAACACTTCATCATAATCGATCCTCCTCTTGTCTATACCCCTGCAACTAATCGGCTTTGTTTTAATGACAACACCTCGAGCATCTCTTTATTCTTTAGAATCCATTTAGTCCCAATAGCATACTTACCATCGGTAGTGGTACCAATATCCAAACCTGCGATTTTGAAATTGTTGCATCTCATCCTGCATTGCTTCAAGCCAACTTGAGTCTTCAAGAGCCCGAGTAACACCGGTTGGTTCCACTTGTGAGAAAACAAGCAAGCAGGACAATGTTCATAGTCTCGTGTGATTGTCTCTCCACGATTTGAGACATAAGAGATAAAAGCCACCGACCATATTTAGAGCGCACACAGACCTCTTGTTCTAACAGTGCATTAGGATCACCAATAATATTAGGCTGTGGATGAACATTGTTGATCCTTGTAGTAGTGGTGGTGTTGACATCAATGGAGGAATCAAGATTAGTCACGAGGGTTCAAAGTCGATCATAGGAAGGTGTGTTGAAGATTCACGCTTTAGGTTGATGATGACCAAGATCTCAAGGTTTTGGAAACCTTGTATAAGGTTCTCCAAGGTGCATTGACACTCTAGTAGAAATAGGAGTAGAGTCAACATGTCTTTCACCGAATTGGAGAGGTGAGGAGAAAGCAGAACCACTTTCGTAGAATTGAACATTCCATTGATTGCTTCACTTGTACTATTTTCAACATTCCTCTCAAGATCTAAATTGGTCGCATACTCTTGTTTCTTCATCCGCAAGGTCCTCGACATAATAAAATTCATCTTCACCCACATCAAGATAATCATTAGAAGTGTCACCTACAAAATTGTTAGGAGAGAAGGAAGGTACTACAATGGGTTGTTCATCATCATCGGACCAGCTGTCGAATGAGCTTCCAAAGTTTACACTAGTAGTTGGAGATGCTTGAATCGCATTTTGGTTAGCCATATGTCTAGCATAACCCAAGTAATCATCAAGTAATCAAGATCAAATGACCAAATATGACCCCATCCTTGAACATTAGGCTTGTCTTCAAGATACCTCGATTCAATGTCTCCTCAATCTTCTTAGCGATACATTGTAAACTCAGTATGCCTTACTATGAGCGAATACCCCAATGTAACCATCATCGCCTTTCTCATCAAAATTGCCCAACGGATCACCGGTATTCAAAATTGTCACTTGCGACCAAATGGTTTAAGGTAATGAATGAGCGGGAACTTTCCCAAAAGAAGTTCATATGGTGTTTTAAGGTGTGGTCTATTAATGGACACTCTATTGAGTACATAACAATCTGCACCCACAGCCTTCGAGTCGAACATGGTTGGAAGTTTAGAGTCTCGCTAGCATTGATCTTGCGGCCTCTATTAAGGTTCTATTTATTCTTTTGCCACCCCATTTTGTTGAGGGGTTCTTGGAGTGCTATAGTCCCTTTGATTCCCTTTAACCCGCAGAGTTCTATCGAATTGCATTTTTGAACTCGTACCATTATCACACCTAATGCCTTTCACCTTTTTGTTCAACCGATTCTCAATAAGGGTAATGAAGTCTTTCAATACTTGGATGTTTCATCTTTGGTCCGTAGAAAGAATACCCAACAAAATTTGCTATAACCATCGGTGATCACCGGACAAAAATATTTATGATCAATGCTTCTCACTCTAGTTGGACCAAACGGATCCATATGAAGCGGTGAAGAGGTTCAAAATAATGCTACTGTATGTATAGAACACCTTTGTATGAGGCTACATGTCGCTTTCCTTTGTTGCATGCAACAGCTTATGATCATTGGTGAATACTTTGGCGAAGACCTTGAACTAGGCCCGCTTTAGAGTCGGTTTATTGTCTTGAAATTGACATGGGCCATCATACATGCCATTTGGTGGACTCATCCACGATGCTTTAGCCACCAAACATGTTAAGTCACTTCTTTGGTTGGACATTAGTTAAGTTGAATGTATAAAGATTGTGATGCGAGGAACCTTCATGAATTGAAGTTTCTTACGGGGTTTGAAGTCTTTAGACAAAGACAAGACATTCATCCTCTGTGAAGAGCACTTTGTTCTTAGTGTCACGAGTTGTGAGACCGAAAACAAATTGAAGTGTTGAAGTTCCTTGACATAATAAACATTCTCAAAGTCCACCGAGGTGTTTTGATGGTCCCTTTCCATGATTCTCGCCATCACTTCCTCCAAAGGTTACATTGCCTCCTCCTTCAATGGGTACAAAGTTATGCATCATGTCCTGCTTCCGACATGCTTCTAGAACAACCACCGCCAACTATTCCAACATCTTTATGCTTAAGGGATGATCCTACAACAACAATAATATACGAAAATTAGTACACTATGGGGCTCAAGTCATTGCTTGACTTGAACACGCCTTGTGGATCATATGAGTTGTGCCATGTAGAAGTATAAGATCCACTATTGTTCTTGGGTTTCAATGAAACTTAGGTCCTGTTTATTCCAAGAACAACTCACTTGAGGTCTTGACAATGATGCCAGCATACTCTCTCATCATCATAGGGTTAACACATCTAGGCCAATAACCATTTTTAAAATATTCACTTTGGTTGGTTGAACATATGGTTTTCCGATTGATCTTCTCCAAGGAAAAGAATTATTATAATTAGTATCTTGTGGAACATAAGGTGGTATATCATTAACATTGGTCCACATTGGTCTAGATTTCCTAGAAGCACCACACCGCTCATCCTTTGCTCATGATAATCACAATCCTTAATTAAATGAGATTTACTTCCACACACAAACATTTTTCTTGATTAGAAGATTTATTTAAACCAAAAGAAGTATTATTACAAGCGAAGTATTCAAACCAAAACCATGAAAAGAATTGTTTTAACAAGACTATTATGCAAAGAATTAAAAAGCAAGTCTTGAGGCAACTGTCTTGGAAGTGGATTCATGGCAAAGAACTCGACATGCTTATTGGTAGTCTTGGAGTGCAGGTGGGGTGAAGACTTGGGAAGGGCGGACTTGAGAAGGTCGGACTTGTCATTTGAATCACACTCATAGACCCTTGCTTGGAGGACTTGTCATCATTAACACAAGAGACAAAGTCATTAGTAGAAGTATTAGGTCTCAGCATGTCTCTTGACTTTTGCCATACGGATGGTGTGAGCCATCAAAGTCTTTAAGAGTGGAAAGGTCAATGGGCATATGCTCACCTCTAATAGGTCCACGTCACATGTAGGTCACCTTCTTTCACAAAATTAGCTAGGCCTCATTGATGTAGATTTACGTGTGTCATCCCTAGCTTCTAAGCCTACATATTTCTTAAAGCCTAAAGCCAGGAGAATTAGAAGCTTGACTGCTATAAATAAAACCAATAACTTATCTCCATTCATTATCCATTCTTTATGCCTAGCAATTTCCTCCTTAAGTTTCTCCTTAAGCTCTAGATTTTCGACTCTACATCTGCTCTTAACTTCTCGCACCACTTTAACTCATTTGTAGCACATTCGAGATCTCTTTCTAAAACACCTATTTTCTCATCATAAGCTATTTCATTCTTCTGAAACCAAACCTTTTGTCTTTCTAGTGTTTTTAAAGCCTGTTTATAAGCTTCTACTTCCACATAGCATTCATTATATTTAGGTTCCAAAATATCATAAGCTTCTTTGAGTGTATTATAACGCCACTACAACCAAACAAACAATTTTGTACACGAGAGATGCCCATCAAGGCAATCGATCATGCCTATCCTCCGTAGTACGACTTGCAATCAACCCAACATTATCGGGACCATCATTATCGGTCTCCTCATGTTGCTTCCAATCAACATTGCTATCCGAGTGACCAAAGCGGTTGATCCCTTTGAAGTTCTGCCTCCTTACGACATCACCGATAAGAAGAGTATCTTGTCTCATCACTAGCTTTCCTGCCTTTGCATTCTCTAGAGAAGTAACCCATCCGTTGGCATGTGAAGCATTTAACCTTCCTTTTGTCAAACCTTCTTTGGATCGCGTCCTTTGAATCCAAACCTTCCGCGACTTTGCGCTCAAATTTCTTGATATCCATGGAAAGCATGGCCACCGCCACCTCGGCTTCATCTCTTCCATCTCAATCGGATCCACCGATCAAAATCCTCATAAGCCGATCCTGCCGAGGATCATAATCGACAAAGAAGGATCCAAGTACATCTTCCATAATGTTGCTTGATTTAGAGTGAGAACTTGATGAAGGAGCAAAGATAAGATGATGATGGATATGGGCTTGGACCATAGCTAGACTTTGGAGTGGAGGCTCCAACAAATGTAGTATGACTAGCGTAAGAAGATGATCGAAAAGGGCTTCTTACATCATGTTCAAGAGCTTTAAGTTTGTGGTACTGACTCATCAAAGGTAAGCATGTCCAAACCACCTTTTGCTTTTAAAGCTATGCTTACATGTAGCCGGATGGAGGTAATGACCTCGTAAACTTAGAGTTATGATCATCATTATCGGCTTTGCTCATGGTGATTCAACCGACTTAAAATCTTGTGAAACTTATCATAGCCCTTGTGAATTCCTTCCTCTTGAGAGATTTGAAAGTCCCAAACTGTTGTCTTAGCATGGACTTCTTCGCCTCCTAGACTCCTCATTCCCACCGAACCGCCTTAATTGCTAACCATATATCCTTAGCATCTTGCATGAAGTGAAAATCACTCAAGTGATCCTCGTGAATAGCTTGCGTAAGAATAGTTCGACCTTGGTTTCTCTCTCAATCGCCAAAGAACTCTTCGATTTTGGGAGGAACATTCATCATATTACCAGCTGAGATCCGTGGTAGTTCTCTTCAAACTGCTCCCCTTCATAATTATCGCCATAGATTCCAATCAATGTTGGAGATCCAGTTCGCATTTTCATCGCCAAAGATCATATTCCTCCCTTTAAGGTAAGGAAACTTAGCATTGCTATTAGAGAGACTTAGTTGTTGCGGATGGGTGGAGTTTTGGTTGTTGGTGAGTTCGGTATCAACATCCGAACCGGGCATGATGATTTTGTTATGGTTGTATGGGTGTTTAGAAAAACTTGTCCTTAGTATCGTAGAGACTCTCACGAGGCTCGATACCACTTGTTGAAACAAATGCAGGACCTTGATAGATCTTGAGCTCGTGGATCGTTATATATGCCTATGTAATCACAAGCACAATAAAGACAATCTCTACTACTTATATTTATCGTGGAATATAAACACAAGTAATAACTAAGAACTTCTTGATCCTCTATGGATCTTTATATTAACTAAAGCGAGTTTTCCAATCGGTACATAACTCATTCTAATGTGTTCCTTTTATAGACAAGGAACCCTAAACAATATCGCTAAACCGCTTCCCAAGAAACGATAATCATAAAACTAAATAAGATATACACAATCACTTCCTAATAAAGCTCATGTATATCCACACTAAGTAAACTAAACACGGAATAAACACTTCCGTAAAATGACTAATAACTATTATACTTGATGATTATGTCTTCGACGTAATCCACTTCGTCTTCGAGAGAAACACTTCGCATTAATTTCAAAGATAATCCAAACTTCACATAATTCCCAACATTCTCCATTGTATACAGGTTGATTTTCTTCTCTAATGTACATAGTTCATAGAAGGAGTCAAAACTTCAAGATCAAACATCCAATCAGGACCTTTACCCTTCGATTGTCTTGATCTTCTAAAATTCAACATGAAGACAATCTTGAACCTTCTTAGTGACTCATTGTACACTCTAAAGCCTTTGATGTTGGTGCGGTACCCTAATAGATAACCTTCTTCCGACTTGCCATCAAACTTGCCCAAATTATCAATAGTATTTAGAATAGTGAGAGGACATCCAAAAGGCTTGAAATCGTATGTTGGGTTTAATTCCATCAACAACTCATAAGGTGTCTTCATACGGGGTTTTGTGACCGATACTCATTAAGCACATAACAAGCAAGACTTACGACAAACCCGAATTGAATAGGTAAAGTAAATCGCAAGCATAGTTCGGGCCGCTTCAATCAAAGTCCTATTCTTTCTCTCTCGCAACACCATTACATTGTGGTGTTCTTGCAATGTTGAACTCCTCTTGATCCCTTTGTTGGCACAAAACTCATCCATAAGCTTGTTCTTGAATTCAATTCCATTATCACATCTAATACCTCTAACTTTGAGTCTCGGTTGGTTTTGAAGTGCTATTATAAGATTATGGATAGCATCAAAAGTATCATCTTTAAATCCTAAGAAAAATACCCAACCGAATCTCGCAATCATCTCGTCACAACCAAGCAAGATTTTTTCTTGTTTAGGCTTGCAATTGCAACAGTCCAAATAAATCCATATGTAATGACCCAATGGTTCTCTAATAGTCCCATCCTCAAGCTTCTTGCATAAAGCTTTGTGTTGTTTACCCTTCTTGCACGCCAAACAAGAGTGATCATTCTTGTAAGTCTTTGAAGGTAAACCTCTAACTAAATTTCCTTTAACCGGTTTGTTGATAATCTTGAAATTCACATGGCCCAATCTTCTATGCCAGCGATGTGCTTCTTCGATGTTGCTTTGCCACTAAACATGTAGCTCTCCCGGAAGAGTGAAGACTCTTCATATCCAGATGTACACATCATTGGTTCTTGGTACTCTAAGTACTACCAAGCTATCATCAACAGAGCTTGAATTCGGGAAAGGATGAGACATTCGTGTCGATGAATAACACAGATGCTTTTTATCACGATTTGAGAGGCGACAATAGGTTGAACTTGAGCTCCTTCACATATCTAACATTCTCAAAATCTATGCTCCTGTCTTGATGGTTCCTTTTCGATTACTCTTCCTCAATTGGTATCATTCCCAAATGCAACTCTTCCTCCACAAATAGATCTAAAATCGTGTAATCTCCTTGTCTCTGTCATGCTTCCAGAGCAACCACTATCCATAATAAGATGATCTTTAAGCTCCTCCTCCTGGTTTGCCTCGCACAAAGATACAAAAGTTAGTGTCTTTTAGGAACCCAAGCCATTCTTGACTTGTGTTCCCTTAGGAGTAACATACTCAAATTCTTTGAGTATGTAATCTTCACAGATTTTGTAGACAGAATCAAGCATTATCTTTTGTTTTAAAACTTGTGGTGAATTTTCAAAAAAACTTTCTTTTTCAAAAAATCTCCTTTTCTTTTACCACAAAATCATCTTTATCAAAAATATCTGTTTCACGAGACTTGTTGAAATCTTGTTTGTTCATCATCGCACTTTCCTTCTTAACCCATTTAGTTTTAACCGGTGTAGAGTCCTTGATCTAACTACTCTTACGGGTTGTAACGCCTTCTAGATTGATAGTAATTAGGTCTCCTAGGGCTCCTATTCCAAGAAGTGTTTGGTGGCCAAGCGTACTTTGAGAAAGTCTTGTATTTTGCTTGATGCACTTGGAAAGTGTTTGAAGGTCTTGGAGGTTTTGAAAAGGGTCTTCTCCGGTGAGGGTGCCTGTAGTCCGGTGAGAAGTTTCTATGGTTGACCCTATTTGAATGGTTCCAAGTCGGTCTATTCTCTCTTGGTTTTTGGTTGACAGATCCGTTCTTAGGGAAATTACTTAGGTATTCGAATGTAAGTCACAGGTCCATAATCAAATGATCAGACTAAAAGCAGACAAAACAGAGTTTTGTTACGTAATCCCAAAATTTCTTCTTCTATGTGTATTACCAAACCTATCCCGATTTCTAGGTGAATGATTAAAGTCTGTTTTGACCAAAATTATCCCAAAAGGTTTAGTATGATTGTGAAAAGGTTTTCTTAAAGGTACCGCCAAAGGTGTAGCAAGATTTGAGGTGTAGCAAGATTTGAGGTGAAAGTCTCGCTTGACTTTAGCATCATCTACCTTAGGTGTCTCAACTGCTTTCTGTTGGATTTCGCACCTAGATTAACCAATAAGCTTCTTTCTAAATTCTAGGTTATCTATACCAAAGCGAAACATCGGGTCTTATGGGTTGATGACTACCGTGGGATGTGGGACGACATGATAACCTTTGTCTTGCTTATATTACGAGGTGGTTCACTAAATGATTCCTCATTACTAGATGTGTCAACATAGTTAATAAGCTCATCATCACTAGTGGTTATATCCTCAAAATCAAGGTCATCCTTATCACTAGGTGGGTTTTCATCTATACCACGAAATCCATACCAAAACCTAGACCGATCCTATTGTAAGCTCTTCTTTGTTTTGAACATAAGAAACATGAGAAAGACCGATTCTTTCCGGCATCAAACTTTGCTAACAATTCATCTCTCTCCTTAGTCGGTTTCTCAATTTGAAATCTTACAATTTAACTTCCATTCACTTAATTTTAACCGATAATCCTGTTGTTCATATTTTTCGCCCAAGCCATTTCATTATTTTCATGTGTTATAATTTTGGCTTCCATATACTCTAAGGTTATTTGATAACCCGCTACCTCGAACCTAGCTTTTATACAATTATCTCTTTCAATCACATAACTATTAAGGACTTTTGATAAAAGTCATGACAGCTTGAGCATACCTCGAGAGATAGGGATGAGCTTGTTGAAGTAGCCATCATAGCAAGTAGAACAGATCATCTTCACTCCATGCTCCAACAAAGCTTCCAAAACCATCTTTAGACTCCATAGCGGATGTCCGGGTTCCTCATCAAAAGTCAGGCTCGATCAAACTCTTCCACGAATCCTCCACGGCTACCATACAAGTGGGTTCTTGGTTCATCATCAAACTCAACACTCCATTCAACCTCGATAAATTCTCTTGAGCAACCAAAGCTTTTGTTTACGTAATAGGAATTTCTTTCAACTCTAGCTTTGGTTTCTCATCATCCTATTTGCTTGATATTTAGCAAACCTACATTCCCTTGCAAAATGTCCAGTCTTTTGACAATTGAAGCATTCAATCTTGGATTTGTCAAAATTGATTCCCTGTTTTGGTTTGAAGTCAATGCCTCTTCCTGTCTTCTTCATAAACTTCTTTATCCTTGCATTGATCATAGCAACTTGCCACCGATATCAATTTCTTCAAGAGCATCCTCTTCAATCTGTGAGAGATCTTCTTCATAAGTAACCTAGAGAAGCTTGTTTGTGCAAAGAAGAGCATACAACTTCATCCGAGTGGATGGTTGGTGGGGCTTCTTTGAGCGTTGGGGTAGAATAGGAAACAGATTGAGCAACAAGATTTGAGTAGGAGAAGCGATACTTTTGGTGGAAGTAACGCCTCTTTCGAGATGATAAAAAGGCAATCTTGTGAGATTTGGAACTGGTTTGGCCATTCATCTCATGCTCATACACCTTGGATGATTGTAGAGATCATCAAAGTCCATAACATCCAAACCAGTTGTCCTCCGATCATTGTAGCTATCACATGCCATGTCGATGGCGAGACTCATAAGAACTTGAGATTAGCATCTTCAATCGAAACCTCGCTTTGTATAGCTCCAACATGTTGAGAAGGTTTGAAATTTGTCATAAGCGACATCAAGGTTTTCTCTTTCTCCAACGAGGAATGTTTCAAACTGCCGCTTCAACAGATCTGTGCATCTTTTGGAAGCATCATTGCCTCCAAACCTTGTCTTGAGAGCGACCCGAGTTGCTTCGCATCTTTAGCATCATGGAACTTGAGAAGATGACCATCTGAATGGCGCACAAGAGAATGTTGAGTGCCTTCTCTTGATTCCTTAATGTTCTTCTTGGTAAGACCGCCTTAGGTGCTTTGGGTTGTCCAGAATGTCAATAGGTTCGAACGACTTCATTACCATTGACAATTATATTCCATAGTCAATATAGGACCTCACCGCCCATCAATGCATGGTGTTCTTCAACTCATTGTTTACTCTAGATGGTGAAGATGTTATTGAATGTGAACCAATATTGAGTTATTTACACAGAGGTATGGAAAAAATTGTTGAAAATCGATCAATTATACAATATTCGCCTAACACTTTTCCTTTTGTGGTAGAAGACAAAAAGGAGAAGTGTAGACTCATTACACTATGATGGCTAACTATACCAAATCCTTTTTGGTGTAGCAGCTATATTTTGATTTATCCACTTTTTTCAGAGGTTTCATAACTGGACATTGAACCCATTTCATGGGAGTTGCTGGTATATTGGGCGTTGCTTTGAATCTCGGGTTTTAATCGATTCATAGGGTCTTAACAAGAGAATTCCTATCAATAATAAATAAAACAAATAAAAAAATTATATACAAAAACAAATAAAATGAATAGAAAGAAATAGGGAAGAGGGGATTCAAGAGGCCCGTAAGGATCAAGATAAAGAAGATTGAGCCAACTTGAGACTAAAGCAAGTGTTGAATTCAAAGGTGTGGTTAAAGATTATAAACTTGCTTATTATACCAAGGATACTCATATCTTGGCAACATTTTGACTAACTCCTCAACCAGAGTTCCACCGAAGAAGTAGGGGCATTGATGGTATCGAATCTTTTACTAGTACATGGACAACTGTGTGGACCAATGGACTTACAAGCCTTGATCGTTACAAAGGGAAATGTTATGGAATTGAGCTTGTTCCTAGATAAGAGAATCTATATATTTGCTATGGACCTTGACCCTGTTTTTTTTTTTTTTTTTTTTTTGTTAAAGGGTTTTACCGTAAATATCCTCGACCCTCGTTATTTTGAGGTCATATCAAGTATTTAGAGTTTGCCTCAATGGTAGATGATCAATTGAAAAGTGTGACTAATTTAAAAAGTGTAGAAAGCCACTCATCATCTGACAAATATCCCCACCTATTTTATTTAAAAAATCCACCTAGGGGCAAAATCGTAAAATTACCCATTTTTTCTTTTTCCACCTTAAATTTCAAATATATATATATATCTCTTAAACGACAAACTTTTATAAAAAACCGATTTCACCAAAATTTTTAAAAATTAATTCTCTTTAATTTGGTATAAATCTTGTTAATTATTTCGAACTTTTTTTTCTACATATTAAATGGGTTTTGATTTTCTTGATGTTTTGGCATTTTTGACCCTATTTTTACCTTTAAACCTATCAAATCATGATAAACTTAAAACACGAAAGTTGTAGATTTTGGTTCACTCTGTACCCAGAAATTTGAATCACTCAAACTCGATATGATATGAGTGAGATATTGCATGTTAAAGATGACGTTTTAGTCATATTTGTTGCACACAAGGTGTTTGATGAAATGCCTAGCTTAGATTTTTAGTGTTAAAATTGCGTTAAATGCACTAATTTTTGTATCACAACGCATCACTAAACATTTTATTAATGTAAGATTCAAAAAGTGATTTTTTAATTATCTTTTCATTCCGTAATGATTAATTTTATTATTTGTTCATCGTTTATTTAGTTCAATATCGCTTAATGAAAAAGGTTTTTTATATATATAATTTGTTCATCACCTCACCTTTGTTCACCATCTTTCAAATCCAACCGCGAATATATAGGCAATGTTTACTCGAGAACCGCACATCAATCAAAAAAATGACGAGGTATAACTAGGCGATTTTACGAATCTAAACCGCAAATCAATATTTGACATTGAGACTAGAAGACAAGAACCGGTGCAGAAAATATAGAGAAGTACCATGGATAAAGTAAACATCTAGCTATTGATTTCATAAACTTGAATGTAAGCTATCCGACCATTCGTAACAAAACTATATACAACACTGAACATACATTTAGATATAAAGTTACATATCCTATAAAAAAATGCACACTATATCAAACAGGCAACAAGAAACAAAGTTCTTATTGGTCATGTTTTGCGCTTTCATTCTCAACGGATTTCTTGATCTCGGTTTGAACATTAGGCAAAGTCACATCTTCTTTAACTTGTCTTTCGATGTATCTTGAATAGACTTAAATTTAGGCGATATAGCGCAGCTTCATCTTAAATTGAAGAAGATGGCTTCAAACTATCCACTCGGTGAAAATGACCTGATTAAAACCACTATAAATGCTTCTATTTGTCATGTGATACCGGTCTTGACAAGATGGCAGACACTACAAAGGAAACATACTCCTCCGGATTGTTTATATTGACTGTACATTTCAAAAAATAACCATATGAAAAAAAAAAAAAAAAAAAAAAAAAGGATGTTTGAACAATAATCTGTTGAACAATATTTTGATAATAAAAAACATGATGAATAATAACTTACACTAATTTTTTCGGATGTTCATCACCAATGCTTCTTTTTGTTCATAGGCTATGTTATCATAGGTTCATCCGCTTAGTTTATTTGTTTTATCATAGGTTCATCGCTTAGCTATTGATTCATCAATTATTGACTTTTAGCTATTATGTTATCATAGGTTCATCGATAGCTATTGGTTCATCGTTATTCACCGATGAACAAAACCACACGACAAATGTTATCATAGGTTCATCGCTTAGTTATTGGTTCATCGCTTAGCTATTGGTTCATCGATTAGCTATTGATTCATCAATTCTTGACTTTTAGCTATTATGTTATCATAGGTTCATCGATTAGCTATTGGTTCCCAGTTATTGGTGATGGACAAAACCACACGACAAATGTTATCATATGTTCATCCGTTAGCTATTGGTTCATCAATTATCATATGTGCATCGCTTAGCTATCGGTTCATCGATTAGCTATCTATACTACATATAAAAGAAAACAAACTTTTAAAATTGAAATGTTGAAAGTCAAAGGTGAGAGAAATGTATGATGTAATTAAGACTCTTATTAAAACACTCTATTACTTATATATATAATAATTTATTCACATTTTACAACCAACTAAAAAGGTACCCGCGCAATGCGGCGGCGGGTACCCATTGACTATTTTTGTAGCGAGCAAATATTTTTTATTTTAAACATTTCTTATTTAGCATGTCTCAAATACTTTATAACGTAGTATATATATGTTTTTCAAAAGTAGATCGTTTAAATTATTAATAGTGTAAATAGTTGGCATTTTTATTTTACAAATTTTAACACAAAATTGATGGTTATAAGTTTAGTGAGCTTTTTTTATAAACAATTCTATTCAAATCTCAAATTCTTTATAATATAGTATACATAAACTCAATAAAATTGTAGACATTCGAGTATTCCACGACTTATAATATTAACATGGATGTAGTGAGTATTGAAATGCATACATAATTCTACCATAATAATTTGGTAATAAGCAATACCATTGTTTGCACTATGATCTAATTAAAAATAGTAAAAATTCTAATTAAAAGTATATACTTTTGATAAATGGTAACTTTCATCAAATAGGTTGAAGTCCGCTAATTTAAGCCACAATTATAGTCATTGGTAATTAATACATGTATTTCCTAAATTTCTCTTAGAAAGATGGAAAAACAGTCAAAGTGGAAAAGTGGAAAAGTGGAAAAATGAAATAGTGGAATGGTCAAATGAGAGAGAGACATTTGTAAAGGCATATTTAATACTTTCTTATCACAACTCACTCAAAAACACATACAAAATGCTCTCATCTTCCATACATCTCATCAACCACCATCCTCACCACCACAAAACCCCTCCACCACCGCACCACTACACCACCGCACCACTCTATCATCGCATATCGTTAATTGTCTGCCGCTAGAAACCGCTGACGCTAGGCGCGGGTACTCGCCTAGTTTTTAAAACATAAAAACAGATGCAAAAGTTCCTCTCAAACACATGTTTACACAACCACTTTGCGGCTCCGCCCAAAATAGTCGGGCATCCGATCTGCCAATACAACAAACTTACAAACATCGTGGGTCTGACTATCACACACAACTGCTCCACCGATTCCCCACCGATACGAACACCATCGTCGTCGCACGACAACACCAATGATTACTGACAGTGTATGCAACCGGTGGCCATCCCATACTCCTTTTATTTTTCAAGAAACTTCAACCACTTAGATTTTTATTCTTTTATTAGATCTGGTTATATATGGTTTTTATAACATGTTATGAATGATGGGAGTTTAAAGAAGACACGTAGTTTGGCGTGGTTGTTATCGATTGAGTCAGAATGGAAAACATATATTTCTAATATATATTAATGCGGTGTTTAATAGTCATTAATTGCCACTTGACTAAATGACTAATATGAAACTGATATGTGTTACATAAATTTGTACTACATGCTTTGTAAGTTGCACAGCCTAAACTGAGGGCATTGACTTAAATTGTAGTGTGGAAGAAATGCTTGTCAATGCTTACAAAGTTTGTATATCATGCTTCTATAATTGTATCCCTTAATCTTAAAGTCTTCGTGCATTTGAGGAGATGATTTGGGGCAGCTTTGTTGTAGTTGGTTGTTGATAGTTAGATGTTCAAATCTTGTTACACTTTGTTGTTGCTTGAGTTTCTTTGCTATTTGTTGTTGGCTTGTTACTTTGACTTGGTCGATGATGCAAAAGTTGTAACCATGAAAAAGCAGTTTATAAATTTAGAAGAAAAAACTTGTCAGTGGTAGGATGACAAGATGTATGTAAATGGTTTAGATGCGTGTGTGAGAGATATGAAATGGTTTGCGTGATTTTATATGATGGATGCGGTTACATGTTTTTAATAGTCATTATTAATAGTAATTAATTTTAACGGTTACACGTTTTTAATAACATTGACCAGGGTATTTATTAGTTTTGATGGTTTTATTTTATAGCAAAAGTAACACATTTCTTTCCTATTAAAGAAATGTTTTTGTTTTAAAAATTTTAAGACTTCCCTATATAGAAAGTCTCAAATCTTTTATAAAGTAGTATAGATTAAAAGCATATCTATCAAATTAAAAACAACCAACTAAAACACCTCTTACTAAAAAGTACAATAAAATTTTCACCATGTACAATTTAAACAAGCCACAACATAATCCAAAATATAAAATAATTAAACACACTAATTAATGTTATTTTTAAAACACCCTAAAATGAAAAGTACATGTTATTATACACATTATACAAATTAATAAAATACACAAAGCTTCATACAAGTTAACAAGTTGATGGTACATATAGTTTTAAAAATCGGACCGGACCAACAGGTTCAACCAGGAACCGGTGTAGCCGCCGGTTTGGCTAACCAATAAAAGCCATCAGAATACGAACCAGAGAGGACCCGTTGAAACTGATGCAAATTGGTGAATCAGGTCTTATCGAGATCTATTTCTCCGGTTAATCGTCACAGACCCGCCATAACACGCGGTACCTATATATAAATGAAAAACCAAAAAGTAAAAAGTGAAAAATTGAAACTAAAAAATGAAATGTTGAAAACATATATTTCAAAAGAAAACTATTAATACATATCGAAAACCGGGTTGACCCGGGACGCTTCAAACCCGGTGGGTTGACCCGGTTTAATTTGATCCGTTTTTACCTAACCCGTCGGTTGACTCGTTTAAATCGACACGTTTTTTGACCGGAACGGTTGCACCACCCAGATCGAACCGGGTTTCAAAACATTATGTTTAATCCCTAAATCTTCAAAATTTTATTCTTTTTCATTTATAACCCATAAACTTTTTTTTAACACAAAACGTTATATCGCTATAAATTTCGTTGCTATGCACGGGTACTCGTCTAGTTATTTTATTATAGGTTCATCAGTTAGCTATTATTTTATTATAGGTTCATCAGTTAGCTATTGGTTCATCACTGACTGATGAACAAAAGAACAAAACCATCTTATACTAAATCAGTAACTGATGAACAAAACAACCTAATACTAAATCAATAACTGATGAACAAAACCACCTAATAATAAATTAACCTAATACTAAATCAATAACTGATGAACAAAACCACCTAATAATAAATCAATAACTGATGAAAAAACCACCTAATACTAAAATCAATAACTGATGAACAAAACAACATATTACTAAACAATAACAAATCAATAACTGATGAACCTATGATAACACAACCGATCAAAAGTTTATCAATTTGACAAAAAAAACAAATGAAAATAAAAACAGTTTTAATAAAAATCAAAAGTTTTATTAATTTGACAAAAAAAAAAGAAAATAAAAATCAAAACTTTTTTTATCAAATTGATAAAAGAAAACAAATGAAAATAAAAACTTTTTAATAAAAATAAAAAAACCCATGAATCATAATCAAATTGAAACATTAAATCAAACAGTTGATATGCAGAATTAACCGATCAAAAAGATTAATCACTAACCTTGAAATCTTTGAAGTCAATAACACATAATCAACCAAAGATCAAACCCTAAATCAATGAAAAGATTATTGAATTGTAAATTGAACCTTAATTTGATCGGAATATGTGATTTCGATCGGAATAAAACCCTAATTTAGATCCCCAATTTTAGAGAGATGATGGAGAAGTTTATTGAGAGAGAGAAGATGTATTTTTTTGCAATTACATTTTTACCCTTTTGAGGGGTCCATCAACCTAACAACCGTTGGATACTATTAGTGAATGGATGCTTTTATAAAAAATTGATCTGACGGCTGATATATCTTTTTAAACTTTTTAAAATGAAACCCCTTTTTATAGGATCGCAACTCTTGCCTTAATTTGGTTCAAAAAATTCATTCATACTCCCTCCGTCCCATATTAAGTGTCCACTATTCATATGCACAAAGTTTTAAAAGATTCCACCAACTATATTATCCACCAATCAAATATTATTTTCACCCACTAAAGTCTCATCTCATTGGTTTGAATATTCTATGGACACTTAATTTGGGACACCTAAAGATTCCATTGTGGACATTTAAATTGGGACGGAGGGAGTATGAAAGTATGTTTCATAAGCATACAGGAATAACTAACAGCTTATATGATGAAGAGGCAGACCGTAAGTAAAGGAGGTAGATTCCCAATCTAACATTTCCTTAATTCAAAAAACTCTACGCAGTCAGAGGATCAAGCTACTTGTAACTATAATATACGAGAGCTAATAATAATTTGTTTGTGGAAAACTAGACTCCATCCACATTTTGTCCGACATCCACCAACCCACACCTCCTAACCTCCATCTCCAAATTCCAACTGTAAACTCTCAACTTCTCATCGACCAATATTGAATAATGACATTTTACATTTTCTGATAATATATCAAGCAGAGTTACTAAAAAAAATCTCTGTATTCTTACTTTAATGACGACTCCAATAATAATATAGTGTTTGGTTGAGCTTAATAAGCTCCAATTCTGTATTAAGACTTAGTCTTCTTTCTTCACAAATACGCATTAGTCAAGTACTTTCTCCAAAATTATTGTGTTTTGAAACTACAATAAATATAGTTAAGCATCAAGGTATTCAATTTTGAAAGTAGAATAACTATTTAAGCATCAAGGCAGAAATTGTTGAATATCTTGTACACGGCCAACACAAGTAGACGGTCCATAAACATCCAACTTACCAAGAACATAAACTATAAATCTGCAAAGAAATCGCTTGTGTTATCAAGGCCTCGAGCTCCTCCATTGTTTTTCCTCTTTGTGCCTAAAGGGAAAAGTAGCAAACTTATGCGATGTTGGATAGGTTTGTGCATGAACTTGAACACAGTTTTCAAAATATGATCACATTAAGACAATTATTATTCCTAAACAAACTATGTTTACTCTCCTATATACAATACTTATGACGTAGAGATGGCAAAATGGGCAGGTAAAAAATGGGTTTGCAACATAACTGGTTACATTTTAATATGGCTCTAAATGAGACAGGTTGTGGTTCAGCCACACTGTAACATTTTTTGTCCTATTTTAGTTTCCAAAAATCTATGTATTAAAATAAAAATAACAAAAGCTATAGAGCACCTAGAACTATAACAAAAAATATAAAATAAAGCTATTATGGAAGTTAAAGTGTTAAACGCATTTTGAAAACATTTTGGGCGACATTTGATCCATTTGCTTATTACTAAAGTTTTTATTTTTGACCCTGTTACAAGATAACATTCTAAACAACATAAACACATTTTAAGTAAACGAGTCGAAATCCCCTCTTCTCCTTCCTTCCTCCCTCCAAATATAACGAGATGCTACTGATTACAGAGCAGGGTTTAGAAACCACAAAATAAGCACATTACCTTTAGATGATTTTCGAGGAATATCATCTGTATCCATATCCATCTCATCATCACCACTGTCAGCGCCTGATTTACCCTCTACCGTCTTTCCGGAATCCTGAACTAGACTGTCTATATCCCACAGCTGCAAATGATAATGGTGATGGTTAGAAACTAAGGCAATCAAAAAATAAACAAAGGTGCACAAAGAATACACACCTTCAATATCGAATCATGTGATACACTTCCAAGAAACTTTCTATCATGAGAAAAAGCTAAAACGAGAATAGCAGAGTTTAGAAACAATAGTAGCAAAAAACTTTAACATTGTAGGTGACAAGCCTTAATATAATATTGATTCGGGCATCGCACTGCTGAATCTTAATGTATAAATGGCAGAGATGTGTCAGAAAAAGCAGGTTTGGTCTAGTCAAAATGGTTATATATTAGGGAAAATGACAAAAAAAATACCAATTTTTACCAACATACTTCACCAAATATCCCATTTTTAATTTTTTATCAAACCTTGCGAGTTTAAAAAAATCGCAAGGTTTGACCTCACAAAGTCAAAACTTGTGAATTTTTGAAAATTGCTCCCTTTTCCTTCAGTTTTTACGCTTAGCTCAAAACACGAAAGTTGTAGATATCCCTTTTCTCATTTAGTGGCTTTTTGAATCACTAAAAAAGGAGTTTGTATGAGAAAGTTATGGCCAAAATACCACAGCTTATTCTCGTATTTTGGCCATAACTTCCTCATACGAACTACTTTTGGGGAATTCAAAAAGCCACTTGACGAGAAAAGAGAGATCTACAACTTCGATATCCGCCCAAAATGAAGTCATTTATTTAATATCATAAAATAAAATGTAAAATGATTTGAGCTTAGCGTGAAAACCGAAAGAAAAGGGAGCAATTTTAAAATATTCGCAAGGTTTAACCTTGCAAAGTCAACCTTGCGAATTTTATGAAAACTAGCAAGGTTTGACTTTGCGAGGTCAAACCCCCCAAAATGAAGTCATTTATTTAATATCATCAAATAAAATGTAAAATGATTTGAGCTAAGCGTGAAAACCGAAGGAAAAGGGAGCAATTTTAAAAAATTCGCAAGATTTAACCTTGCAAAGTCAACCTTGCGAATTTTATGAAAACTAACAGTTTGATTTTGCAGGTCAAACCTGCGATTTTTTAAAATCACAAGGTTTGACCTCGCAAAGTCAAACCTTATGAATTTCAAATTTTTTTATAAAAATTGGGTATTTGGTGAAGTATGTTCGTAAAAATGGGTACTTTTGCATTTTCCCAAATATATCATACACACTATTCTTGATAGATTAATATTTTTTTAGTAAAAGAATTTAGGAAGTTATGAACACTTGAATATGCTTGAAGCAACTTTAAATACAAAGTACCCATTTCATATTAGCCAAGTTTCATACTTTTACTCATTTCAGATGCCAGCAGTAACATATAAGTATATAAACCCATACTGACTAATTTCACATGCATGGGTTAAAATTCACGCCTTGACAAATAAGCAAATACATATGTACAGAGAAACATATAGCATAAAGATAAGTATAAATGAGACTAACCAAGACGTTCAACAGGATATTCTGAGTGCTCGGCAATTGGTTGGATCACTCTGTTTGGTAATATACCTACCAAGCTAAACAAAATACAAACAAACGTTTAAGGCTCAAAAAATTGATTAAACAAGGTAGTTATTATAGCGTTCTCACCTGATGAGGCCATTTTCAGTTCCAACGATAACTCTCTCTTCATCAAGCTAAAATAAGAGAAAATCATTATTTTGTAACTCTAACTTGATGGGGAAGGCTCATGTTCAGTAGTGATCACAACTTTTAGCACAAGTAAAACTGAATAAAAAAAACATACCTTTAACAAGGTATTCACTGGGTTTGGGGAGAGAGCAGTAAAGCGATCGCTGGAAATTACAAAATGCATTAATAAGCAACATTTCCCATTATAAAAACTAGCGGGTACCCACGTTGTTGCAAGCGGTACTCGAAATAAAAATTTCGATGAATAATGTATTTTAGTTTATTATGTTCTTTTAACAATAAATTTACGGATATCAAGAATTTCAGATAGCCCGTGCCTGCTCGGGCTCGAACCCGCTGGCTCGTGTCCGCCGGGCTCGAGCCCGCTTGGTCTGCGCCGCTTCGGGCTCAAGCT
This sequence comes from Chrysanthemum lavandulifolium, assembly GCA_022545495.1. Classification (NCBI taxonomy): domain Eukaryota; kingdom Viridiplantae; phylum Streptophyta; class Magnoliopsida; order Asterales; family Asteraceae; genus Chrysanthemum; species Chrysanthemum lavandulifolium. Next base: position 211,595,629 of record CM040239.1, read on the forward strand.
CATTTGGCCCGTTGCTTGTTCGGGCTTGAATATTTGTATAATGTGCTTTATTATTTGCGTGGTGAAATTTAATGCGAATTGTGTTTAATTTGGTTGTACAATATGCTTGATAATTTGTATTTCTTATGTAAGGGTGTTTTAATAATGTATTAATTGTATTTATTGACCAGTTAAATAATTGACTACATTAAATAGCATTAATGTGGTGTTTTGTTGTACACTATGCTTCTTGTCTTGTACGTCTGAAAATTATGTGCATTAAGTGTTGTACACTATGTTTCTTTTCTTGTAAGTAGTAGTTATTATAGTCATTAATAACATTGACCACTTTAATAGCATTAATGTTGTAAGTCTGAAAATAAGTCTGAAAATTACATCATACTTATTTTGTTGTACACTATGCTTATTTTGTTGTAAATCTGAAAATTGGTTGCAGCCATTGTACATTGTGCTTAAACGGTTGTAATTTTTGGTGAAAGGGTGTTTTTAATAGCATTAATGTTGTTTGATAGAATTTTGGTCTTAAAATGACACCACGCTTTATTTTGTTGTACAATATGCTTACTTTGTTGTAATTCTGAAAATTGGGTGCATTAAAGTGTTGTAAACCATGCTTAATTTCTTGTACGTCTTAAAATTAAGAGTGAGGTGCCTTCGTGCATTATAAGTAGTATAGATATAGATATAGATTAATAGTATTTCAGAGGAACTTCAGACTACCTGCAATCCTTGAAAAAACCCCAAGAGTATAATAACATTGTTCCACTTTCAGTTCCACATATAACTTTTCGCCCATTCTGTATATTAATAACCAAACGGCATAAGTTGGCAAGTTACTAATAAATTGTGAAAGCAATATAACCATAGAACACACTCAGACCTTCATTATCACTACTGACAATGGCTCATCTTCAGAAAACTCTGATTGGGTTTGAACCTGCACAAATATGAGAGATTAGATCATACAGGTGCAGCAAAAATGATCTATTGTTTCATCTTAAGATCCTTAAATTTCATCCTTGAAAAAGACATACCTTGTTACTTCGCAGATTATTAACAGATAGAGTGCCATCTCCACTAGACAAGTTAACATAAAAACAAACCAAGTTATAAATTAATATGACCAACATTGCAAGCTTAAATGAAAATCAAGAATAAAGAAATATAAGAACTACCAATCCAGATAACTGATCAAGAAAGAAAATAAAAAGTAACTGATATCCCTTAATAAACCTTAAGAACATGAACTGTGCTACCCCTATTCCAAAATGATACACCCTCTCCCACAAAGCATAGTGAGTATGATACTAATTCTGTAAGTCTCTTTCAAAATTAGTGTTTTGTCACTTTGTGTCTGGTGACGAACCAAAAACTTGATTAATATGAACATTTTGGGTACTCTAAATTAAAGATTTTAGGGTCAAAAGAAAAGTTTTAATACAAAGTAAAGAGTTAAGGGCCTATTCTTCTTTCGGAACAGAGGGAACGGCATCCTATATTTTGTAAAAGAAGAAGGGGCATGTTCTACTACCTTGTTCCTAAAAGTTTCATTGATTCAGGCTCGAAGGTCATATCAGTGATGTACTCCTCATGAACTTGAAACGTATTGCAGCAGGACTGTTGTCTAGTATCCCATACCTACACAACACAAACAGAGCAGACATGTCAATTGCCAAACACTGAGGGGTCAGAATAACATAACGTAAAACTGAAATTTGGACAGTGATGATGAAAGAGCTAAGGAAACACTACTCAGAATGATCTATCACAGAGGTGGCAAGATGGATGGGTCATGCATGTTATGAAATGAGTCATAACAAATTTGGGTTTTAAAGTGGCTGATCCAGGTTGTGTTGCTATGCTTGCCTATTTGTCCATTTTAAAATTATTATAGACACGTAATACGTGAGACCAGAGATAATAATCTAATTATAAATGTAAAAGAAAGATGTTTTAGAAGGATGTAATGTTCTATGCACCAAAAGAGACTTTTGGCACCTGTTCAACCGGTTTGACATGTTTCCGTATAAGCTAAACACTTGATTTGGTGACCCGTTTGAGAGTACCAAAATCCAAATTTACCATTCATGAGTAAATTGTTATAAAGTGCAACATCTAGTTTGCTCATCTCAAATGAAGACATTTAGACAGAAGAGATAAGTACGGTTGACATGGGTGAAGTCAAGAGCATAGATTTAAGTTTATCGAATATCATGATTACAAAACCTTAATACAGCCATCGTCCCCTCCGGAAGCAATTGTTGATTCGGTGAGATTAACCAATCGGTTGACAGCATTCCTGCAAAAGAAGATAGATATTATTAATAACCCAATAAATCATCCAGCAATATAAATGCTGCAGAAAATAAAGAGACCTACTCATGACAATTTTCAAGACGGGCAACTGGTGATCCTGTTTCGATATCAGTGGCCAGGATAGAACAGTCCGGAGAACCTGTGAGGATTACTAAAAAGCAAGAAACGACGATAACTCAATAAAGCTCTCATTGGAGAAAGTAATGTATCAAAATATTGTAAATTAACAAAGTTGTCATTTACCACGTCCTTCGTTGATAAATCTAACTGCTCTGCAAGACTCGCTGTGAGCACGGACCTTCAACACCCTAGGATGAATATTATTAAAGAGCGCCCAGATATAACACCAAAAAAAGAAGTAACAAGATGAAAACACATGGCATAAAAATTTCGCACTTAATTTGATTGCCTCATTATAACCAAGTGAAAAGATTTATGTTAAGTAATCAATTTTCATATCCAGACCCAGCTTGAGTATATATTTATAAACTTTCGATTCAATGAGAACTGATTTCACTACCCTAAACAATCGCTGAATTATGTATGCATTTAAATTGATTATGAACTGAAGCAGCATGAATGAGTTTGGCGGAAAGGTTCAAAACCGATGAAAACAGATAAATGTGATAGCTCATGCAAAGCGATTATCTAATGTGGATTATTCATTTTCAAAGCACAGATCCAAACAGCCCATTCAAGCATATTTCACAAGCATCGTATAAGTGGCTGAATAACATTTTATTAAAACTAAACAAGTCCACACATAACGGAAGTCGGGTTAGCTTATTCGGGTTCCAAATTCTACCAAGTGTTAACTTGTTGAGTTACTAACTAACTAACTTACCTTTGAGCTGGTTGAGAATAATCTTGAGCATCATAACGATATCTGATTAAAAGAAAAGAAAAAAAATGTCATAGTTAGATAATAGAAACTGAAGTAAAAAAGTAGTAATAAAAGAGAGAGAGAGAAGGTGGCTTACAGAAGAAGTTTGCCAGTGATTAAACCAGCAGCAACAAGGTTGTTAGAGGGATGAAAATCAAGGTCGAATGCTATATTCTTTACATTTATCTCCATTTATTCTTCTTCAACACCAAATTTTATGATTACAAGGGAAGGGGTGGGTGGGTGGGTGGAAAGAAGAGGGTTTTGGGTAAACCCTAGAACAAAAACAAAAGCTAATGAATGGGCTTTATGTTGCCGTTTTTTAATGCTAAAGGGTTATTACTATGTATATAAAACGGGGTCACAAAACGGTGCCCACCCCCGTCGTTTAGGCTACTAGCTTTATGGGCCTTTTTTGCTTGCGTATTTTTTCAGCCCATCCATGGGTATCTCTGGCCTGTTTCTTAGCTGTTAGTTGTCTAAAGAGAGACTAATATATTACTTTACAAACCACCGCCTTCTTATACGTCTATCTTTTTTGCGAACGTGTCTTCTCTTTTGCCTACGTGTCTCAACGATGTGCGTTTGTTGGTCACGGGTACGGATCTTCATCTCCGGCGTATTTCTTTCAGACTCGACTTTTGTTGGACTTAGGTAATTGGTAGTTTCACTCTTGCTTTTTGTCGTTGCTTTTTTTACCGTATGTGATTTTGCTGGGTTTTTTTTTTTTCCTGTCGACTGCGTTGAATATCTATGTTATATAATCGTGTCACACCCCAAATTACTGCTTTGCAATGAATGGAATTCACAGGGATCGATCATTATAAGATCACAATCACAAGTATATTGAACGACCTAAAGTGTCGCTTTGGAAAATACATCGCTTGATTTAATAAAATAATCGAGTTTACAAAGTAGGTCCCAAATGTAAATCAACTTGTGCGGAAATAAGTTTGTTACAATTCAAACGATGTTTTAGAGTACATAAACCCAGTGAGACGCGTCGTCACCACGACTCCATGATGTGTCCAAATGCATGCCATGAAGTGAATGCCTTAGATACCGAGATAAAAACATGCTAAAAGTGTCAACACAAAGGTTGAGTGAGTTCATAGAGTTTGTTTTGAAATGTAAAGCCTTCAAAATCGTTTATGCCGCAAAGGCATTGTAAATCGTTGAAATGTAAAGTCTTTCAAAATCGCTTATGTAGCAAAGGCATTGTAAATCCACCCGCCCAAGTCCCGCCCATACAAAACTTGCAACTCGTGTTCACAACCCATCGCCAAAGTGTGTAAAGTTTATGTTCCAAACATATGATGTCAAATGAATTCACATAATAGTGCATGACTTAATGTATCGATGTTTACTTGACCTAATTATACCAAGACCATCATCCAATGAATGTACCAAGACCATCACCCAATGAATATACCAAGACCATCACCCAATGAATGTACCAAGACCATCATCCAATGAATGTACCAAGACCATCATCCAATGAATATACCAAGACCATCACCCAATGAATGTACCATGTAAATACTACGATGGCCAAACTCACATTACGCATGACTAAGCATTTCAATTGCTAAACATGTAATTTGCAAATAGTCATGAATGCAATAAACATTATTGAGCATGTATCTCCCCAAAACATTTATGAAAACCAAGAAAAGTAGGGCTATGGAACTCACTGGATAAACCGAATAACGGCAAAAGTGAGTACACCGAGGTTTATAATGTAATGCGTCAACCGGACCTATTATCAATGATATGATATGTCATGAGTGGCAATGTAATGTTATGCATGCACTTCAGATGTTATTTATACCATTTACGGTTTTGAAAATATTACTCGTCGTCGAAAAATACTTTTGACGCCTCGACCAATCAAAAATGACTTTACATGTTTTACGTCAAAATGTCATCCTACAATGGTTTTATAATGATTTTGGTGAAATTACCATTTTCGTCGCAAAACAATGTCGCCGGAAAACCATGAAATCAACAAAAATGGCTCCGAAAAGTAGTCGAATGGTGTACGTCGATCGTTAGAGAACGAACTCGACGGTTTTGGAAAGTTTGTATCGATATCTAAAAGTTTCGGTTCAGGAGTTTTCATCCAAAAGGTCTCGATCATAAAGATATCAAAGGCTAAAGTTGGTGGTTTTGTTAATGTTGTGCGTAAAATGAGTTTCGCCAATGTTTGAACATCCGTAAATAAATAACCATAACTCCGCTTGACAAACGGCTTTTGTTTTGAAAATATGGCCGATGAACTTGATTTTACTAGAAGACACTTCGTTATAAAAAGGTTTGCATCATAGTTAAAACCGCCGCAAACATGGACGATAGAGCTAATGAAATACTTGTTACGTCAAAAATAATATAATTTTCGTAAAATAATACTTACGGCAACTTTATGAAAACGGCCATATATTTGTCATTTTAAACTGCTTTCACGTAAAATATGTCCTTAGCTTCGATCAAGTAAACTAACATATTCTTGACTAGTCGAAATAATTTGTGAAGCTTAAGGCTGCTTTTGACCCGAAATATACAAAACTGCATGCTGTCAATTTCGAAAATATTAGTTTTCGTCGAAACTTTAAAAATTCACCACGGCTTCGTTATAACTCCGCTTTTATCCGCTCAAGCGCCACGGATTCGCTTTAAAGTATATTTTCTAATTATCAATGCCAAAAGGTCGTACCATCAGTGGGTTTTTCCCAAATACGTTTTAAGGACAGAACGTAATATATAGTTTACTTAAAATAGTTTTTCTCGGACAAAACCTATTCTAATCCCTTCAAATCAACTCCAAAGCTAATCTAATCCTACCATACACCTTCTTAGGGTGTCATGGGTTCCTAATCACCATCAAGACCAAAGAATAACTTGGGAATAATTATAGGATGACTAATAAGTATATAAAACCTTAAAATCATGTAATAAATGGTATAAATCACAATACATGCATAAAAGCTTCAAAAATGATAAGGAAACATAAAATGACAAGAATATGCTTACTAGTGCAAGTGAAGAGGTGTAGGTAACAAAGGTTTAACTTAAATATCCTTGGTTTTTATTTCAAAACCATGAAAAGGATATAAACTAGGTTGTTAAAACACTTGATCTTGCCAAAATATTCTTGATCCCTTGTTTTGTTGATGTTTGGCCGGTTTTGGAAGACTCAAAAAGAGAGGAGAGAATTTTCTTGCAAACACTTTTTAACTATGAGAAAAATGAAGGTGAATTATTTGTATAAGACTTTAAGATTGTGTAAGAAACATGATCACTCTTGAACCATACCAATCAATAAACTCACCCTCCTTAGGGCCGGTTTTCATGGGTTTGTGTCTCAAGATATTTATTTATTTTTTTTTTTAAATGTTTACTTGCATATATATTTGTAAGACTTGTAAAGAAAAGTGTAAGTAAAGTATAATTATTATTAACTTGTGTAGTAATTGGTAATACTTGGTGCAAGTAAGTTTTTATTAGATCAAATTATAATGTAAGGAGATGATAAAAATTGTAAAAATACTTTCCTTGTGAAATTTGGGTGATAAAATAATTATCGTACAATTTTAAGAAAACAACGAATAATTAAACGTTAACGATTAAAATACCAAATAAATTTGAAACACTAGGAAAACTAAAAATATAGTTTTATGAACTAAATGTAAGTTTAAAAATACCTCGGATCATTTTTGAAAGTAACGGGTTAAATAATCAAAATAAAACTCACGATAAAAATTATTAAACATAAAATTACGCGTTGAAGGGTGAAATGAAATGTCGTGCATGTACTAATGAAATGCACATGATGTCAATGAAATGTAGACTAATCATAGTCCGTATGAAATGTACGTGAATGTCATGATCATGAATTCGCCGCTAAACCTCAAGGTTACGCGATTTGAAACAAGTAAACCAAGTTTACTAAAATGTTGAAATAATGAGACATGAATCGTGTCGAGGAATGACCCGAAATACGGGTTGTCACATTCGCCCATCCAAAAAGGAATTCAATCCCCGAATCGGGACGTTATTAGGTCTATCGGGTTTAGGGTTTGATGTGGTAAACTTTCCCATTCCCAGCAAAACCCTCAAAAGATTTTGGTAACCGATTTTACTTAATCTCACAACTCATCAAACAAGAACCGCATGAGATTAGGCTAAATCGGTTTAGGTAACAACTTGTTTCTAGCTCGATCTTTGCAACTCATCAAACAAGAATCGCCACGCCGGATCAAACCGAAACAAGTGGTTTGAAGAAAATCTTTGAAAATTTGGCTCGACACGGAATTGCTTACTCATATAAGACTACTACTCCCTTCATTGCATGATTCTTCCCGAATTAGACATAGGTGATCGGGCTATGTATAATTTAGAGTAACTATGCAATGCTTGACTAATCGACTCATATGTTTGTTTGGTGTTGGGTCAACTGTTGTTAAGAATTGTGATGAACATCGAGGAGAAAAGACATGGAGAAGTGTCGTTAAATGATAGTTAATGTAAAAGACTTAAAATCCTCGTAAATGATATCGAATCGAAAGGAAATAAAGTACGATAGATGAGAATATTTTACAACGAGTAGTTTAGCAAAAGTAATACATCGTTAAGTTATAAAGTTTTGATACGATGGAAGACATAAAATTAGTACAACATAGTACATAAGGAGAAATAAGACCGTTAGTTTCCGAACTTCTTCGCCTTCCGCTGTTGATACCTTGACGAGCTCCTTCTAACATATATACATTCCCATGAGCACCTTCGACTTGTTGACCTTGGTTTTGAGGACATTGATTCCGATAGTGTCCTTGCTCCCCATCTCAGTAATATGTAACCATGGCCTTGCCTCTACAATTCTCGGCAAGGTGTCCCATTGTTGACACTTGTAGCACTTAGCGTGACAAAGACCCGTGTGATGATACTTACATCGATTACATAGTGGGTAGGTTCCAGATAACCTCTGCCTTCTATTGGTGCAAGAACATATACCATCGCAGCTTTCTTGCCCTCTTTCTGCTGCTGATGATGGTTAGTGTTGTGGTTGTGGTTGTTGTTGTTATAATCTCCTTGGTCGTCTTCCCATTTCCTTTTGTTGTTGTTGAGTTGGTTATCGCCGTTGTTGTTGTTGTTTTGGTTGGTGTTTGTGTACTTGCCTCTCTTCACCACTTGTGCCATCAACTTCTGAGTAACTCGAATAGCTTCTTCGATTGTTTGCGGATCGAACGATGTCACATCTCCTTGAATCACTTCGGGAAGTCCTCCAATAAAAGCCTCTAGCAACTTTTCATTATCAGAAACCATTGATGGGCATAATGCATCTAATTCCCGGAATCTCCGAATGTATGTGTCAATGTCGCACCTAATCGTGACCAATTCATAGAACTCCGTCTCTAACTTTTGATTTCGTCCGAGGACAAAACTTCTTAGTCACCAAGCTCTTGAATTCCTCCCACGTAAGCTTAAAAGCATTCTCCATACCAATTGGTTGCGCGATGAATTCCACCATGACAACGCTCCATCGAGCAAAGTGCTTGTAGCATACTTAACTTTATCACATCCGGACAGCATAAAGCAAAAATACCGACTCCAACTTTTCAAACCATCTAACCATTGTTTGTTGCTCCTCGGTACTCGAAACTTAGTGGGTTCAAGACTTTGAAATCTTTGTACGAGCATTTCTTAACCCCGGATCCTCAGCATTACCGAGTAGCAAATAGTCTAGCTGGCTCAAGAAGCCACCATGGCCTCAAAGAATAATGCCCACCGCTTCCTTTCAACTCTTAGAGCATTTGCAATGCTATCATTCACTAACTTCGAATAGCCGCTTGGGTCATTTCAACTGTGGCTTTCTAGGTGCCATATCTTCTTCAAAACAAGAGGAAATGTGAGACGAGCAAAATCCGATGTTAATAATAAACGCCCAAAGAAATGTGATAAAATGATAAGTTTGAGATTATGTTTCAAAATGATCGACGGGTTTCCAAAAGATGGGTTATGAGGTGTTGTAAGTGCTTCAATGTATGATGGTTTAGAGACTTAATGTGTGAATAAAGTGTAACTCGACATGTTAGTGGTGAAACAAAGGAGTGAGAGCGACTTCACCTATATAAAAGTTTATCCCAAGAATCGACGTTATCGGTGATGAGTCAATTGATATAAAATTGTGATAGGGAATGACAAGGAATTCTCCACGTTAGAGTATGGGGAAAAGATAATGGATGGGCATTTAAGGGCATCCATGTGACAATCGATGTGAAATGAAAGTGAATAACTCGAAAATGTACGTAAAACCGCATGTAAAGTGAACATTCACTTGTGATGAAATGATGAGATGCTATGATAATGTAGTTATAGTCTAGGGTCAATGATGCAACCTAGTTCTCTATAATCAAGCTCGATGCCAATCACACACCCCAAATTACTGCTTTTGCAGTGAATGGAATTCTCGGGATTGACCGTCATAGCATCACAATCACAGTTATATTGAACGACCTAAAGTGTCGCTTTTGGAAAATACATCGCTTGATTTAATAAAAATAATCGAGTTTACAAAGTAGGTCCCAAATGTAAATCAACTTGTGCGGAAATAAGTTTGTTACAATTCAAACGATGTTTTAGAGTACATAAAACCCAGTGAGAGCGCGTCGTCACCACGACTCCATGATGTGTCCAAATGCATGCCATGAAGTGAATGCCTTAGATACCGAGATAAAAACATGCTAAAAGTGTCAACACAAAGGTTGAGTGAGTTCATAGAGTTTGTTTTGAAATGTAAAGCCTTTCAAAATCGCTTATGCCGCAAAGGCATTGTAAATCGTTGAAATGTAAAGTCTTTCAAAATCGCTTATGTAGCAAAGGCATTGTAAATCCACCGGCCCAAGTCCCGCCCATACAAAACTTGCAACTGTGTGTTCACAACCCACCGCCAAAGTGTGTAAAGTTTATGTTCCAAACATATGATGTCAAATGAATTCACATAATAGTGCATGACTTAATGTATCGATGTTTACTTGACCTAATTATACCAAGACCATCACCCAATGAATGTACCAAGACCATCATCCAATGAATATACCAAGACCATCACCAGTGAATGTACCAAGACCATCACCCAATGAATGTACCAAGACCATCACCCAATGAATATACCAAGACCATCACCCAATGAATGTACCATGTAAATACTACGTATGGCCAAACTGTTACTACGCATGACTAAGCATTTCAATTCGGCTAAACATGTAATTTGCAAATAGTCATGAATGCAATAAACATTATTGAGCATGTATCTCCCCCAAAACATTTATGAAAACCAGTAAAAGTAGGGGCTATGGAACTCACTTGGATAAACTGGAATAACGGCAAAAGTGAGTACACTGAGGTTTATAATGTAATGCGTCAACCGGGACCTATTATCAATGATATGATATGTCATGAGTGGCAATGTAATGTTATGCATGCACTTCGTATGTTATTTATACCATTTACGGGTTTTGAAAATATTACTCGTCGTCGAAAAATACTCTTTTGACGTCTCGACCAATCAAAAATGACTTTACATGTTTTACGCCAAAATGTCATCCTACAATGGTTTTATAATGATTTTGGTGAAATTACCATTTTCGTCGCAAAACAATGTCGTCGGAAAACCATGAAATCAACAAAATGGCTCCGTAAAAGTAGTCGAATGGTGTACGCCGATCGTTGAGAACGAACTCGACGGTTTTGGAAAGTTTGTATCGATATCTAAAAGTTTCATTCAGAGTTTTCGTCAAAAGGTCTCGATCATAAAGATATCAAAGGCTAAAGTTGGTGGTTTTGTTAATGTTGTGCGAGAAAATGAGTTTCGCCAATGTTTGAACATCCGTAAATAAATAACCATAACTCCGCTTGACAAACGGCTTTTGTTTTGAAAAATATGGCCGATGAACTTGATTTTACTAGAAGACACTTCGTTATAAAAGGTTTGCATCATAGTTAAAACCGCCGCAAACATGGACGATAGAGCTAATGAAATACTTGTTACGTCAAAAATAATATAATTTTCGTAAAATAATACTTACGGCAACTTTATGAAAACGCCATATATTTGTCATTTTAAACCGCTTTCACGTAAAATATGTCCTTAGCTTCGATCAAGTAAACTAACATATTCTTGACTAGTCGAAATAATTTGTGAAGCTTAAGGCTCGCTTTTGACCCGAAATATACAAAACTGCATGCTGTCAATTTCGTAAAATATTAGTTTTCGTCGTAAAACTTTAAAAATTCACCACGGCTTCGTTATAACTCCGCTTTTATCCGCTCAATGCCACGGATTCGCTTTTAAAGTATATTTTCTAATTATCAATGCCAAAAGGTCGTACCATCAGTGGGTTTTTCCCAAATACGTTTTAAGGACAGAACGTAATATATAGTTTACGAAAATAGTTTTTCTCGGACAAAACCTATTCTAATCCTTCAAATCAACTCCAAAGCTAATCTAATCCTACCATACACCTTCTTAGGGTGTCATGGGTTCCTAATCACCATCAAGACCAAAGAATAACTTGGGAATAATTATAGGATGACTAATAAGTATATAAAACCTTAAAATCATGTAATAAATGGTATAAATCACAATACATGCATAAAAGCTTCAAAAATGATAAGGAAACATAAAATGACAAGAATATGCTTACTAGTGCAAGTGAAGAGGTGTAGGTAACAAAGGTTTAACTTAAATATCCTTGGTTTTATTTCAAAACCATGAAAAGGATATAAACTAGGTTGTTAAAACACTTGATCTTGCCAAAATATTCTTGATCCCTTGTTTTGTTGATGTTTGGCGGTTTTGGAAGACTCAAAAGAGAGGAGAGAATTTTCTTGCAAACACTTTTTAACTATGAGAAAATGAAGGTGAATTATTTGTATAAGACTTTAAGATTGTGTAAGAAACATGATCACTCTTGAACCATACCAATCAATAAACTCACCCTCCTTAGGGCGGTTTTCATGGGTTTGTGTCTCAAGATATTTATTTATTTTTTTTTAAATGTTTACTTGCATATATATATGTAAGACTTGTAAAGAAAAGTGTAAGTAAAGTATAATTATTATTAACTTGTGTAGTAATTGGTAATACTTGGTGCAAGTAAGTTTTTATTAGATCAAATTATAATGTAAGGAGATGATAAAAATTGTAAAAATACTTTCCTTGTGAAATTTGGGTGATAAAATAATTATCGTACAATTTTTAAGAAAACAACGTAATAATTAAACGTTAACGATTAAAATACCAAATAAATTTGAAACACTAGGAAAACTAAAAATATAGTTTTTATGAACTAAATGTAAGTTTAAAAATACCTCGGATCATTTTTGAAAGTAACGGTTAAATAATCAAAATAAAAACTCACGCGATAAAAATTATTAAACATAAAAATTACGCGTTGAAGGGTGAAATGAAATGTCGTGCATGTACTAATGAAATGCACATGATGTCAATGAAATGTAGACTAATCATAGTCCGTATGAAATGTACGTGAATGTCATGATCATGAATTCGCCGCTAAACCTCCAAGGTTACGCGAATTTGAAACAAGTAAACCAAGTTTACTAAAAATGTTGAAATAATGAGACATGAATCGTGTCGAGGAATGACCTGAAAGTACGGGTTGTCACATACTGTCTTTCGGCTGTTTAGAAGATTGGTGTATTTCTGTTTTTAGCTAGGGTTTGGAAACTGGGTAGGAAATCTTTGTGTTTGTGCCTTAACGTGGGCTGTGAACCATGATAATTAAGAGTAAAGTCGTGCGTAGGAATAGTAGTCGTTGTACGTTGCAGGAAGATGAATCGGCTACTGGTAGTGCTGCTGTAGTTACCGATTCTTTAGTAACTTTTGATCCAAGTGATTTGGGTCTTGGTCATTCTTTTTTTGTGGGTTCCGGTTCTGCATCGGATTGTGTCGTTAACGAAGGAGATGCCTTTGGAGATTTGATGGATGTGGATGGTAGTTTGGTTGCTGATCACACTAGGGAGGATTTTCAGCCTCAGTCTATGAGGATCACACATTCAAAGCAACACAAACATCTTACATAGCGTTGCTAAAATTGAATGCGTTATATGCACCGAATAATACTCACAGTATAATTCAAAATGTCCCGCCGCAACGCGGCGGATCCGAAGCGATCCTTGTTTTGGGTAAAAACCAGGGTGTGTTACGTCCGGTTGGTGGTCCCTTCTCGGTGTTATTAGGGCCGATCCAGTTGGGACGGGGTCAGCCGCGTCGGGTCAAGGCAAAAAAATATATTCAAATCGACTTTCTTTATAACTCGGGTTAGTTGTTCGGGTCGATTCTGTTTGGGTCAACTCGGTTCGTGTCTGGCCATTTTAGAACTATACAATTTTCGGCGTTTACACTTAAAAGTACATAAAAATTAGAAAGAGATGTCATTCAGGTTGACCCGAATCCGAGTAAGACACATATATTAGACTCGAACTCGACCCTATTTAAAATTCGGGTTAGGCGGGTTGACCCGAATTGACCCAAATATAATTTTGAACCCAATTGACCCGACTCGAATAGTCAAATTTGGGTCGAGTCGGCCTTTTTGACACCCCTTGTCCCTTGTATACCTTAACCCGACTTGTTTAGTCAATCGTGTGAATACATTCAATCATAACCCCAATACGTTTATTTAATAAGTTAGTCATGCCGATCACTTTAACACTTGAATTGGAATTTAAAGGTGCACAATAAATATTAGAAGGTGAGTGTATAATCCCTTTTAAGAAACGCGATATATAATTATACACCACTACAAAATAGTTCAAAATTTAGTGATATTGTTGGAATTAAATAACATGGCAATCATAAATTTAAACACAATAAACATCAAAGTACATGCGGAAGTGTAGGAACATATAATTGCAATTAACTAACTGAAAAGTAAAACGTATACGTACCTTTTAGCAATTCGGATCAAAGATGCACAAGAACCCTAATTAGGGTTTATGTGGATTAACGAATTGACCCTTACCTTTTTTCAATTCAATCCAAGATACAAACAATAGTTTGTTTATACCACGTTCTTGTACACATGTACTAATACCGAATTAAAGCAAATGCTAGTTTTTGAAAACACAAATTGTTTGTTTTGAAAAAACAAACCAATCGACCCTTTGAGGGTTTGTGAAGCGATCGGCCAAAGCACCAAGAGGAGGAAAACGAGTTTTAGGGTTTAGATTGTGCGTACAAAAGTTACAAAACAATTAACCCTAGCCTTATATTTATAGTATAAGAAACTTAATGTCCAAGTTAGGTTTGGACTGGGATATACCCATCCTAACCGATCGGCTATACACCCCTATGGGGTTTCTGGAACCTTCTTGACATCTAATTTCATCTATAGTCCCTCTATAAAGGTCGTTAGTCAATTTCTATTAATTACTTTAACACCCGTTAGTCGTTATTGTGTTTTTAATAATTAAACATAACCATTTATATTTAATTATTTAAAGTTTAATTCTTCATACGTAAAGTATGCAATCCCGTGGTCTCGAGTTCGATTCTAGACATACACATATTAAATATCGTCCATAAAACTAACAGCTCCCACTTGGACATATCTTAATAGTGTAATGAAATTGGTTAGCGTCTAGCAACACGCCAATGCCCCTTAGTACAACTCTAGTAAGGTCTCGTGGAAAAATCTTTTGATGATTCATCATCATACTTATCATTTGTTTCTAATACCATGTGAAATAAGGATATGGATCTAAGTCATTCCTTTATTTAACTATTATGTTTCTCGTTGTTTGTGATTGAGTAAGATTACCAAATTTTCTAGAACGTATTTCAAATAGATTTTAGGCGTGGCCACGCAAACATCTTGTCAACCCTACGAGGGCCCCAACAATATTAAACTCCAAAACGAATTTGAATGAACAAATTTTTTATTGACTACAAGCAAAACCCATGAACTTTACAACACTTCTGAAAACAATCCATATAACTACGAGTTACGTATAGCGTTAAATTGTTTCACATAAATGCACTACATCCATGACAGTTCTTTGGTATCTCAAGTCTGAGGATAACTATTCATGATTTATTTGATGACAAGATCCATAAAATACAATCAGGTAGTTGGGATAAGTCTTATATTCAATTCATGGAATATCATGTGTTGGTATATCAACGCATCAATATACTTTCAAGTATATTCTACCAAAACTCAGATTTATCTTAGTAATATCGTCATATCATTAATTGACAACGGACTATTTTAAAATCTAAATTATTCACGGATTAAACATGCAAATATATGACACAATATTAAAAATGAACAATAAACAAAACAAATACTTTATTTCATTAAGATAATAATTGTTTATAATATCCTTCATCCAAATACTAATCACAGTCATGCATGAAACTACTAACTAAACGAAGTCCAATGCCATTGAAAAGTTCATAAGTTTTTTTCTCTAGGTAAAGCCTTAGTGAAAGGATCAACTAGATTGTCATCTGTGTGAACTTTCAGTAGATTAATGTCACCTATGCGACTTGTTCTCAAACATAGTGATATTTTCGTAGAAAATGTCTGATGCCATTCATGACTTCAGGTTCATTGGAAAATATGATTGCAGCAGAATTGTCGCAATACATATTCATAGGCGATTCAATTGAAGGCATAACACCAAGCCCTGAAATGAATTTCCTAATCCAAACAGCCTCCATTGCAGCTTCTGAAGCAGCTATGTATTCAGCTTGTAAGCTCCCTGAAAATTTCACATGTCATTAACTGTTTAATCATGAATAAAGCATGAATCTTAGAACCATGAAATTTTCTTGACATCATTTTTGCATATCATTTTGCAAGTGCATCATAAAACGCGAATCTAAAGCTCAAAATCACACCGTTGTGACCCAATCAAAATTTCCTCGATCCCGGTAATATTAATTCTTTAATCTATATAAATAAATTATATAAAATAAATATATAATAAAATTTTTATTTTTTTTAGAGCCCGGCCAAGCCCAACCCAAACCTCACCCTTTATTTTCCTTTGGGCTCATACGCAATCCGATCCAAAAACAAACCAACCCCAACCCATCTTTCCCCATGGGCCTAACCGGTCACTACCCAGCCCAAGTACACTTTTGAAATTATTTTGTAACAAGTAGTAACTTTGATTGTGTCCCATGTTTCTGTGAATCAATCGAGTATAAGCAAAACAAAACACAAACTCAAAATATCACACCTCTTTGTTACTTGCGTGTATGTGTGTTAAAGAAGGGAGAAGAACCCAACTTAGCCACCCTAAGATAATTTAATAATGCTCTAATCCTACTTTGAATCTCATTTGACCCCCATACCCAATGGTCCTTGTGTCTCCATGTCCATATTGATTCGACTATACCAATGCATGCCCTATATTGTTGCTGAAAAACGCAGCATGCCAAGACCAATCACACTCCATTTTGCCTTTTCCTTGGAACCATATGAGATCATGCATAGAATAATAGAAACACCATACTTGTTCTCCTATATAGCACTACCCTCAAACACTTAGTAAGCTCACAAGTTCACTCACAACTCACAAACAAAGCTCACAAGCTACTCTCACAAACAAATCGTCCACTGTGGAACGGGTCAAAGGGAAGAAACAAAACACTAAGGGTTTGGGAAAGTTAGATCGATAGCTTGGGTATAAGGAGAACAAAGGACTTCTAGCTCACGTTCACTCTTCTCTTCGTCTCATCACCACCTCTTGGTGTTGTAAGTTTCTTTTAATCCATGTTCCTTACTCTCGTTATCATTTCATGTCACACATAACTATGTTATACGCACCCAAACGATTGACTATATATAACATGTTATAAGTTATCAAGACACTAACACCCTAAGGGTCTAAATAGAAACGTTTTATATATATATATATCTCTATATTATATATAACAGGAGGTATTTGGCATTAATGCCACCTCAATGCCACATAATCCAATTTAATGCCACATAATCATTTGTTGTCCAACTAAGCAATATTTTTATCCACCTAAGCAATATTTTTTTAATTTATTAGAATTTTCGGATTTTTTTTCATTTATTAAATTTTCGTTTTTTTAATTCTTCAAAAAATTATGCATGCAACTGTATTCGAACTTGGGTGTGTTAGTCTACAAACAAACATGATTACCACTAGACCAACACATTTTTTGATTATTACTTGGTAAACCAAATTTATAAATCTCTACAACCAATCATTGACCATTTTGATTAGTTTGAAAAGGAATGTATTTATCTCCAAAAATTATATAGCACATATCTAATCCTTAATTATAGTTTCAGAATTGTAAATTTAATCTAATCTTATTTTACGTTTTTTATTATTTTATTGACATTCATAATATATTTTTTTCTCATAAACCCTAATATCATATTGTTTTCACACAATCTCATCTACTGGTGTCGCCTGAATCAATCACAAACTCATAATGGTAAGCCTAAACTTAACAAGTGTATATAATCAGTTGCAATTTTCATGCAAGTACGAGTTCAGAGGATATTCCTGTTGCCACAACTAATTTAGATGAATATAAAGCAGATAACTTTTTATGTGAACAACGCTTATCTTTCGTGAGATATTTGACAGTTTGTAGATGTTCTGTTTTTAGTTGTCAGTTTTCGGTTTTAGTTTACTGAATTCTTCACCAGATAACCTGTTGACGTGTTTGCTCGACTTTCAGGCTTAAAAGGGAGAGTATACATCTTATGACGAGCATTGGTAGCATTTCATATCTATCTGTTGATAAGGAATAGGTGATTTCCATCAGCTTTCCTAGACAATATACATTATCACATGTAGATTTTGTACGTTTTTATTTATGTAATACAATATTTTGAAACATGGAGACAAAAACTTTTACCCTTGAGTTATCATGGTTCTTGAAAGTAAACATCTTTGTATTATTTTTTCCAATCACTTGCTAGCATTCTTTTTGTATGCATTAGATTATGGTTGCAGCCACGACGGGTATTTAGTACCGCATTTGAATTCACATACCTCAGCCTGATTTATTAACCGAAAGTTGTTGTTTGTAATGGTTATATATGCTTTTCAGATGCATCTATTTTCGACCAAACACTCAATATCGAGGACTTCAAAAAGGATCTTCGTAGTCACTGGGGACTGTCTAATTGCATCGTAAGATCAATAAAACTTTCCTAATCTTATATGTAATGCACCTGGATGTAATTTTCCAGTTTACTGAATACAATTCGCAAATGATAGTTAAATTTGTACAACTTATTTACAATCTGTTTTTTAAAGTTTTTTTTAATAGATGTGATGGAATGGCAAACAAAAATTTATATATCTTAACGTGTTTCGCTCAGGAGCAAAACATCAAACATTTTTGCAGTATCATTGACCATGGTGGTCTCAAGGTACAACCACGCGTACATGATGCAACATCTCTTTTCATTTCACAATGTTGTGAAGATGTATATGGAATTTTCTTATGTGCTTGCCATTGTTAGTCATTTAGAGGTGAGTTTACCGTTATTTAATCTGAAGCGAAGTGGCTTATATAGCTTGATACTTTTATAAGAATGAGCTTTACCCAAACATCCACTTAGTTTTGTGTTACTGTGTACTATAGACGTATTTGCTCTTATGGTATTTGTACTCGATTTAAGGTTTTTTTTTCCCTTTTTTTTCTTTTCATTTGCAAAATCCTTTTTTCACGGCCAGAGATGTAAAGGCTACGGAGGAGTTAACTTGGGTAAGTAAGCGTGAGCCACAACCTCTTAAGCTGACATGTTTCAAGGTTAGGCAAGCCTGAATTTGGTGGAGGAATTCATGGTCAATGATGCAGTTATAAGGGACAATTAGGCATCTGTCAATGAGGTAAATCACTCGCCGCAAATGCTTTTGCAACCCTTTATTTGGATG
Organism: Chrysanthemum lavandulifolium; assembly: GCA_022545495.1. Taxonomy (NCBI): domain Eukaryota; kingdom Viridiplantae; phylum Streptophyta; class Magnoliopsida; order Asterales; family Asteraceae; genus Chrysanthemum; species Chrysanthemum lavandulifolium. The sequence continues at coordinate 211,614,791 of CM040239.1, forward strand.
TTTAGCTGATATCTTTTAAAGATTTATTATATTTATCCTGATGAGTTAACCCTCCTCTGATTATTCATTTTCCTGCAGGAATATGTGAAGCATCTTTCTCTGAAGACGAGTTTATTAGAAGATTATAACATACCCAAACATCAGAACCCATTAGACAAAATCACTCGGCTATAGGTAACATGTTTCAAGAATCATACATTTTAGTATTAAATGTTACTCCGTATTAGATTAGTGGTTGTGAAAGTCTACTCTTGAGGTAAGAAAAACAAATTGTCGTTGTGCGATATCACTATGCGTTGTTCATTTATTTACCAACCCCTTTTGTGATCAGATTTATTAAATGTTCAAGTAAATGCGGTTATGTGTAATGACAAAAAATTATTGACATACAAGGTAAAAAATACATCATCATTTCACCGGTATTTTGCAACAAACTTGAGTTATTTTTTGTTTTCTTCTGGTACTTTTTTCAGTCGTTGGCGTCAACAAGATACTAGAATGTCTATGAGACATTGACGCATATGTGGAAAACCCAGTGCTGAGGGCCGTACAAGAAGCTCAGGTTTACTTTTATCGTATGGGGTACAAAGATATAATTCACATATTTCTTTAGTTTTTTAAATTTTGCGGTCCATATCCCGAGGTTATGTTGTAATTTTGCAGACATGTAAAGGTCTGAGGGAAGGCGTCATAATTATTTTTGGGGAATCGGTTGCGGATTGTCTGCCGCTGACGGGTGGTTTGGTAGAGGCTACATGAAGTAGTATTTAAAGGATATACGCACTCACCAACTCAGCTTGGGTGCCTGCGCTACGTTGGCAGGGAACATGATATGTAATTGATGATTTTTTATACAACCACTTTGGTTTTGCAATAATCTTTTCTTGATTATTGGGTTAGGTGGCGTGTGTGCTTTTGGGTATCTACTGTTCCAGCAGCTTTGCTTGCTCTTTTGATGGAGTTCTGTACAGAAAGTCCTCATTTGCTTTTTAAGGTTAGAATTTCTCATTGCCCCCTTCATGACATCTTAGTTACATGTATATCAGCGCAGAAAATGTCGCACTTTTCTCGCAAGAACGATTCTTTAATGATTTACGATTATAATAAACTTCTTTTCTTTTATCTAATATAGAGAGGAAGAAGTGCGATGTCAAGCATAGTTCGCAAAGCTTTTAGGAGGATTACATGTCAAATCTTCAATGGCGTAACTATCCAACACGCATGTAGGGATGAAGTAGATGGAGTAAAGCTCTGAGTGCTTTTATGGACGCCATTATAGAGGTATAGATATAACCACAATTTCTTTCCTTTTATTCCGATGAGATATATATGCTTTCTTAATAGATGTCGGATATAACAAAATCTTAGTTACTCTTCTTATGTTCCTTATGTGTAGTCTAATTATTTGCGTATGGAAGAGGGTCCGTTAATGAGAAAGGCTTACAATACTACAACGATTTCATCAACGAGCTTATTAGACATGGTTAAATATAATTAAGTTAGATAATCACAAGAAGCAACGATATGAATATAAATAATTTTGACAATGTTGATTATGCAGAATACTGACCACATGCTACATTACATCATCATGATCTACCACAAGTTCTTGAAGATGAATATGGTGGGTGGCTTAGTAAAAGCAAAGGTACATTTCTAACTAAAACTATAATTCTATAATCACTTGTGATGCGCAATGCACGTTAAAAATTATGCCTGCTTACCATTTGTAAATGCAGAAAGACTTTGTTGCATATGTCGATGTTTGCTTGTGGAATTTGGTGATAGAGTTCAAGACCGAACTACTTTCAATGAAGTTAATGTATTTACTTTAGGTGGTTATGATGTGGGTTTCATGCCACCTGGACGTTGTTCTTCCCCTTTCGGGTTAATTAATTATACCAGCGATGACTCTACTTCTGAACCATACATTGCAGCTCACAATTTGCTGATACAAAGGCTGGTTTAGTTGCTCTTTATACGACGGTTCCAACTAAAAAGCTTTAAAATAGTTAATGAAATCTGAATTGAGGTTTGTATAAGCTTGGATTACTGGATTGCTTCTAAAAATTTCACAACAGCTTCATCCAGGAGTGTTTGGGATTGCTTAAGTTTTTGAGTTAGGAACTGATATAAGGTGCAAAAGTAGTCTAGGTAGTCTGCATTTAGTTAAGTTAGGTTAGTTAAATCCAAAATTTGCATCGTCATTTAACAAAAAGTCAAAATCGATGTAAATTTTCATTACAGTCAGATATAAGGCAGTTTAGGTTGCATAATCTAGGGATTAGATGCATTTAGTGTAAACTTAGCTTAATCAAGTCAGATTATAGCTTAATATAACATTTTAAGTCATTTAGATTAAATCAAAGTTCATATTAGTCAATTTACAAGTTTTTCCAAAAAGTCAAAAATCCAAAAACAGTTTCAATAGGCTTAACTTTTGCATTTTTAATTTCTTCGTTTTAAGTCTTAAGTAGCTGTAACTTAGGTAATTTAGAGTTTGTTTGGTAATCTTTAAGATGGTTACTTTATTTGATTTTTAAAATTTTTCCTAAACAACTTTTTAACAGCTTCAAATAGGCCATTTGTCACAATTGTGTCCTGCACCAGTGTGTACTGAGTCCAGCTTACCATTTTCAAGAGCTTCTCAAAAGCTCCTTTAAGCTTCAACTTGGTTTTATGAGCTTGCTATATAGCTGTCTTGAGTTTCTATTTGGATTTAGTTCATAAGCTTTTGTTTCCAAGCTTTTAGAAAGGCTGAAAGAAGCTTGATTAGGCTGTTTTAGACTCAGTTAAGATTTAATGCTTATTTAGTTGATTCGGCTTTGTCAGTAGCTTATTTGTGCTCAATATAGTTTAAACAACTTAGTTAAAGTTAGTTTAGTACAATTCTTAGCTTATCCAAGTTTCTAAATAGCTTATTTTAGTTTTAAGATATCCATCAGTTTAGTTTAATAGCCTTAGTCATTTCAGTTCAGTTCAGCTTATTTTCTCCATTTTCCAGCTTATTTCTTAAAGATTTTAAGGTTTTCAAAAATTGTATAAGCTGGAATAAGCTTATTCTATAGTTGTGCAACCAAGGGGTGGCCAAGTAATTAGAAGTTTGTGACTATCACCACTAAAATGTAATGAGAGGTATCAAGTTCGAATCCTGTGTGGTGCAAACAACCGTGAAATGGGTTTGAGTCTGTGTGGCGGTGGGCACAAAACCCGTGGATTAGTTTCGGAAAACATGGTTACCCAAAATAAATAAAAATCAATTAATTAGGTTGACTTTAGAAGTCAAAGTGTATAGTGAGAGTCATGTTATAGAAGTCTCCCAATTTTCTAATTTGTTAACTGCAAACAGGGACATACTGCATTCAAGCAATATATATGGCGAAGGCTGACTCATGCATTAAACAAGAGATCTGATGCTTTGAAACAACGGGCTAATGTTTTGGGACGGCAGAATGCTGCAATGGAATGGCGGACTAATTTATTGAACCGGAAGGAGTATGCAGAAAGACGGGCCAAGGCATTGGAACGGCGAGCTGATTCAATAGGACGACCCAATACATTGCGACGGGCTGGCGCATTGCGACTTCGGGCTGATGCATTGGGACAGTTGGCTGACAAATGTCTACAAAAGGCTGATGAATTCGGGCGGCAGGAGAAGGCATTGCATCGGCAGGCTAAAGCATTCCGTCGGCTGGTTGATGCTTGTAAGGCAAGTTTAGTGTTTTTCAAACAAAGCTGCAAAGAGCTTGATGGGTTTGCTTAATAGCAGAACCCCAAGGGATGATCAACAGCAGCTATTGTCAAATGCTAACAAAATGTTTAATTTTTAAGGTTAAATCTATCTATTAATAACGTACTTCTTCAATATTCAATACTTAGCTATTAACCCAAAAAATCTACCACTATTCTACAAACTTTAAAATTTCATCCCAATATCATATGTTGGCTAATTGGCTAATGTGCCATGTGGTGTTGTCGACTACAAAGGTAAAATTTGCTAAGATTTTTTTTCCCTCTCTCGCATGAAGACTTACCACCAGCACCACTATATTCGGCAACCACTAGCCCCTTCATGTCATCGCCCACCTCTTTCACCCCTAGAGTCTCCATCTGTCGTGCCACCATCCACCATCTCTGCTACAACCACCTCGATGTCCACAAAAGCCCTTTAAAGTCCCTTGAGTCACAAACATGTTATTATACACATTATATAAATTAAAAAAACACACAAAACATCATACAAGCTAACAAGTTGATGGTACATATAGTTTTGAGGACCGGACTGGACCAACGTGTTCAACCGGGAACCAGTGTCGCCACCGGTTCAGCTAACTAATTAAAGCCATCCGAAAACAAACCAGAGAAGACCCGTTGAAACCGATACAAACTGGTGAATCAGATCTCATCGAGATCTATTTCTCCGGTTAATCGTCACAGGGTACTTGTCGCCGAAACGCGTGGGTACCCTGCTATTACTATATATAAAGGAAAAACCAAAAAGTAAAAAGTGAAAAATTGAAAATAAAAGCGGAAATGTTGAAGACATATATTTCAAAAGGAAACTATTAATACACATCGAAAACCGATGCTCAAATTTCATAATAGACGTGTACTTGGACTTAAATGTGATTTTTTTATGTTACAGGCACCGGATCAGATTGTGCATTGGACACATTTACTGTGTTTAGTTGGAAGGGGATAATTAATTGATAGTGCATGTGATGATCCCCTCATTTAGGTTATATTAGTTTATCATTACATACACTTAGACATGGAGTGCTAAAATGTGGCAAATGTAATTTTGTTTTTGTGGTACTCATTATGGTAGTATATACTTTCATAACAGGCTACCCAAGATGTATGTGCATAAGATGTTTTAACATAAGTCCTGAAATGAATTATGTTTATAATGTAGATCATTTACATGAGGTGAAAAGCAAAGGAGATAAGAAAAAGGAGGTACGTTGGAATTTTATGAGGCATGGAACTTATGTGGTTCCTCTGCAGCAAGCTCTGCTGGCCTCACGATCCAAACTATTGGTATTTTCTCATGGTAATTTTAGTATTAGATTCTTAACAGATTCTTATTCAATGCATTATCTTCTCATGTTATTAGGGTAATATAACATATATTAACAAGGAAAGATATCAGATGATACCATAAATCCATATACCTGTAAAGGATCAAACAAGTTAGTTAAAAGATCGGATAAACATGTATCTTTAGTATAACCTTAGGCATTAGAAGATACAACTATGCTGTAAATGGTATGCAAATTAATGCTACGTAACTATGCTTGACCCGTGAATAACGAATATAAAGCAAAGAAAATGGTTATTTTTTACAAGCTTGAACTTTATGTGTAGATAACTGCTCTTTCTCTTTGAATTTTTAGTTGAATTATGAATTTTAATTGAATCGTGGCAACATGTTGGATATTATTTTTTCATGGCAATAGTGATTTTAATAAGATATCACGAATGAGATAAACAGGGCATTATAGTGCCCTGTTCATGCCTATTATTCTGGCACGTTGAGCTTAGTAACTGTGTGTCTATATGATTAATTATGCATGATAGGCTGTGTTTATATATATTACTGCATCTTTTTAAAAAGATGTTTTGTACACAGAACAATCATTTTAATGATATATGTAAATGCAGGTGGTGCTTCATGCTTAGCAGATATTTATCAAGCATGATCTTGTCTAAAATGCATATGGTGATTGCATGCATAAAGTATTACATGTAGGTACATACTCATGTGAAGTAGTCTCCAAATTGTCAAAAGAATAAGATACCAAAACTTCAGGTCTGGAACTAATGATATGGATGAAAGTGATGCCAACCTGCAATAGCGTTACTAGTCCTATCAACGCTAAAAGTAAATGTTATGTCAACAACTTTGGTTCTCCAGGAACTACGCCTTTCCAAATACTAAACCATTTAGCAAGTGCAGGTTCTCATTCTTCCTCTTCACTTGCATGTTTATCTCATTAAGTAGACATTTATAAGAATCTCATTGGTTGCTTGATAAACATTAAGAAAATTTTTAACGTAGAGGTGAGAAAATGAGTAGGTTGATTCGTGTCAAAATAGGTACTATTGTGTTAAATAGTATTATGCGCTTTACGCTATCTGAATGAGCTAATGGATTATAAAATACACTTAAAAAATCATTAATATTATTTTAGATAATGTTATTTTACACGCTAGAGATAAAAAAATCTGTAGACTCAACCCACTTATAAGGCATAAACTTATAACTATTGAACTCTTATCTCAAAGCTTCTGTGATTAGGTTATGAGTACTGGTGATCAAGCATTGACGGATTGCTATGTTGTTCATGAAGTTAATATAATTTCAAAACGAATATTACTTTTTTTACCGTCAAGAACAAGCAATGATGAGTGGGTTTCTCCTAATGAGTCAGTAGTCATGAACTACAGGTATCGTAATCACGAGATTTGATTCTCTTTGAAATAATGAGTTTTTCGTTGGGTCGTTATACATGTTGCAATTTGAAGTTAGGCTATGGTTGAGACTCTAGCTGAGGGTTATGATCTTTGCATTGGAGGTATAATTATATTTTATGCACTATGACTTTGTTTTCTGATGTTATACCAGGGGGTTAGAAAGCAAACAACTAAGTTACAAGCGGGGTAGATGGGATTAGATATTGGACCGATTTTGTCAAGACATTCAATGATGCCTTGAGACCACCAAACAAATATCCGGAATGGACCTATGGGAGTTTTGAGTTTGACAAATTTGCAGTTGGAACCGAGGTATGTTTCATATATCAACTCTATCTCGTTATTTTCATATGTGAACCATGTCATGATCATTTTGGTGATTGTGAATTGCATGCGATTGCAAAGAAGCTAGTGAACTTAGTGGAAAGGGTGACAACAATCATCGGAGGTGGAGATTCAATGGCGTGAGAGAGAAAGTTGGAGTGGCGGATGTTACGAGTCACATCTCAACGGTGGTGGTGCAAGTTTGGAATTGTTCGAAGGAAAGATACTCCCGGTGTCGATGCTCTTGATGAAGCGATCATTGTTGTGTGTAAGAAATAGTCCTAATATGTGATTTGATTTTTTGTTTAATGTCACCACCATGCTTATGGTTCGGAGAGTCAGTAACACATGACATGAGTTTGTTATACATCTTCATAAATGTAAGGTCCTATTGTTGCGTTCCCAAAAAACAGAGGCAACGAGCGGAGGTTCAGTAATTATTGATAGAGTAAGTTTCTTTTATCTGTATTCATTCATTTTAAATTTGTTATAAAAATATAACGATTTTTTTTCAACATATCCACTTTTTCAGCCATTTTTTACCAACCTTCTTTTGTCATAGAAAAATATGTCAATGATAATTATAAGTCATGCCGCCCATTGGGCGACTTCAAAACTAGTATATATATATATATATATATATATATATATATATATATATATATATATATATATATATATATATATATATATATATATATATATATATATATATATATATATATATGACCTAATCACTAAACAAGTCTTGAACTAGTTTTCTTGAACCTATATCACGTATGTATACATTAGCTAGCAACTTATCTCAAGCTCGTTTTGCTAAATGAAATCTTAAAAATATGTTATACCAAGATCGCAACCCACTAAAACGACCTTATGAAACCCTTAAACCCTCCCCCATGTCTCGTTAAAACGCTAAACCAAACTGATCCAATATTGGGCCTCAAGGCCCAAACACGCAAAACCCGTAGCCCAATTGTGTATACCCAGCCCATATCATTTAAAAATAAGCTCATAAGTTAGTATTAAGCTAATAATAAGCTTTTACAAAGGTTAAATAAGCTAAGTAGTCGAAAAGGTATTTTTGGACTAGGTTTGCAAAACATGAAGTGTTCGGGTTAAATATGGAAACTTTTGAAAGATAAAGGTTGTTTTGTACATGAATAATGTGCATGGGAAAAGTCTAGGGTCTATTTTTTAATTATGGCAAACTTACTTTAAAAAGGAAATAAAAGTTTTTGTGTGAAAATGTAAACTTGGAAACCTTGGGGACTAAAAATGAAATCCGCTTTTTGAAATATTTTTGTAAAAACAGTTTTAATGAGGGAATAAAACTGTCAAATCTGGAAACTTTGAGTATAAAATACTTTTGGGTACAAAGTTTCATTTTTCCAAAGTTGAGGGGCCAAACTTGTACATTTTGAAACTTGAGGGTAAAAAGTGTAAATTTAGGAAAAAGTTTAGAAAACTTGAGAACTTATCACGACATCATAAAAACGAGTATTTTGATGACCTAAGGCCTATAACAAGTACTATACGTTGATGTTAACTAAACTTATCTCTAAAACATATATATATCAGGATGTGTATGATGTCATTATTCACACGAAATGCCACCTCAATGCCACGTTTTGCCACGTAATGCCACGTAAGTATATTATGTCCAGTCATCACTTTAATGCCACCTAAGCAATCATTTATTAAAATTTCATATTTATTTTTCAAAGAAATGACACTTGCAGGATTCGAACTCAGGTCTTGGCATCCACACACAAGCGTATTAACCAGTGGAGCAAGTGAGTTAATGTGATTTGATAATTGAAAACAATTATATCATGCTTTAATAACTACTGCATTACCTAATAGATAAATTCATAAACCTGTAAATTATATAGCATATATATCTCTACAACGTAAAACCCTAATTTTACGTTCGTTCATAATATACTTTTTCTCCAAACCCTAATTTTATCTTTTTGTCAGTCTTTTTTCCCTCAATTTTCTCACGCTAATCTTCTTTTTGTGTGTGCAGGTTTGAGAAACTAACGTGATTCCTCTTTGTTCCTATATCTATGATCAATTAGTTTATGCTTATAATACAATCATCAAATCTTGTGATCTTAATATCATGTTTCCCAGGTATAAATTTCATTATGTTTATCATGTATTTCCTGCCGATATCTTTAATAACATTTTTCTCTATTGTTTCTACAGTTTGTTCCGAATTGATTTATCAACTGTTGGAAGGTGTAAAGAAGATAGAGGTATGTGTTTTTATAAATCATATATCATATGGAGAAATACCTAATTATGATATTTTTTATTCGTTATATTTTATTAAATTTTAAAAATCATTTTTGGGACTTTGATTGATTTTAAGATCTTTTTATTGCAAATGTTTGCAATGTGATAGCAATCGACACCGCTTAGTTCATCTTTTAGTTATGTGATATTACATTAGATTAGGTTATGTGATATGTGGAACTCAGATAATTTGTTTATCTTGTGCTACTCGGGTTGTGACAATTCTCAATTTCAGGTCATTTTACAAACTTTGAAATTTTTACTATTCATCTCGGGAATTCACTATTCATCGGTTACTATTCACCATTTTACTATTCATCATTTTTTTAAGTCGATTTGATATTTTGAGAGGTTATTTCAAAATTTTACTATTCACAAAACACTATTCATTCCCGGAGAAAAAAAATTATATTTACGATTATTATTCTTCATTTTTGTAAACTAGGTTTACGAGTATCAATTTCGAAGAACGTATATTTTTTTATTAAATAAACGCTATCGCACGATCATTTATTTTGAATAATTGATCCAAAATTCGACAATTGTCCTGATATATTTTATACTCATTCTAAGACTATAAAATTATATTATTAGTATATATCTATACATTATATATATATAGGATATATATATATATAAATATGCCACTATATATATCCCATAATGCCATGTCATATTTCCATGTCATCACAATTCCCCCTAAGCACACTTTGAATCAATTCCACCTAAGCATACTTTGAATGAAATTTCAGATTCAATTTGTGTAAAAAAGAGTTGGACAGGATTCGAACCTGGGTTCATAACAAGATTTACATATATCTTCACCACTATGCCAACACATGTTTTGGATTATATGTTGCAAGTCCAAATCTATAAACATATGCAACCAATTATATGAGATAAGTAAGAGAATCCCTAACCCTAATCAAACATATAAACATACCTAAACATACGTAAAAAAATGACGGTTCATTCACTATATATTTTTATCAAAACCCTAATATCAATTTTTAATTTTTTTTGTGTGTGTTAAGATTTTCTTAATTTTGTGTGTTTATGTTTCAGGCTTGCAAGCTGTTATGAAGATTATATATGATGGTTAAATCGGTAAGATTATTAAATTGTTTTCTCTTTTCATAGCAGGTGTGGTGAACAAGATGTTGCTAATTAATCCTTGGCCTCTAAACATTCCTCCTGTTCTGCTTATTGAGAACGAATAAGCTGCAACATATATATTATGAGAATTCTATTAGTATTGTAAGTGTTATTTGGAGTAAAAATTAGTATTATTATAAGGGATACATGGTCACTGATATTGCATACCAACTTTTAAGATTAAAGCATGTCATGTCGTGGCATTATTCCTTTAATTCCTGGTTAATGTGTGCAATACAATTTCTAAATATGTTAGGCATTGTGTGTTCATTAGGTTTGAGCATATATGCACGAAAATACATGCTTACTCAATTGGGTGATGTTTATGATTTGTATGGTGCTAATTCCAAACTTTGTTTTACAAATGTAGAGACCGATTCGTGGAGCATTTTTTGTCGGCGCTTGGTTTTGAGTACCTACCTCAGTTTAGTCACGGAAGAAGAACACTAACAAGGATCAAGTGCATGCTTACTACACTGGATGATGTTTATGATTTGTATGGTACATTGGATGAAATTGAACAATTTACTAATGTTGTTGATAGGTTAATGCTAATGTACACTCCTACTATCATTATAATTACATCTTTCGTAACTCTTAACAGAAGGAATTATTTCAATTGCATAGGTGGGACATCAACGTGATCGATGACCTTCCAGACTATATGAAGATCTGTTTCCTTGATACTACAACACGATAAATGAGATCACATATAACACATTGACATCCAGCTGCACCATTTATTGACGTGATTGATGCAACAACGACTACGAGCTCAGGTACTTCTGCTGGTAAGGATTTCGTGACCTTTTAGATTGGTTGATATTTTTCTGCAAAACATACTTGCATGACCACCGTGAAAAAATAGTCTCAAAAATCTCATAAAATGCCAGCACCAGGTTTCGTTCGGGTACGGGTAACCAAAGATCATGTGTGTTTTCATTTTATGCAGTCATTAATAATTCTAGCTGCTAGCTATGAATGAGGGAATTGTCCCTGGTGGGGCTACTTTTATTCATCTTTTGGAAGAAATCCCGTCCATAAAAAGTCCTCGGAAAACCCAGATGAGGAAAGTGGCGCCAGCATCATGGCATCTGTATGTTCCCATATTTTCACATGTTCCTATTTTTATGTTTCTTTTATGGGGTTTTTGGTTTGATAAAATAGGAATGGGGTAATGATAATGATGGTAAAACTATAATAGGATGTGTTTTGGCTTAAGGGAACGGAGTGATTCCTTAGTATATGGGCCTATGATTCCCAGTTATAGTGGAATCACCCAAACCAATGACCAGGAAGGTATAATCTCATCGCATTCCCATACCAACCTACCATGAAACCCGTAAACATAGTGATTCATATAATGAATAGTAACTTTGCAAATTCTATTTATAGACTCTTTAAATACCTAATAATTGTGTCCATTTATGGATTCCAGGCGCTGCAAGCTCCTGCAAAATTAATAGCAGCGAATGCAGGGGTCGATGGTGAGGTAGTTGTAGAAAAGACAAAATCACTGGATTGGGAATATGGTTATAATGCAATGACCGACACCTATGAAGATCTTATGGCTGCAGGGGTAATCGACCCTTGCAGCGTCTCAAGGTGTGCACTTCGAAATGTTGTATCAATTGCTGGTATAGTCCTCACCACTCAAGCCGTATTGGTTGAGAAAATAAAAGAGCCTAAACAGCCTGTACCGCTTCTTCCCGGAATACATCCATGATCCAAAGATGCAGGTAACGGAGCCGTTACACTATGTTTCACTTTCTTTGGGGTCATTGATTCAGATCTACAAACTCAAATGAATTCAGATTCTTTAGCTACATTTTCAAGCATTGCCTATCAATGCTTGAAGGAACATAGAGAAGAACGCCCAAAAATGAGTCAGGTGGTGGATCAACTACAGAAAGCGTTGGATTATCAGCAAGTAAGTTATTGCACCTGCCTAACATTTATATATTGCATCAAAGCTTTACCACTGGCTTTTTATTTCAGTTAGTTATTGCTTATACTTGACGGAGCGAGTTCATTTGAGACTACCAAAAGACTTGCGACCAAGGCCCTTAGATAAAAAAATCGATGGTCAAGATTGATTTTACTTAAATGTGATTTGAAAGTTTTGTTTTTTTTTGTTTTTTTTTTTTTTTTTTTTTTTTTTTTTTTTTTTTTTAAGTCACATGTGATGAAATTTCACTAACTTCAATTACTTGTGATTTAAAGCCTAAGAACATGCGATGTATATGGTCCCAAGTTTATTTGGTGGACTCAAATGAACCGCGACCTATACTTGATGTCAAATTTTGTATATGTTTGGCTTCAGTTTATGAATAAGGCTTGAGTAGAGTAGCACGCCTTTTACATGGCTTATAATAAATATGCATTAAATTTCTTAAATGCTATGCTTGATTCATATAATCCTTTTGTTTCTTTGTTTTTTCCATAGGGGACAAGTGGATTTTTGTATGATTTATACCTTAGTTTTAGAGGCCGAGACAGCGGGTGCCACATTGTTGATGATATCCGTGCTGCTCTTAAGCCAGAAGGAATTTTCACTAACAAGCTAGGATGATGAGACACAATCCCGTAAGGAGTCAATACTCCTAAAGGCAATTGAACGATCACGCCTTTTTGTTATTATATTCACCAAGAAGTTTGTTGTTAATCCTTGGTACTTAGATGAAGTTGCCAAGATTATTTAGTGCATGAAAGAAAAAGGACAGTTTGTTTTGCCGGTATTCTACAACGTGAGCCATTATTACGTGCGGACACAAAAAGGGTATTTTGGGGAAGTGATCTCTGAATTTGATACACACCCAAGGATGGAAGTATGGAGAAATGCTCTTGTTGAAGCAACTAATGCACCTGGGCTGGAATACTCAAATTTGTGGTGAATTTCAAATCTTTACACCAACACTTATCCTATTTCTCAAGATATAACAACTCATACAGTAATAAACTTAGGAAATTTAATTTTTTTATTTTAGAAATTGGAGAATGCTGATCTTCGTAACATTTTGTCGGTATACTAATGTTGATTGTTTGCTTTTGTTTTCAATAATGAATTGTTTCTGTTTACATCGACCTGGTGGTTTGTGACCATTTTTGTGAATATTGCGGTCCCTAATTGATTTAATGCAGTATGGGAATTTTCTTGACATCAACATTATAAAAGTTGTGGCTTTCACGATCTCTATTATAGTTATGCGTAGCATATGTATATCAATTTAAATTATTATTAACTGTTGCAACCTTTTACTCTTGCAAACACAAACGATAATCTGGGTCCAAGCTCTGTCGTTTCAAATGAAACTGACGCTTGCAGGCGCCGCAAAACCCAAGGTCATTTCTAAATGAATGATCATAATATTTATAAACTGAAATGTGTGATTAACTTCCATTGCTGGCTGTTTATCTACAATAATATTTGTGTGAAAAAAGTTTATAAGTTGACAACTATTTGCTGATGCGTTTGTTACTATCAGGTTGTGTTAGAAACAATAAATAAGCCTAGAAATATCACCTGCAAGGTTCTAAATCATTTGGTTACTGAGTATGTCTCTTAACTTTATTGATTCGCATTTATTTATTTTGTTTATGCAGTTTCTTTTGGGTTTGGGGTCAGGAAATTTGCACCTGCGTCATTAAATGCGTTATATCTGTGTAGCAAGTTCTGTGTCAGAGCGGGGCACTCACTTACTGGTATACGTGAAGATCGCGACAAGCTTCTAGCATTTGATGATCTTTTTAGAGGTCAATACCCTTCTACTTCATGTGACCTATGAATACCCTTGTATTGGAGTGCTACGTGGCCAAAAGAAGTTGAGTTGCTTTCTAGGCAGTTCCTTTATAATCCGTACAAATTAAGTACCCTATAAAATCGTGAGGTCTTAATGTCGAATGGGCTAAGCTAAAAGATTTAACTAAAGAGTAGAAGTCGAGTGGGTCAAAATGTCAAATGGGTCGCAAGTCATCTGAAATGTGGTCCTAAGCATAAAACCTCTTAACTCTTTTTTTTATAAAAGTTTTATATTTTACATTAATTATTCATTAGGATTAAAATTACCCATTTTGACCCGGACCCATTTGACCAATCTGCCACTTTTATTAATCTGTATAGACTGTTTCCTCCTGGTGGAAATTGTAGGTTGTACGATTTATTTCAAAGGTGACGTTGCTTGCTTCAGTGGGTGCAGGGCATATCTATCCATCTACTACAAATCCACCAGTATGTTTATCAGTTATCAGAGTTGTCAGGCATTATATTGGTCAAATACTTGTATTAGCTAAATATCTAACTCATCAATGGTTAAATTCAATAGGTAGCTACCGGAGATGGAATAGCCATGGCTCACCGAGCTCAAGCTGTAATTTCAAACATGGAGTAAGAAATCTAAAATTTCTGAAAACATGTAGTAAGCTATCTAAAACCTTTAAACATGGCATTATGAGATACTCTAATGTATACTCTCGTGTTCCGATTTTTGCAGTTTCATCCAACTGCACTTGCAGATGAAGGACTCCCAATCACACCAACAAAAGCCAGAGAAAATGCTTTTTTGATCACTGAAGCTGTGAGGGGTGATGGGGGGCTTCTTTATAATCTCGATATGGAAAGGTTCATACCTATGTATGATGAACGTGCTGAGCTGGCTCCAAGAGATGTCGTGGCTCGAAGCATAGATGATCAACATAAAAAGCGTAATGAGAACTATGTTCTTCTAGACATTAGTCATAAAGCCAGAGAGAGAATTCTTTCTCATTTTCCAAATATAGCTGTTGAGTGCCTTAAGTATGGCTTGGATATAACTTACGACCCAATTCCAGTTGTTCCCGCTGCTCATTACATGTGTGGAGGGGTTCGAGCTGGTCTTCAAGGGGAGACCAATGTTTGTGTACTTTATGTTGCTGGTGAGAATTTAACTTCCAATGTTTTGACTTTTGTAGTCAAAGGGACTGATCTGTTACTCTAAGTTTGTTAAGGTTATTTTTTTGTAGGTGGTCTGTTTGACCTTAAAAGCCAAATTTTGAAGCAGTGCTGCTTCTATTTAGAGGGGTTTTACAATATGTTAATGTGAATATGGGTATGACTTCAAAAAAAGATGATGTATTGTTTCTTATCCACTGGTTGGCCTTTCTTTCTCATTATTTCTTTAAAGTTGTGATCAAACATGCATCTCATTTAAAAATAAAACTCACTACACACAAGAACCAATAGATATGTGCTTTATCTTCACAGTATCATGTTATGTTACATATGGCTTCTATAAAGTGACAAAGCGTTCGGGGTTCAGGATGTTGATTGCATTTCCAAACTGCAAACAATAAGAAAACAGTGTTTTAAAACCATCTAAAAGGTTTGTCGCTTTAACCATGCTTATTCGTAACATGTATCTATTGTTAAAGATTAGTTTTATTTGGGTCATTTCGTGATAAAATTCCAAGCGCGAAGGATCTTTTGCTCATTGGTTTAATGCGTTTAGGGCCTTTTATAAATACTTTTTCGATTACATATTATGAAAATGTTGACCATCGTGACCCAATTACAAAGTATGCAATTGTTACGTATACTATTGTGACCCACTTGCAAATTATGCGCTTGTTAACTACTCTTTAAAATTGCGTTTATTTCGATCATTCCCATAGATGTACTACATCGGTAACGAAATGGTAAGGCTTTAGTGATTCCTTCAACATTACTTATCAACACTCATGAAAATATTTTGTGATCGATTATATCGTTATGTGATCGGGTTAGCTATATTTTATATGTATACATTGCCATTACAGCCACACCAGAAGACTTTTTGGGTTCTTTGATTTGGATCTGTAAGTGCACTTCCATATTAAACAAATTTTGAGCATTTCGTGACTGAAATCAAGACATAAATTTTGATATTCTAGAGATAATCTTGATTCTACTACAGGTACTTTAAAGTTCTATTTTTAACCTTTCTATTTTTATTTCTATTTTTATTTTAATTGTGCTATAGTTTTCTGAATTAACGTTAATTTTCACAAAAGTTTGTTCGGCAAATTGGATCCATATAACCTATTTCATTTTTTAGTTTTGTTATTGATCACCCGTTTGACCACTTAGAAATACAAGATTCACGAAAAATTGACGCTTTCATAGATAATTGGGTCAAAAAGAATTTCTAAGTTAGATCAACAATAAATAATTTTCAATTTACCATTTAATTTAACTTTTAATAACTTTTTATGTATATATTTGTTTTACTAAATCCTAAAAATAAAAACCACAAACCAAAGTACTTACCTGCTTTTAGTCATTTTATGGATTACGGTAACATCAATTAAAGATTTTAAACATTTCATTTAACTTTTAATTACTTTTTAGTATATATTTGTTCTACTAAATCCTAAAAATAAAAACCACAAGTCATACCCGTCCATCGGACGGGTTTTGACACTAGTATATATATATATATATATATATATATATATATATATATATATTGACGGTTTTCAGTAAATTCTATTCGATAATTATTTATTCACTCAATACTTATGAGAAATGCATTTTATAATTTTATGACTTTGATATATTTTATTTCGTTCCGTTAAAATCGATTTCTAGCTAACGCTACACTAAATAACTAATTATATGTACAAATCATACATTATACTTAGCTTTAAACACATTTATTCATCAAAAATACAAAACTTACTTCACCCTTATCCCTATGCCACGCCCCCCCCCCTTGTCATCTTTTTATTAAATATCTTGATCTTATAAGTGTACACATACTCCAAATGTCTAGATATATGTAATTTGTATTATACAAGAGTTTTATGAATCTAAAACACATAGTATCACATACTAAAAGGTGTAAAAGGCAAGAAACCCTCTCCTTTCTTCTTTGATGATCGACCAAGCCAAGAACAAGAGAGGAATCCATAATTTTTGCAAGATCAAGTGTTTTCAAGATCAATCTAGAGTTCTAGTGTAGGTTTTGAAGAAAAAACCTCTAAGAAATTAAGTACCTTGCTACCAAAACCTCTTCATATTACAAGTAAGTGTTCTAAATAATTTTCCTAATCTTTCATACTCCTATTGGATCTATTTTTATGTTCTCATATCAAAATATGCAAGTATTCTCATGAGTTTATACCACTTTATATATATATATATATTTTTAACATAAAATGGACTTACAAGTTATAATTAATATTCCCATGAACCTTATCATTTTGGTGAAGTTTAGGAACCCATGACACTCTAAGAAGGTGTATGGTAGGTTTAGAATATATTTGGTGTTGATTGGAAGAGATTGGAACAAGTTACAAACTAGAAAAATCATTTTCGACGATATATATTTAGCTCTTGTTTCGTTTTGTGAAATCGGAAGAATCGAGTAGGTTGGGGATTATTTTGGTCTAGATATTCGAAAATAGACTTAAAAAGCGAAATCGTGGCCGCTTGAATGGATTAAAACGGGTTTATAACGAAAAAGATACGCTATTTTCAAGTTTAACGACGAAAACTAATTTTCTAGAATAGTATTTGCTGTCAAGGGATTTTCAAGGGGAAAAACCGAGTTTTAAACATAATCTAAATGAGTCGACTTATCAAAAATATATTAGTATACATTAACACGAAACCAAGGATATATAGATCGTATAAAACGGACCTATAACGCTCAAGATATACGTATTTGAAATACGACGATCACAACTATTTTTCTTCAACACTAACACTCTATATTCACTATTTTGCGACTAAGCTTCGCGAGGTTACTTAGACATTTTCATGAGTTGTCAAAGTATATTATTTTACGACGAAAAACTATAAATTCTTGTTCTATTTCTAAACGACTATCGTGGGATGTTGTTTCAACATATATAAGCGTAAAGTATTTTATAACTTGGCAAGACGTTATAAACTTATTTTTCGACGATAAACTTTATTTTCAAATGCACAAGTGGTATGGATATCATATGAAATTGCATGCACAACATTAATTCATAACTTATAATAGATCATATCATTCATATAGGTTGCAGTTAGAGTATTCGCTTCATTTCAGTGTATCCACTCTTGTCATCATAATCATTGCATCGGGTGAGTATTCACAATCCCCTTTTTACCGTTTTTAATATATTTTGGGGTGAAATGCATGAATCATACTCGAACTAAATTGATCACTATTTTTATGAACTCTTTTGACTTGAACTTTTGAACTTGAATCAAACCCTTGAACGTAATTATGAACTTATGACCTGTTTTAAACTTAAAGAACCGTACGTACTATGACCTAAAAGTCTCGCCGTTTCGGTGGAGCGTTCTTGACCTAAAGTCTCGCCTTATTGGTGGAGCGTGCAAAGCCTCCCAGGTCCGGAGTAGAGCGTCTCACTATGTTACGGAGCGTTTTCAATCTAAAGCCTCCCAGGTCTGGAGCAGAACGTCTCACTATGTTACGGAGCGTTCTCGATCTAAAGTCTCCCTTGTTCGGAGCAGTTTTGATATATACGTGGTGCTATATTGTGAACTATTATGACAACGTATACTTGACTACTAGACATACTACTTTTATGCAGTGGGTTGTGAACACATAGGTTACAAGTCTTGTATGGGCGGGACTTGCAACTGAATGGATTGAAAACGCCTTTGCTTTGTGGACTATTCTCAATGACCAAAAACTTAGACTTTCTCTTAAGAGTTTTCATATTATCTGAAACGTGTGTACTCACCAACTATTTTCATAGTTGACCCGTTTTCTCATGCATTTCAGGTGATCAAGTGAAAGTGGAACCTAAGTTATAATATCTCATGGATTTCATAAATGTCATTTGTCGGACTAATAATAATGTAATCATGTTATAACAATGTAAATGTTTGGATTTCTTATATACTATTATGTTCGGTATTGTTCTCTCATATTTTGCGATGTATATTGATTTCGTTACACCTCGCGTTTCCGCCTTCGGCGGGGTGTGACACAGGTGTTGACATATGCACAACAGTCTCACGAAAGATCAGGTTATGAGCAAGCAACCCTTAATGAGAGAATGCAAGACTATAAAAGACTGATTGATTGGGAATGTAGATGGTCGTCTTCAAATGGTTCCAATGGATCTCCAAATGGAGATGGTATTCAGGCAATTGGTAGAAGTTCCCATAAAATGATCGAGGTAGTTATGCAATTTGCTTCAAAGGGGAAGGTAGGAACTTAATACCAATTTTCCTCTTTTTAGTTGGGGCTCCTTTCATCTAGATCGTAAACATGAGTTTCTATTATGTGTATATCAGTTTCAAACAATAAGTCAAGGATATCTTTCAAAGCGCTCTTCAAACTTGAGGGCTGACTGGAAAAAGAAGGTTTTCCGTTCTTGACAACCGAGGAATGTTAAGATTTATCATTTGATACGATTCTAGCAGTCTAATATCCACTCAAAGAAATAGTTCTGAACTTGGTCATGGGCTGCTGAGTCGTTGCCTTTCATCTCATCAGGGCGTACATGACGAGAAATCTGTTGCTATGTGTACTAACCAGAAAATGTTTCCCTCGCAGATTTGAAGCCTGCAGACATTAACAGCTATTGAAGTCAAGGTATACCATAAATGGATCGATAAAAGTCTTCAGACTTAATTCCCACCGCGTTGTGCTTTATACTATTAGATAAAAAGGTATGTACAAAAACCTGCTGCACTAACTGCCGTGATTGGTACAATAATAACCATATATTTATACATTAACAATAATCGGTATATATGTATCATAGGGTTATGCAATTCAGGCAAACATCAGCTTAATGTAAAAGATTGATTTTGATAGCAAACTTTAGCTAGACTCGTATATGAGATTCATGGATTATGGTGTCAGAAAACGGATAGATGGCAACGGACACTTGATAATGAAATGACACTCTTTTTTGGCAGATACATACGGGTTAATCCTATACCAAGCGATTATTTCCCATAACACATGTCACATCTTTTTATGAAGATTGCAGACACAAGGGGAGCATTTATCCAGCCTGCATTTTACGTGGCATTTGGGTTGACCGTGGTGGAGGCCATGAGTTGCAGGTTGCCCATATTTGCCACACCTCATGGAGAGAATTCTCATTGTTTTATATATTTTTAACTGTTCTTTGCATGTTGACTAATGCAGCTATGATAGGGCTCGAGAACATGGCTTTCATTGCCATGGTTGTCAGCTTGGTAACTTACTTCTATGGTTATATGAACTTCAGTTTGACCAAGTCAGCCACAACACTCACAAACTTCTCGGGCACTGCCTATTTACTATCACTATTTCGAGGGTTTATTTCTGACACATACTTGTCAAGATTCAAGACTTGTATCCTATTTACATCGTTCGAAGTTGTGGTATACCACATTCAAACTATCATCAACTATTAATGTATAGTTTGTGTCGTATTTATAATGTATTTAATATGATGTGACTACTGTGTACACTCAGGGTTATGCACTTTTAGCAATTCAAGCATGCTTCCAATAGTTACAACTAATTCCCAGTAGTGCTAGCCTAGGGAATGAATGTGAGCAAGCAGAAAGTGTGTGTAAAACTAGAAGGGGGGTTGAATAGTTTTACCAATTAAAACTTGTTTTAAACTATTTAGATTGACTTATGTCAATCTATTTAGGATGTGTGTTGGATGTTGATAAATAAACATATAGAAATATAAATATGTAATGAAAAGATAAAGAGTAAGAAGCACAAAACCACAACGCAGTATTTATAGTGGTTCGCCACAAGGACACCTTCCTTGCCCTACTCCACTCCCGAGTCACCTACTCGAGAGTTCGTAATCACTACACAACACCGACTCCTTATGGTGGAGAAACCTTCACAACGTCGCCTACACTTTATCCGGTACAAGGCTAGATACCGGGTCCTTTACACCAAGGAGAACCAATCCTATCACAACGTCGCCTACCCTTTATCCGGTAGTAGGCTAGATACCGAGTTCCATTACAATGGAAGAACTACTACCTAACACTACACCAATCACTTAACCCCAAAGGAGATCAACTCCTTATATCAACATCAACAAGGATATCAATATCCTTTGACCAAATACTAATCTATCTAGTACATCAAATCATACCATATCGAATGTACACCTTAGGCACCTTTCACTAATGCCTTTGACTCGTTCTTCAAGACACCCTTCACTAATGTCTTATGTCTTGACTTCTAGGCACCCTTTACTAATGCCTCTACTCTTGACCTCTAAGCACCCACGACAAGTGCTTATGATACGGACGATAGATACTCTTCATTAATATCTTCGTCTTGACACTTGAGACACCTTTCAGAAATGTCTTCAACACTACACTTCTTAGGAAAAAGAAAACAATCATCAACAAGAGGACTTCAGTAGTCTTGATGATGAGGAAGCACGGCAACTCATGGACTTGAGCTTGCTTGAATTCAAAGGTGGTGATCTTGCCTTTAAGAGGAACCTAGAGGATCACACAAAAACAAAACTACATACATAGATCACTTGGATCTGGGGTTAGTGAGTTTTTAACTCAAAGGGAAATTGTGAGAGAAAGGGGTGAGAAAGAATGAAGAAATGGCTCACTATTTATAGAGGAAAAATGCCTACTATTCCACGGATCCCTCCCACAAGGGATCTGTCTACCGCAAAGCTAGGGATCCATGGGACGCTCCTCTTTGCCCATGGGTATTTTGGTTATGGGTCATGGGTCATGGGTTATGGGTTGATCCATGGGTATTTTATTAGATACAATGTATCTAATGAGTGCAATGCACCTAGTCAAGTGGGTATGGGTCAATACCATGGGTTGTAGTTTTTACCCATTTATAATACATACTAATTATGTATATATTTGCCCAAATATGTAAACACTAGTTGTTGTACATATGTATTACTAAATCATAAAATCACTTATACTTGTTTTAGTGTTTTATGTGAAAACGTAGGCGTGTTAGAAAACTATTGGCTCAAACTATTTACGTATTTTATTTGTTTCGTTAAAATGATTTTACGTTTGTTATCGATAAAATATTAGAAGATCGTAAAATATAAATAAACGCTTTTCTGACTTATTTGTATTAACAATCTCCCCTTTTATTGATGACAAAACATAAAATTATTTTAAGAAAAAGCTAAAATTGTAACGTTGAATTTGTAGTTTTACTTTCTTCTCCCTTTTTGTCGAAACAAAAGAGATTCGAAAGGAACTAACACATTGTTTTAAGAACAACATGTGAAAAATAAAAGAAGTTGGAGAGCAAGTAGCAGTAAAAGATCTCGTCTTAACTCCCCCTTGACGAGTCCATCCCTAAGTGAGGGCGTCAAGTAAGAAATAATACTAAGCTAGTTTATTTGCACTAAGTTTGCAAAAGATTTCGTCTATGTGACGAATACGCTCCCCCTTGATGATTGCAACTTTGCAAAAGGACGTCATGAAATGTAATCCTAATATTGCAAGTGATTTTGCAATGTATTGCTTTGACACAAAGCTCCCCTAGCTTTATGGTGTCAAAGTCTTCATGTAAATTGAATAACAACAAAACAAAGGTTAGAAAGCAAGTATAATGCATAATTTCCTGCAAATACGATTCAAGTTAGTAGAAAAGTAGGTTTCACAGACGGATCCCACGGTTCCCTCCTTGGGGATCCGTCTAGGCAAATATCGGGGATCCGTCTGGTGATGACTAAATTCAAGAATGGTGATATAACAAATAATGTTAACATCAAAGTGAGATATGTATTATACAACATAATCATATACTCAGAAATATAGCAAGTATGATCGGTGCCAAACCGTCAAGTTTTCTCACACAAGCTAGCCACTTGTGAATGGCTAACCGTAAGAAACTTAAAACAGTTCAGACACCAATGCAATGAAGATCAGGAGAGTATAGTGTATCCCCGGGTCGTTATGTCCCAGCGAGCTGTGCGATGAATCACCAAACGTATAGTGATCGAGAGAATTTGAATGAGAAAAGAGTTGTGATAATGAACAATTATAACTAAAGAAAAAGTAAATAAACTACAGGAGCTTAAATGCAAATTAAAGAAAATTAAAAAGATAAAATATATTAAATAAACGCTATCACTATTTGCAAAATGATGTTTTTGATTTTTCTTTTATAAAACTTAAATTAAAAACTACGTGACGTACAAAAGAAAATGTGAAATTTAAACAATATTAATCCTAAAAATATGAAAATGACATTTTTACAATTCTAATGATAAAAGAAAATTTTTAGAAAAATAAAATTATTTTTAAAACTATTTATCCAATTATTATTAATTAAAAACTAATTTTAACTATTTAATAATACCCTAAAATACAAGAAAATATGAAATAAAGTTAGAAAAATGAATTTATGACTTAGAAAAATCTAAAATAACTAAAAAGAATTTTCAAAACTATTTTTGTATTTTTCTGATTATTTTTCTATTTTCTATGAATTAAAAACTATTTAAAACTACTTAAATTGCTTAAAAATACAAATTTAACTAAGAAAAATCTGGAAAAATATTTTTTTGACTTTTTATATTTATCTTAACCTAGGAAAAATGAAAAATTATTTTTTTGAAACTTTTCTGAATTAATTGTATTAAATGCTAATTAAAAAGGCTTAAAAACTGTTTTAAATAAAGAAAAATAGCAAACTGACTTAGAAAAATCTAAAAAATTCAAGAAAAGTCTAAAATAATATTAAGAATCTAGGAAAAATATAAAAACAGGGGGTTGTGTGCAAGAAACTGAAACTGCAATGCAAAGTGCTTATGAATAAGCACTTGGAATAAGCAATTGAACACAACAAGCTACCAAACTAAAACAGAAACTATAATATGCTATAAATACCCAAATGCAACTAATTACAACTGTCCTAAACCTCTAAAGCACTCACTACCATGATTTGATGATTTTGAGAATAAGTGCTAAAAACAGCTTGAGGGCACTACTTTGGAGCTTAAGAATAAGCTACTCAGATAAGCTAAACTCAAAACCAAAAGAAGGAACCTAAACTAGACCTGGCCAAGAACTTGTAAACCAAAAACCGAGACTTGGACAAGCTCTTATAAGCTCTGCAAGTACTCAAGAAACACATGCACACTCTCAAGATTCACCGAGTTTGTGCATGAGGGAAATAAGACCCAATTCACAAGTTATTTTAGAGCTTATAAAAATTTACAAAATCTACTAAAATGATAATAAGAAAATAGACCAACCAAGTTTTTAAAACCACAATTTTCACTTGATTTGATCCAGAAATGAAGCAATTAAAAATCAACTCAGTTGGGCTCAAAATCACTTTTTCAGCTTTTGACTATTTGACAGATTTGATAAGTTGACTTTTGTGAGATTTGAACTCAATTTGTGGACTGATCTTGATGTTAAATGATGTAATGAAGCTAATGCAAGCTATGCCTATGATTTCTAAACACAAAACAAGTCTTTGATTTTCCAAAATTTCAACAGTTAAGCTAATTATGACAGATTAATGAGATTTTGACTTTTGTGGTATGCAGGTGCAATATTAAGACAGATATGAGTGTAAATGAGCTAAACAAGCCTAAAACAACAAGTCCTAACTACTGAACAAACCTCTAATACAGTTTAAGCAGCAAATCCAAACACAACTTAAAACACTGATTTGCAAATTGAACTAAGCTAACCACTAAACTAGCATATATTATTGATCAAACTGAGTTTAGCTAACCTAAATATAACTTAATTAACAGGTTTAAACTATTTATGACTACAAATACATATTATGCAATAAATTGGACTTGAACTTACATATGGTCCCAGCCACAATGGCTTGAAATCAATCAACCAAAGAACACAGGAACCACTATCCTATCTATATCAACCCCATTAACTCTGAATCAACCCAAATCCAGCTCTGCATCACCCATATCCATTTCCATTTCAATTTGAGCTCAGTTTGACTTAGTTGACCAAAACCAAAATTGCTTGAAACTTGAATGTAAGCTAACAAAAGCTATAAGGAGCTTTAATAAGCTTGTTTGAGCTTAAAAATAAGCTGCTAAAGACTTGAACATAAGAGTTTGAAACTCAAATTTGCAACAGTGAACTTGAAAACATGAAATTGAGTTAAACTTTGAAATTGATGCTTAAAGTAGATTATATTGATAATATAACTTGAGTTTAGTACAATAACACAAAAGATTACAATTTTTAAGCTTAACTAAAACTTATATATTGAAAACGACATACATTTTTAAAAATAAACTAAGTGCCACTTTCTTCCTTCTCTCTTTCTTCCTTTTTATACACCAACACAGCTCCCACGTGTACTCTGAGTGTATCCCACCTTAATTCAGGACCATTGGATGGCTTGAAGTAATATTGACCGTTTGATGCATTTTTGGCGGGAAAAGGTTTTAACAGCTGGGGGTTGAGTGTTAGGTTGAAGAAAGCATTTAATGCTTCTTGGCTTGGGGTGTTTGGAGGGTAGGAGTAGGGTGGTGATGATGGAAAGTTGGAGTTGCAGGTGATGATGAGGGGGGAAGGCAACCCGTGAGTGGTTTTTTATATTTTAAATTGGGCGGGTAGTGTTTGTTTGACTTGGGGGTTTGACCGGCTTAATATATTGAAGGGGGTCCAAAATGCTGGGGGTCCAAAGGTTAATATGGCAGGGGTCCAAAGGCTAATGGAAGGGTTCAAGGCTTAGGTTATTAATACAAGGACCTTTATGTAATTTCTGAAAGTGCAAGGACCAATGCTGCCAATTATGCAAAGTTGTTCCAAGGGACCAAAAGTGACAAGTTTCAATAATGCAAGGACCAAAATGGACATTTTCAAAATTCCAAGGACTATTTTTGCCAAATTTGAAACTTGAAGGACCAAACTTGTAATTTCTCAAAACTTTTGATATTTTTCACCAAAGGACTAATTTTGACAAGTTATGATTTTAAAAGGACCTTTGGTGACTTTTCTTTGAAATAAGTGCTCGGGGACTATTTCGACAACTTTTGAAACTTGGGGACCGAAACGCCAATTATGCAAACTTAGCTCATTTTTCATCCGATTTTAAACATTTTGCATCCGAGACATATAAAATGCAATTTTGAGATATTTTCGATTTTGATGCATTATTGAGCATTTTAAGTGTTTTGCAGCTTGATTTGACCCAAAAATGATGAGTATTTACACACTCATCAAAGTATCATGTAATTTCATTTAATAAAACTAGAGGTATGAAGTACATGACTCTAAAAACTAAGAAAATGAACGATACATGACTTGGAATTACTAGACTTATCTAATTTAACGCTTGATACTAGGACACCACTAAAATCCTCTAGCTCAAGTTTGTTTAGGTTTAATCTCGTCGAAACGTTCGAGGAGGTGATAGAACATGAAACGTTGATCTTCCCGTACTTCATGTATCAAACATTCAACATGTTGACAATGATAACAATCTTTGTCATGGCTAGGTAGTGGTGGTGGAAGAAAAGAAGTTGCTTGATGCGAAGGATCAAGTGAAGCGGGTTGAGGAGCCTCAAATGATGGAGGGATTGGTGGAGGCGCACTTGAAGATGGCTCGACCAAGAATGATGGTGGTGGTAGAGAGGTGTCAACTTCCATATGGTCGGGTGGTTGACTTTGATAATTTCTCATAATCCAAATGGGATTATTTGATGGTGACGATGAAAAGGAAGCCGGAGCTAGTGTTGACTCAACACTTTGATTTTGTACTATTATTCCTCCTAATGAGGAGAATGTTGCCGGTGGAGGAGGATGAGACGGCCTAGGAGGCAAATCCTCTAAATTGTAGAGGTGTGGTGATGATAATGGAGTTGTGAATGAGATAGCTTTAGGCACCAATTGTGAATTGGTGATGGTTTAGTGGAAATGGGATTGTTTGGTTTAGGAGGTATGGTGGTGTGTTTGGCATAGGTAGTTTTGTAGGAACTATCCTTTTAGGGATTGATTTGATTTGTTGATTTGGTGGAGGGAAACCTTGCATTTGTGGACTTCACCGAGATGATTCAGTTGAAGAGATTTCGTGTACAACACGAGCAATTTTCTTGGGTGGTTCTTTGGTGGATGAGTTACTACTTGGAGCTTTCCTCATGATGAGATGATTTTAAGGGGTTTGTAAAGATTTCTAAGTGCTGAAAATAGGATGAGGATGATAACTTTAGGAGCCCTAACAATGTAGTTTATAAAGCAAGGGATTTGGCAAGTGCATTCTAGACTTAAGCCACTAAGATTCATTGGAATGTGATGATTAACATGCACAAGAGTCAACTTAAGGGTTGTACTGATCTAGGAACTCATTTAAGATGAGATGGAGTGTTTAAGTTAGCAAGATGAGCTTGAAATGATTGTTTTAGCTAGAGTTGATATAAATCTGTCATACGGATCCCAGGGTTCCCTCCAATGAGGGATCCGCCTAGGCTAATCCTAGGGATCCGTCTCTCAGCAGCTAAGAAAGGATAGCAATGATGTTTGTAAGGTCTAATACCTATTTCTTCTTGAGTGTTTCAGTTCATCTAAGTGTCTTAAATGAAGAGGTGTTTAAATACTTAAGGGTAATGAGTGATGTAGCTAATGATTGCCTTTTATGGAAGAAATTGGAACTTTCATGAGTACCAATGAATGAACAAAGATGACACTAAAGATTATGAGAGTGCTAAATGGAGCTAAATGATCCTAGAGATCAGATAGTGACTTAGGATAATGTTATGGAGAATATCCTAAAGGCTTTAAGATAAAAAAAAACTAGAATTTGAACAATTTTGACCAATTTTGAGGTAAGGATGATTATGATCAATTTTGCCATACTTGAAGGATTTCCAAAGCTAGATGTAAAGAATCATGTGAGAAGTCATGTATGATTATAAGAGCAAAAGAGTAATGAGTTTTGGTAAAACGATAGATCTACAAGCGTCTTGAGTGTGATCTAAGTGAGTTATGTGTGAGTATGAATTTACTCAATTTTGAAAAAGGACTCAATTTGTCTTAAGGCACTATGTTTAGCTTATTGTGAAGTGATCTAAGGTATGTTTTTAAATACAATGATTGCAATTGCATTTTCTGTTCCCCGGATCCCACGGATTCCTAAGAGTAAGGATTCGTCTAGCACAAACTTTGGGATCCGTCTATCTGCTAAGCAGAACCTTTACTAAAGGTATGCAGTGACTTTGACAATGCATTATATTTCAAGGTTAGTTTAAGAGGTTCTAACACTAAGATATCAAATGTAAGATGTTTTATTTCATGAAAGAAATGAGTTACATTGATAAAACACGGATACTAAGGTTTGATCCTATTTTGAAAGAAAGCTAAATTCCTTGAGCGTTTTCGCTAGATGGGTCATCAAGTGGTTGATGAGTGTTTGTCGATTCAGGAATGAAGAAAGTCTTCATGAGAGATGCGTTAAGAGGTTCCATCATCTTGTTCACAAGTACGTACAACGGACTTTGAAATTGAGAATGAAAGTACATGATGTTATGATAAAGGCGCGTCAAGAACATTCCATAAGGGATGAGTTTATTCTTGGAGCCTTGAAGATTTACAATTCGCCTTGCGAAGAAGTAGGCAAGATTGTAAGGTTTTTGTGTTAGCAAACAATACATTATGTGAGCACAACAAGCAGGAAGAATTTCTCGATTTCCCCTAAGGCTCCAAACATTTTCACGTAGGATGAGTGCAAGAGGTTTGTACTCTTCTCGGATGTCCCGTGTAAAGATAATGTTTGGATCAGAGTAATATGGTCGAGGTTCGCATATTATGCGATTCAAGTCTTCCGGGGAAGGTATGTGAGAACAATATGGACTATCTTTTTCATGAAAGTTGAAGAGAGAATCAAGAGACCAATCTTCAGTGAAGGCACATTGTCTATGATTTGGAATCCGGAGGATGTGAGCAAATTGTCCAAGGGTTAAAACAAATTTTTGGTTTTTGATCCAAAACCAAAGAGATAGAGAGCGATCCTCGTTTCGAATGAGTTCAACTTGACAGAAGAATCCCAATATGAACCTTGGACATATTTTCTCGTTGATTTCGAGAAGACATTCTAGTCCTATGGCTCGGAAGGAGGTATTGATACCTTCTTCGAATTGTAGAGGGGTGTTTACAATACGTCCTTCGTGGAAGTGACGGTTTTCGAGATTATTGAACCCACGGACATGATTGCCAGGTGTGTTGGGCTCAAGGGAGATGTTCGGAGTGTAGACGCTAGTGAGTGAAAAATCAAACTCATATTCATGCGACATAGTGGAACCTATAGAAAAGATGAGTTAATAGAAAGTGATGTTTTGTGGTCAACCAATGATTATCTAACGTTTTTACTAGATTTTTATTAACAATGATTTTGATTAACAATGATACTTAACTCACTTAATGTTTGACGTTCTAGTGGAATATTACTTTTAGAAAGAAGGTGGTTTTTATTTTGCATGAAAACCTGTTATCAAGGAGGACGGTTCCCACGGTTCCCTTTTATAAGGGATCCGGCTAGTATATCTTCCGGGATCCGTGGATCCAGTAATAATGTAAGGATTTCTTGATAAAACATAGGTTTTAGATCTTATAGTTTTATACCAAGATATGTGTTTTAGCCTACATTTTCTTTTAGCATGCATACATGGCTTCTAATGTATCACGAGAGAATGAAATAAATCAAAAGAAATGGCAAACACATTATGATAATAAAAACCTAGATAAACTAGACTATTAGTAATATTTCATTTCAATGCTAAGAATGATACAAAGGATTGGGTATATAACCCCAATGTAGATTAACAAAACAAAGTAAATGTCTCCGTATGAGAACTTCATTATAGGGAACACAAGAGCGATGAGTGTTAAGGCGATGAGCACAAGAGCAATGTAAACCATGTTGATGACGAACCTTATTGGTTTTGGTTTGAGATGAGGTGAGATGAAGAGGAAGATGAAGTTTTGAATGAGAGTTAATTTTTGAAAGTGGAAGATTTGAAAAAGTGGGGATTTGATAGAGTGGACGACGGATGGTTTATTTATAGGGAAGGAGGAATTTTTGAGATTTGTGTTTTGTTTTATTATTAGAAAGATATGATTTTTTTTTGGATTAAGTGAAATAAAACACAAGTTTTATATACCACGACTTTAGACGAAAAAGTAACACGTATGTGAGAAAAAGCTTCCTAGTGATGCTACATGTGATACATGTATATGCACAAAAGATAATCATATAAATACCTATGTAAGCATACTTATTTATCAAGCTAATGTCAATTAGAGATAAGTAAAAAGTCATACCTTTAATGCACTTAGGAATGTCTTTACAAATGACGCAACAAATGTCAGAAGACAATTTCGGCTCCTTTGAGCTTAAGATGCCTTCTTAGGGAAGGTATTCTTGTTACCAAGTGATTCCTATGACTTGGTAGGTATGAGCTTTAACTAAGCAATAAGACAAAGAAGATTAGTGCAATTAAATGAATAATAAATAATGTTGTCATTTAATCAACATCCAAACAAAGAGTTTTAAAAGGCATGGTGTTTGTTTTTATGAAAACCCTTCTTTGTAGTTTTCATTTTAACCATGGATCGTATCAAGTTTTTAAAGTATAATATACTTTAAGAAACTTGGTAACGAAGCTCTGATGCCAATTGTGGAAACTAGAAGGGGGTTGAATAGTTTTACGAATTAAAACTTGTTTTAAACTATTTAGATTGACTCATGTCAATCTATTTAGGATGTGTGTTGGATGTTGATAAACAAACATATAGAAATATAAATATGTAATGAAAATATAAAGAGTAAGAAGCACAAAACCACAACGCGAGTATTTATAGTGGTTCGGCTACAAGGACACCTTCCTTGCCCTACTCCACTCCCCGAGTCACCTACTTGAGAGTTCGTAATCACTACACAACACCGACTCCTTATGGTGGAGAAACTTTCACAACGTCGCCTACACTTTATCCAGTACAAGGCTAGATACCGGGTCCTTTACACCAAGGAGAACCAATCCTATCACAACGTCGCCTACCCTTTATCCGGTACTAGGCTAGATACCGAGTTCCATTACAATGGAGGAACTACTACCTAACACTACACCAATCACTTAACCCCAAAGGAGATCAACTCCTTATATCAACATCAACAAGGATATCAATATCCTTTGACCCAATATTAATCTATCTAGTACATCGAATCACACCATATCGAATGTACACCTTAGGCACCTTTCACTAATGCCTTTGACTCGTTCTTCAAGACACCCTTCACTAATGTCTTATGTCTTGACTTCTAGGCACCCTTCACTAATGCCTCTACTCTTGACCTCTAAGCACCCACCACAAGTGCTTACGATACGGACGATTGATACTCTTCACTAATATCTTCGTCTTGACACTTGAGACACCTTTAAGAAATGTCTTCAACACTACACTTCTTAGGAAAAAGAAAAAAATCATCAACAAGAGGACTTCAGTAGTCATAATGATGAGGAAGCACGGCAACTCATGGACTTGAGCTTGCTTGACTTCAAAGGTGGCGATCTCGCCTTTAAGAGGAACCTAGAGGATCACACAAAAACAAAACTACATACATAGATCACTTGGATCTAGGGTTAGTGAGTTTTTAACTCAAAGGGAAATTGTGAGAGAAAGGGGTGAGAAACAATGAAGAAATGGCTCACTATTTATAGAGGAAAATGCCTCTTGTTCCACGGATCCCACGGATCCCTCCCATGAGGATCCGTCTACCGTAAAGCTAGGGATCCGTGGGACGCTCCTCTTGCCCATGGGTATTTTGGTTATGGGTCATGGGTCATGGGTTATGGGTTGATCCATGGGTATTTTATTAGATACAATGTATCTAATAAGTGCAATGCACCTAGTCAAATGGGTGTGGGTCAATACCATGGGTTGTAGTTTTTACCCATTTATAATACATACTAATTATGTATATATTTGCCCAAATATGTAAACACTAGTTGTTGTACATATACTAAATCATAAAATCACTTATACTTGTTTTAGTGTTTTATGTGAAAATGTAAGTATGTTAGAAAACTATTGGTTCAAACCATTTACGTATTTTATTTGTTTCGTTAAAATGATTTTACGTTTGTTATCGATAAAATATTAGAAGATCGTAAAATATAAATAAACGTTTTTACGGCTTATTTGTATTAACAAAGTGGTCAAGTGGCGATACTGTTCACAGCTCTATATTTAATTGCATTCGGCACAGGTGGAATTAGAGCGGCTCTGCCTTCAATGGGAGCTGACCAATTTGACCAAAGTGATCCTAAAGAAGCAAAATCACTTGCAAGCTTCTTCAATTGGTTTCTGTTCAGCATCACAACTGGTGTTGTATTTGGTGTCACCTTTATGGTCTGGATCAGCTCTAGCCAAGGTTGGGATTTGGGGTTCGTTATATGCACCTTGATTCACAACAGTATCATGGTAGTCTTATGGCTGTTGGTTGTATTCCCCTCACCGATTCTGGTCCTCTTCTATATTGAGATCAATTCGCACACATATGCATATGTATTTGTAATTTTTATAATTTATATAGTCATTACCAGTTATTTCCAACCTTATTCAGAAGAGAAGCTACCAACTCATGATGGGCCTTAAGTATCTCTGCCACTATTGGCTTTTTGATTTGCTGAACTTCTGCTAGACACCTGACATGCAACGAAACTACTCCAACTCCATTTGACGTATGTAACTTCTATTCCAAATAATGTGGATTACAACTTACATTTGAAATTTTAGAAGTTCTTAAATTTGTTTGGAAGTATGTGGCTAGGGGTGCTAGTGTGACGTGAGTCATACATCGTCAATTGATTAAAATGACAATGGGCCTCCTTCCGATACCACACTAACCACATCTCAATTGACTGAAACTCAAAACGTCACTAAACTAACATAAGCGTCTTCAAATGTAAAGGTATATAAATTGCTGTTATATGAACCTTTTTGGTCATTTATCATTTTTTATGGTTTATTTGTATTGTAATTCTGAGTTGTAACATTTTAGTGCTATGAACTTGCATACAATTACTATATAGTTGTTATAAATGAGTTTATTCAAAACTATTTGTATTATAGACGGGTCAAAACGAGTAAGTTTTTATAGTGTATCAAAATGGGCTTGGCTGCTTTTGATACAGGCAAATCCTTTATCATCCATTGCTTTCTGAATTTAATTGGTAATTATTATGTTAAACATGATTATAAAACTGTAATTTGACAAAAAAGAAAATGCTCCACAATTTAGGATATTTTTATGCATCTATATCATTCAGATGAATTTAGAACCCCTTGTACCGATTTGACCCATCTATGCCTTTGAAAATTAAACTTTAGACCTAGAGATATTTATTTGGGCAATAAGTATAGTACAAGCCATATTTATAACTTCCTATTAAGAGTTCATTAGTTCAATATGAATATATGTATGCACATTATTATGTTGGTAGTTGTTGAGAACATAAGTATTACATCGTTACTATATTTTAAATTGGTTTATATTTATCTGCTCATTGTCTATGCGCAAGTCTATCTTTTGCAGATATGTTGAACCATTATTGTCATTGATGGACTTTAGATCTTCAATTTTATTAGCATATAAAGTGTGTTGTGTAATACCTAATCGTGTTCTACTCTACTCCAGTTGTGTTCAACTACTGAGCTTCTGTAATGATTGAGAAATACCAAAGAGTGTGTTGAAAAAAAGGTACGTTGAGAACTGAAAATGAAGCACAACCCCAAACGTGGAAAATTGGATGGGTTGGGCGGGGTTGGGTAACGGGTCACAGAGGTTCTTCAATAACTTACAATTATTACTAATAGCACTAGTACCACTTTTTATAACATATATCACACATCATAGGACTTCAACCTTCAGCGACACCTTCAACGTACTACTACCTAAACCCAAATGTTCTATAAACACAACAGATACTAAGCGTGTGCTTAGTTAAAAAACAACTGCGATACTAAATATCAGCCTTAGTATGTAGTAGTCAACTTTAGACCGTAAGACTGTCTTTTAGCATAACGAATAGTGGGTTATAGATTAGTATTTGTTTATCATTATATCAATCATTAATATATTAACGTAAATTTATAGATCTGTGGTTTTTTACTTGTCGATTTTTATCTTTAAATGAAATATAATGATTTCGACTTTCATTTTTTCCTTCACTAATATGTATTTAGGTTTAGTTTCAGAAATTTCCAGATGATGATAATGACGTAGTTGATGCTAAACTCATGATTATTGCCGATGGCAATGAATGATAATGATGTATTGCATGATGTTGAACTCGATCGGTAATGATGATCAGGATTCATGATCGATGATGATGTTAAACGCGATGAACGATAATATTCATAATGATGTATTGATGTTGCACATAGCATTTTTCATCGAACATTTGGAACTGCTGTCTAATTGTAGTGCCCAAGTATTTGAACGACACCCATTTATTGTGGAAGCTGGAGTCAGTTTGGGCTGAAAAGATGTCAAACAAGTAAGTTTCTAATTAATTTCTGGATATATATTCTCTTGGTGACTACAATAAATCCAAATTATTAGTGTGCAGGGTTTAAATACTTTTCGGTTTGCAATCGAATTCCGCTGCTGTTTGAACAAGGAGCTGATGTTGTCACGAGAACTGCAATGAAGAGAATTAAGTAAGAAGTCTATGAGTTTTAGTGTTTCTAACTTGAGAAGTCTATTATGTAAATGGGTCAATTCAGGATTTTTGTTTAATATGGGCCACGTTTTATTTAATATGGATCAAATAGGTAAATCAAGAATTAGCCTAGAAAGTCATCTAAACTTTATTTTTCTAAATGAAATTTAGATCATTCTTTATACAAATAGGTCTTTGACAAAAGCGTTTTATGTCATCCTAAATGTCCCAAAGAATTACCGATTTACATCCGTTAGCTAACTAAGCTAATCAATCTTTGGTCTTAAGTAGTTCAAAGATCTTATCTTTATAATTAAAACAAAAGTATAGGCTATTGTTAATTTTAGTTGGTACTTATTTTAAAGAGTTCACACTTTTTTATCATTATTTTTTTCCCAATTCGTAATGTAAGATTATTATATTCGTCATGTTGACGCCAGTCCAGGAAGCTCAAAGACAAAGCGAGAGCGACTTACGAAATGTCTTGAAGCTGCAATTAAGAGGAGATCTTCTTAGGTATTGTAGATTATGCATAATACTTTTTTTTATTTTTGGCTTCAAATTTATATACATGTTTTAAATGATTTAAACCTGGATAGTGTTTACAATGTAATATATTGTTTGTCTAATTCTTATCATGTATTGTTGACGATTAACGGAACCAATGATTCAATTTGTACAAGTAGAAGAGGCATTGAGATTGGAGGTCTTGATCGGGTTCTCTGAGTATTGAGATTAATTAGCTTATGTTGTTACTTCTTCCATAAACAAAAGCTTGAATCAATAATGCAGTATGAAGGTGGGTGACGTAGGTCTATTGTGTAAATGAATCGATTTAAGATATGTTTGATTAATATGGGTCAAACATGTAATATTTTATCTGTTTACTACATTATAAGCCCATTTTGTTCTTAATTTTACACCAGCATTAAGAATTAGTTTCTTATAATTGATCTACATTTGCTTAATTTTTTGTAAACGATATTCACAAAACAATCATGGTACTCATTATCGTTTGTTAGTAAGAAAGTATCTTATAGGTCTCAAAATAAGCCACGGGATTCTTTGAAAGAATTGAACCCCTTCATTTCTTTGTTCTTTCTTTGTGACTTAGCCAACAAACACAGAAGGGACCCCAAACCTTTTGTTTGGAGTCTTGTGGTGATTGTGGGAGATTGGTGGTTTTGAGGTTGTGAAGTTGTGAGATGAAATTGTCTGACGTTTGTTGTATGACGAGAGTTTAGGGATGATTTAGAGTTGACTACTCACATCTCACGAGTTCAGGAACTCTTTGTGTTTCAGAGACTCGGGTTTCAGAGTCTTGAGTTTTCAACAACTCGTATTCAGAGTCATGGACTTTTCGGTTTAGGATCAGTTTGTGGTTTCAGATCAACGATCCTTGCAGTTTCAGAATCAGTAACCAGAGATTCAGCGATAAGGTTCAATATGTGAGGTTTAGTGTGAGGGGTTCAGGGTCATCATTTCATGACTCAAGTTCAGGGGGTCACGGTTTAGGGGTTCGTTTTATCAGCCCCTAAGTTACATACTTCTCATCTGATTTGTACCGTATTAACACCCTGTTGTATCCTATGAGTCAAAGACATACTAACACCCTCATGTTGTAAGGACACCTTGAGAGAGACCAATGCCTGATGTATAAAACACCGTGACACAAGCTAATGTAACCTCTTCGCTTCATATAACCCGTTGATTCACGACGCACCGGTGATTTCTTTCGGCACCCACGATCTGTTGACCATAATCACCCTCGATTCATATCACATGTTGAGTACTATTTTCACAACCGATCTTTATCGGACCCTATTATCCAACTCGTGTTCAACCCGAAAACACATTAAGCTGTTAGGATTTATAAAATCCGATCGTTAAAGTGTCGGTCACCTCAAGTATATGTAATCGTTAATACAAATAAGCCGTAAAAATTTTTGTTTATTTATATTTTACGATCTTCTAATGTTTTGTCGATAACAAACGTAAAATCATTTTAACGAAACAAATAAAATACGTAAATGGTTTGAACTAATAGTTTCTAACATATTCACATTTTCACATAAAACACTAAAACAAGTATAAGTGATTTTATGATTTAATATTACATATGTACAACAACTAGTGTTTACATATTTGGGTAAAATATACACATAACTAGTATGTAGTATATTGGGTAATATAAATGGGTAGAAACTTAAGTATCATAACCCATTGGGCAAATACATTTAATGTAGTTGGGTACAACCCAAAGCCCATGACCCATGGAGCTTGACCCATAACCCATTGCATGACATCATGCTTATATCATATATGGATAATATCCATAACCCATGGTATTGACCCATACCCAATGTCTAGATACATTGAACCCTTGGTGAGCACTCAAAAGATACATTGTATCTAGCTAAAGACCCATGGATCAACCCATAACCCATGACCCATAACCAAAATACCCATGGGCAAAGAGGAGCGTTCCACGGATCCCTAGCCTTACGCTAGCCGGATCCCTTGTGGGAGGGATCCGCGGGATCCGGGGAACAGTAGAAAGTTTCCTCTATAAATAGAGAGCCATTTCTTCCTTTCTACTCACCACTTTACACACATACTTCCCCCAAGTATTATACCTCTCTAACCTCAGATCCAAGTGATCTATGTAGTTTGTCTTTTGTTTTTGTGTGATCTTCTAGGTTCCTCT
This sequence comes from Chrysanthemum lavandulifolium, assembly GCA_022545495.1. Classification (NCBI taxonomy): domain Eukaryota; kingdom Viridiplantae; phylum Streptophyta; class Magnoliopsida; order Asterales; family Asteraceae; genus Chrysanthemum; species Chrysanthemum lavandulifolium. The sequence goes on from CM040239.1 coordinate 211,652,421, forward strand.
TAAAGGCGAGATCACCACTTCTTGAAGACGAGCAAGCTCAAGTCCATGAGTTGCCATGCTTCGTCATCATCAAGACAACTAAGGTTCTCTTGTTGATAGTTCTTTCTTTCTCCATAGATGTTGGGTTGAAGGCATTAGTGAAGGATGCCGAAAGTGTCAAGATGAAAGCATTAGTGAAAGGTGCTTATCGTCCGTGTCAAAGCATTAGTGAAGAATGCTAAAGGTGTCAAGACGAAGGCATTAGTGAAGGGTGCCAAGCGTTGTGTCAAAGGCATTAGTGAAGGATGCCAAAGAATCAAATCAAGTAGCATTTGGGAAGAATGCCTAGGTCGTATAATCGATGAGGTGCATCGTTATACATATAAGTATTTGTTTATTTCCAAGGATGGTGATATCCTTGATGGTGTTGTAACAAGGAGTGGATCTCCTTGATATTAGGTGTTGTGTTGTGAAGGGTAGTAGTTCCTCCATAGTAATGGAACTAGGTGCTTAGCCTAGTACCTAATAAAGGGTAGGCGACGTTGTGATAGGATTAGTTCTCCTTGGTGTGAAAGAACTCGGTGGTTAGCCTAGCACCGTATAAAGGGTAGGCGACGTTGTGTTAGGTGTGGTTCGCCTTGGTGTGAAGGAACTCGGTATTTAGCTTTGTACCGGAAAAAGGTTAAGCGGCGTTGTGAAGGCTTCTCCGCCATAAGGAGTTGGTGTAGTGTTTACGAACTCTCGAGTAGGTGACTCGGGGAGTGGAGTAGGGCAAGGAAGGTGTCCTTGTAGCCGAACCACTATAAATACTTGTGTCGTGGTGATGTGCTTCTTACTCTTTATCTTTCATTACACGTTTATATATCTATCTATCAATGTCCAACATAAACAACCAAATAGATTGACATAAGTCGATCTAAATATTTAAAAGGAAGTTTTAAATTGGTAAAACTATTCAACCCCCCCTTCTAGTTTTCCACAATTGGCATCAGAGCTTCGTTACCAAGTCTTTTAAAAGTATATTGTACTTTGAAAACTTGATACGATCCGTGTATGTTTGAAAACTACAAAGAAGGAATTTCTTAAAACAAAAGTCATGTTTTTAGAAATCATCATAAATGTTGGATAGTGATAGATCATTCTAACATTTTCCTTTGAGAAATCTTCATACTAGAATTCTTCCAATGACTTAGAAGATCATGAAGTATTCAACACTATGGTTTCTAAAACCATAAAAAGGAAATCCAAAATACGATTAAGTATTTTAGAAGCTCATGAAGTTTTTCGCGTCCATGGTTTCTAAAACCATACAAAGGGAATATGGCAAAGGTATGTTCTCTTAGTTACAATTAGTTGGTCAAAAACGTGCTAATTGCTTGTGGATAAAATGGTGATATATGCTTATCTCTTATAATAAGCATAATATGAAAAGTATTTTGTTGATTTTTTTCTTTAAAGTTTTGTTGTTAGATATCTTGTTAATCAAGCTTGAATAAAGGTAAAAATGGGTAATATAACTTCACTAAAAAGTCTACAAAGGTTAAACCTTTTCGTCGGGTCAAAATATACATTTTTGTATTTCTGTGTCAGATCCGCGGATCCCTCAAGCAAGGGATCCGTGGGATCCGTGGTACAGAAGACAGTTTTTGTCTGAATTTCAAAAATTCATAACTAATTAACCGTAAGTCGTTAGAAGTCGTGCCACCTATCGTTTTAAAGGTATTTGAGTCTACTTTCATTTAAAAATGATTTCATAAACTGATTCAAAACAATAATTTACAAAATCATTGATTTATAATAGAAAGTCATTTTTCGGTCATAACTTTTGCACAAACTTTTGATCTAATTGGAGACGGATGTTTTCGTCCTTGAATAACAATGTGTCCTCTTTTGAAATTAAGGTTTTGATCATATTTATAAAAGAAACTAATCAAGCTTGGTATACATGTTTATATTTAACACAAAGCGATGAAAAGAACTATCATATGCTATGCTAAATGATAAATTGTCTTCTTTTCATACTTGATTATTTGCTTAAGTCAGATAGTTTTTGTGCTTGTTTGATTGAATAACATATGTGGCTTCCTTACCTTGCTATTCATTCTCTTGCTTGTCGATTTAGTAATTTTCTACTAATCAATGTGCTACTTGAAGGAGTGTTTCGGATAACATCTAGTTGTGTCAAAAATGTTAGTTTTATAAGTTGAAAAATGTTTAAAACATATAACACACTAAATGGCTTTTTGATTGAGTTTGTCATGTGTGCAACATAAATGTTTTATGTGCTTATATGATTTCTTGATTTCATATTTTCTTGTATCGTTTTCTAAAACAACAAGAATGTACATCGGATCATAACCTACACTTGTGTTGATGATGTACTCTCCCGTTTTCCTTTTCATGATCGCTCTCCAAGCTTCATAGTAGGATTGACAACTTGATTATTTCATCCGATATACTCAAGTAAATTATTTTGCAACGCAAATATAATTGTTCATATCCGAAAGTCCAAACTCTAGCTTTCCAACAACATATGTTGAACTAGCTCATCCAACCATTTTTTTGTTCACCATATGGACAACTTTTAATTATTTCTTTTTACACCTTCGTCACCTTAGTTGTTTCAAGTATAATATTAATAAAAATGAAGCAAAGTATCATCATTGTTACTCTTCGATAGGCCATTGTAGGAATATAAATTTTCCTAACTTGAGAATGAATACTGGAGAACTTATTGCACTAGAAACTCAATTTGACCTAACGGTTGAATTGCTTCCTTGATGGAAGTTGGGTATGTGGAATCACCCGTAAAAATGGTCGTGTTTAGCCGTAATTGAGCACCGCTAGTAATAGTCTCATATTCATTCTCTCACTTGAGAAATCTATACTCCTATGTTTTCCTAAAGTAAGTTTACAATGGAAATACTTTGCGTTGTCTTAGGATTACTAATCAAACAAGTCATAAAATTGATTTTTCTTTTAGTTAATCACAACCACTTTCCTCATCAAGCGATTATCTTGCCTTGATCGAGAAGAGCTACATGACTTCACGGATGAAGTTCATTGTATGCTAATCACCATCCGTAATGACTATACATAGCTCATTGCTTCCGTTGACCAAAACAACAACTCCGGATGAAGTATAGGATTTTCTTGAACTAGCACCTCACAACTCTATTGTCGTGAATACTATCAATTACTCTTTTCTTTCTTGACATATACCTTGCACGCCATTGTTAATACAAACGATTTACTAATCTAGATCGTAAATAGGTTTTGAGTTTCTTGAATAGTGCTTGTTAAGTTTGATAAACCTCTTTGTTATTTGTGAGCTCGATCTCATTTGATATATTAGTGTTAGAACCTCTTAAACTTGAAATATGATGCATTGTCAAAGTCATTGCATACCTTTTGTAAAGGTTCTGCTTAGCAGATAGACGGATCCCAAAATTTGTGCTTGACGGATCCCTACTCTTAGGGAACCGTGGGATCCGGAAAACAGAAAATGCAATTGCAATCATTGTATTTCAATCATGTCCTTAGAACACCTCACACTAAGCTAAACATAGTGTCTTAAGGCAAATTAAGTCCTTATCAAGTTAAGTAGATCCTTTCCTACTCAACTCACCTAGATCACACTCTAAGACGCTTATAGATCTATCGTTTTCACTTTAATCCATTACTCTTCCGCTCTCTAGATCACTCATCATTCTCACATGATCCCTCACATCTAGCTTTAGAAATCTTTCGATTATGGCAAAATTGATCATAAATCATCCTTACCTCAAAATTGATCAAAGTTGATCAAATTCTAGTTTTCCCATCTCAAAGCCTTTAGGATATTTTCCAAAACACTATCCTAAGTCACAACCTGATCTCTAGGATCATTTAGCTTCAATTGACACTCTCATCTTTAGTGTCATCCTTGCTCATTCATTGGTACTCATGAAAGTTCCAATTTCTTCCATAAAAAGCAATCATTTGCTATAACACTCATTACTCTTGATCATTCAAGTGTACCCTCATCTTAGGAACTTAGGAGGACTGAAACACTCAAGGTAATATAGATCTTAGATCTTAGAAACATCATTTCCACTCTTTCATAGCTGCTGAGAGCCGGATCCCTAGGATTAGCCTAGACGGATCCCTATGAGGAGGGAACCGTGGGATCCGGATGACAGTCTATGTCAAATCTTGCTAAAACAATCATTTCAACTCATCTTTCTAACTCAAACACTCCATCTCATCTTAAATGAGTTCCTAGATCAGTACAAACTCTGAAGTTGACTCTTGTGCATGATAATCATCACATTCCAAAGGATATTAGAGGCTTAAGTCTTGAATGCACTTGTCAAATCCTTCCCTTTATAAGTCATCTTGTTAGAATCCCTTAGTCATCAAACACAACATAATTCTCAGCATTTAGAAACCTTTTCCTTAGTCATTTCATCATGAGGAAAGCTCCTAGTGCTAACTCATCCACCCAAGAACCACCCAAGAAACTTGCTCGTGTTGTACACGAAATTTCCTCAACCGAATCATCTCCGGTTAAACCCACAAATGCTAGGATTTCCCATCCACCGAATCATCACCCGTAAGAGATAATAGTGCTAGAATCCCACCTCAACAAACCCAATCAACAATTGCCAAGAGAACCGCAAGAATTAGCATTAAACCTTTTAGGTTAGAAAAGGGATCATCGAGCTCTAAACCAAACGTACCTAGTTCTAGCAAAACGTCTAAACCTTCATTCCTAGAGCATGGACTACACTCCTTCACCGAGCCTCTCTCTCACCCAAATCTCTATTCATTAGAGCATTCACCACCGAGAACTTCCCATTCACTAACCTTATCGTTAAATAGGGAACCACCTACATCACCAACTAATCCATCGTTGGAAACAAGGAACCACCAAGGACTTGATCATATGGAAAAATTTCCATTACCACCACCCTCATTCCTAGTAGAACCTCATCCTACATTACTCAATGTACCTCCACCATCATTTGTAGAACCTCCTCAAAACATCCAAGTCATGTATCGATCATTTTCTTAGTTTTTAGAGTCATGTATATCATATCTCTAGCTTTATTAAATGAAAATACATGCTACTTGCTATTTCTAAGAGTATATGATTACGTTGTATTCATATCTCACTTTTGTGATAACATTATTTGTTATACCACCATTTGCTGAATTTATTCATCAGCCAGACGGATCCCTACTAGGAGGGAACCGTGGGATCCGTGATACAGAAAACTAATTTTCTACTAACTTGGATCACATATGCAGGAAATTGTGAATTATACTTGTTTTCTAACCTTTGTTTTGTAGTTATTCAATTTACACATGAAGACTTTGACATCCTAAAGCTAGGGGAGCTTTATGTCAAAGCAATACATTGCAAATTACTTGCAATATTAGGATTACATTTCGTGACATCCCTTTGCAAAATTGCAATCATCAAGGGGGAGCACATTCGTCACTTAGACGAAATCTTTTGCAAACTTACTTGCAAACAAACTAGATTAGTATCACTTTCTTGGCGCCTTACATAGGGATGGACTCGTCAAGGGGAGTAAAGACGAGATCCTTTCCGTTACTTGCTCTCTATTTCTTTTTTTTTCTTTCACATGTTTTCTTAAAAACAATGTGTTGCTTTCTTTCAAGCTCTTTTGTTTCGACAAAAGGGGAGAAGAAAGTAAAACTACAAATTCAAACTTTACAATTTTAGCTTTTCCTTAAAATAATTTTATGTTTTGTCATCAACAAAAGGGAGATTGTTAATACAAATAAGCCGTAAAACGTTTATTTATATTTTACGATCTTCTAATGTTTTGTCGATAACAAACGTAAAATCATTTTAACGAAACAAATAAAATACGTAAATGGTTTGAACTAATAGTTTCTAACATATTCACATTTTCACATAAAACACTAAAACAAGTATAAGTGATTTTATGATTTAATATTACATATGTACAACAACTAGTGTTTACATATTTGGGTAAAATATACACATAACTAGTATGTAGTATATTGGGTAATATAAATGGGTAGAAACTTAAGTATCATAACCCATTGGGCAAATACATTTAATGTAGTTGGGTACAACCCAAAGCCCATGACCCATGGAGCTTGACCCATAACCCATTGCATGACATCATGCTTATATCATATATGGATAATATCCATAACCCATGGTATTGACCCATACCCAATGTCTAGATACATTGAACCCTTGGTGAGCACTCAAAAGATACATTGTATCTAGCTAAAGACCCATGGATCAACCCATAACCCATGACCCATAACCAAAATACCCATGGGCAAAGAGGAGCGTTCCACGGATCCCTAGCCTTACGCTAGCCGGATCCCTTGTGGGAGGGATCCGCGGGATCCGGGGAACAGTAGAAAGTTTCCTCTATAAATAGAGAGCCATTTCTTCCTTTCTACTCACCACTTTACACACATACTTCCCCAAGTATTATAACCCTCTAACCTCAGATCCAAGTGATCTATGTAGTTTGTCTTTTGTTTTTGTGTGATCTTCTAGGTTCCTCTTAAAGGCGAGATCACCACTTCTTGAAGACGAGCAAGCTCAAGTCCATGAGTTGCCATGCTTCGTCATCATCAAGACAACTAAGGTTCTCTTGTTGATAGTTCTTTCTTTCTCCATAGATGTTGGGTTGAAGGCATTAGTGAAGGATGCCGAAAGTGTCAAGATGAAAGCATTAGTGAAAGGTGCTTATCGTCCGTGTCAAAGCATTAGTGAAGAATGCTAAAGGTGTCAAGACGAAGGCATTAGTGAAGGGTGCCAAGCGTTGTGTCAAAGGCATTAGTGAAGGATGCCTAAGAATCAAATCAAGTAGCATTTGGGAAGAATGCCTAGGTCGTATAATCGATGAGGTGCATCGTTATACATATAAGTATTTGTTTATTTCCAAGGATGGTGATATCCTTGATGGTGTTGTAACAAGGAGTGGATCTCCTTGATATTAGGTGTTGTGTTGTGAAGGGTAGTAGTTCCTCCATAGTAATGGAACTAGGTGCTTAGCCTAGTACCTAATAAAGGGTAGGCGACGTTGTGATAGGATTAGTTCTCCTTGGTGTGAAAGAACTCGGTGGTTAGCCTAGCACCGTATAAAGGGTAGGCGACGTTGTGTTAGGTGTGGTTCGCCTTGGTGTGAAGGAACTCGGTATTTAGCTTTGTACCGGAAAAAGGTTAAGCGACGTTGTGAAGGCTTCTCCGCCATAAGGAGTTGGTGTAGTGTTTACGAACTCTCGAGTAGGTGACTCGGGAGTGGAGTAGGGCAAGGAAGGTGTCCTTGTAGCCGAACCACTATAAATACTTGTGTCGTGGTGATGTGCTTCTTACTCTTTATCTTTCATTACACGTTTATATATCTATCTATCAATGTCCAACATAAACAACCAAATAGATTGACATAAGTCGATCTAAATATTTAAAAGGAAGTTTTAAATTGGTAAAACTATTCAACCCCCTTCTAGTTTTCCACATGTCAATTTCTAGTGTTAAAGTTCGAATTTTGATTGTACTTTTGTGTTTAGGATCATCATATGTGTTTAGGTTTTGAATTGGAAGGCTTGAATCATCGTGGTTGGGTTGTTTTTGATTGATAAAGTGGTTGTTTTTGAATATTGTACGAAGCGAGTTGAGCCACGGTATTGCGTTTCTTGGAAGCGAGTTGCTTTGTTATTGGAAGCGAGTTACTTTGTTATTGGAAGCGAGTTGGTTTATGCGACTTGGCTATTAAGCGAGTTGTCTGTTTCTGCGAGTTGACACTTAAGCGAGTTTTCTTGGAAGCGAGTTGGTTTATGCGACTTGGCTATTAAGCGAGTTGACTCTTTAAGTGACTTGAGTTTTTAAGCGACTTGTCTATTAAGCGAGTTGTATCTTTATGCGACTTGGGTTTTAAGCGACTTGTCTATTAAGCGAGTTGGTTTATGCGACTTGGCTGGTAAGCGAGTTGTCCATTTATGCGACTTGTCCACCAAGCGAGTTGATCCTTAAGCGAGTTGGTTAGGGTGCAACTTGTCAAGTTTACTACTTGTCTATTGAGACTTGTCACTTCTTCGTGCTACGCTTTACGGTTGTTCTTTTGATTTTGTAAAATCCCCTGAAAGAATCAATTTCCCGGTATAATCAAAGAATAGTAAAATCCCGTAGAATCTGGAATCATGTCTAACAACATACTTACAATCGTTTCCACATGGTGAGGACGTTCAAGCAGCTGGATCAGATACTCGTCCACCTATGCTTGACAGAACTGATTATGACTCATGGGCTCAACGAATTAGGTTGTACTGTTTGGGAAAGGAAAATGGGGTTAACATTCTCAAATCAATTGATGAAGGACCTTATCAAATTGAGACTACAAGAGACACACTTGAAACTGCTGCGGATGGTACAATGATCTTAGGATTGGACAGACCAAAGACGTATGATGAGCTCAGTGATAAGGAGAAAAAGAGATACGATGCTGATATCAGGGCTTCAAACATTATACTTCATGGTCTTCCAAAAGACATCTACAAGTTAATCAATCACAACACTGAAGCCAAGGCTGTTTGGGACAATGTCAGGATGCTTCTCTCGGTTCTAAATTAACTAAAGAAGACAGAGAATCACAACTGTATGATGACTTTGAGCACTTTAAGATGATACCGGGGAAAGTGTCACTAAATATTACGTGAGGTTCCACAAGCTTGTGAATGACATGAGGAATATTAAATGACTATGCCAAATATTCACTAAACTCAAAGTTTGTGAACAACATGAATCCCGAATGGCACAAATTTGTCACTTCATCAAGTTAACTAAAGGTTTGAGAAACACTAACTATGAGCAATTGTATGCGTTCTCGCTCGAATGAGAGACATGCTATGTTTGAACGAATGATTCTTGAAAATTCAAATCTAATCGGGGAGAGGCAAGCTCATCAAATGACTCAACAACATTTTACACCAATGTAGGGATTACTACCAAAGCTTCACAAGTCATACCTCTCGAAATGGTAATCACAAACTCATTCCCGATCCAAGGTTCAAGCAACTCGATGTTGATGCGATCATGGAACATTTCATCAATCAACTAGCTCTTATGGTTAAGCAAAACTTGAACCTCACTCCACACACTAACAGTCTACACACTAACAATGAAATCGAGCGCATCCAATCTACACAATCATGCTCTTGTCAGAGATGGAAAGATTATGGTGCAACCAGTTCAAGGAAGGCAATATGAACAAGGAAAAGGTGGAGTAGGTGGAGGGTATGTGGCTAATCGAAATCGTGGAAGGAATGCAAATCAAGGACAAGGAAAGTCAATCAAGTGCTACAAGCGTGGTGGTGAAGGACATATTGCAAGGCGCACATCTCCAAAACGCCTCAAAATGCAGAGTACTTGAGGACAAGATGTTGCTCGTACAAGCTCGGGACAATGGAGCGGTTTTGGATGAAGAAGAGTTGTTGTTTCTTCTTGAGGAAATGCCAAAACCTATGATGTTGATGTGGATGAGCGACCAATTCGGAAATAGGTCACAATCATCAAAATGCCTTTCAAGTTCTTGACTATGATGCATTTGACTCGATGTCGATGATGAACCTCATCGCCTGACAATCTTCATGGCTAGCATTTCACCAATGGTCTCTCCAAAGGTCTCATCACCACAGCAGTCTGGTCCATCCAAAGAATCAATCATCTCTGAGGTATTAAAACTATACGATGAAGTTGATGAGCAAGAGATGCATAACAAAGTACAATCACATGTAACTAATGAATCAGATATGGATAATGTGGGTAATAGTAATATTGTCCCATATGATCAATATGTGATACAAAGTGAAAGTGAGATTGTACCAAGTGATGCATCTTCTGCAGTCAATGATGACTATGTTTTTGATGAATACACTCCATGTGCCCATGATGATTCTGTTATCTCTGAACTGAATGCCTATAAAGAACAAGTTGCTATTTATGAACAACGTGCTAAGTTTGAGTTAACTACCCGTGAGCAGAAAATGGATGACCAAATGCGTACAATTATTAGAAAAAGTAATTTTAGAGAAGAAGTGTTAAAACAAGAGTTAAACTCCTTACAAGAAAAGCTTTCTAAAACTGTTAAGCAAAAACAAGAACTCCAAGATAATGTTAAAGTGCTTAAACAAGAATTTAATGCTAAGGAATCAAAACTTTTGAATGACTTTTCCAATCTAAAAACTTTGAAAAACAAGCTTGAAAATAAGTTGTGAAAGGAATACCATTTGTCACATGATCACTAAGCATAGAGTTTTCGATAAGCATAGCATTCCCTCGTAAAGGAACCCAATCCTAAATATGGTAAAGTGGCTAGAGAAGCTCGGAAGGTAATATATGATGGTAATGAAATCCTTAAGCCTAGGCGGAAACCTAGTTCTTGTTGAGTGCATTGAGGAAGATAGGCAATTAGATGAAGTCACTAGGAGAAAATGAATAAGAAGCTAAAAGATCCCGAGTGTAAAAAGCAAAACATAACGTTCAAACCCCATGATTACACTAAAGAAAATTGGATTTCCCTAAGCAGTTTAAGCCTCAAACTCTATTAACCCCGAACAAGTTTTTGGAAAAGGACATAGATATGCAAAAGCTAATGCACTTGTTAAAACAAACACTCCCTTAGGAAAATGCCTCCAAGAATCGTGTATCCTCCGAATACACCAATGCATTTAGTTCCTAGATCTATTCCCACTAAGAGCAAGACCTTAATCAGCCTATATGTTGTTTATCAACTATTCGTTGATTTTGAGAAGACATGTAAGAAAAGAATCACACCTACTGGGGATAATCGAAGGGAGAGGGTTTTGAGCAAACTAAAGAATGCTATTTAACCGAGGTCATGCCTTTCTTTAAACAATTAAAAGGTCAATTTGAGAGTCTTCAAAAGTGATAGACTCGGATATTAAAGAAATGGAAAAGGAATTTGATGCAATGATAGTTGAGGTCAATGATTATGAATGGAACTCAAATATAATGAAATTGAAAGGAAGAATCGCATATCTTAAATGAGAACTTAGTATTGAGTTGTGTGGCTCAAGATGTGTTTTATCTCATTACTAAGCATTCTATTATTGCTTCTCAATTTCATGAATTAACTGTTGCTTTGAAAGTTTCCCATGATCGTGTCATTGAGCTTGAAAACAAAAACTCGGAACTAAATGAGAAAATTGATCGGGATGATCACGATAATTTGGTAAAACATCTTTCTAAGCTAGAAGTTGAACATTTTGATTTGCAACTAAAATATCAACATCTCAAAGAAAATGTCAAAACCTCAAACATCAAGACATCCTCAAATGTTCCAGAGTTTGATGCACTTTTTGAAATAAACAAACGTGACGAAGTGATTCAAGCTCACTATAACACGATCAAAAAGTTGAAAGCCCAAATTTCACAATTAAAGGGTGAAAAGAACAATGTGACTGGCTCCCAAATGCCTCCTCCTTTAGATTCTCAAGTCTCTCAAAACTTTCATCTTCAAAACATCATTAACGTATTACAACAAGAAAATGAGAGTTTTCTAGAAGAAAATGAAAAGGTCAAACGACACTTCAAAGAGTTATACGACTCAATGAAAGTCACTCGTGACAAAAACAATGAAAATATAACTTCTTTACAAAAGGAAATTGAGAATCTGAAGAGTCGGGTAAAAGGGAAAATGCCACTTGTTTTTTATGAGAATGTTGCATCAAAGTCATCTGACTCAAAATATCTTGTGATTGTTAAATACATTCCTCCTCATCTCGAAATAACGAACTTGTGTTTCATAACTATTTCTTTCACCTTAAGGATAGTCTAGAATGTCTCCGTGAGATTGTAGAAGAGGATTACATAAATAAGCCACTTGATAGTGAAATTAGGTTTGCTTGCATTCGGGCCAAACGATCTCGGGAGTCATTAGAATGCTTAAGAGCAACATGTCCTAAATCCTTATGTGAGAAAAATAAAGTTGTGATACCTTGTTCTATGCCTAGTGCTAAGTATGTAACCTATTCTATGCCAAGTATCAAGAAAGTGAGTTTCAATGTGCCTTCAAGTAGCTCGGATCCCAACACTTCTATGCCCGATTATGAATTTTAATGTGCAAAAGTAGCTCGGATCCCAAACTTCTAAACTAATTGCAAAAGTAGCAAAACCAACTAATGTTCCTATTACCTCTACAGAGTAGAAAGTGACACCAAAGCGAGCAGGTTAAAGCCTCAAGGCAACACAAAGAATGATAGGACCTCGCAAGCTAGGAATGTTCAGTGGAAGAGAGTAGAAGATCATCTTAGGAAGAATTTGAATAAAGCGAATCGTGTTGATTCTAGTGTTAGCTCTAAGCTTGCTGTAATTAATGCGAATTCTGCTACTTTTGGCAAAACATGTAATGATGATTGCTTGGTTTATGTTACTAATCATGTATGTGGTGTGAATGATTTGATTAATGCTGTTAAATATCCAGTTAAAATTGTTAATGCCAAAAATCAAGCTAAGAAGGCTAGAAAGCAAAGGCGGAAGAAGGTTAGAAAACATTGGAAACCCACAGGAAGAAAATTTAGTAATGTAGGTTATCAGTGGATACCTACTGGCCACAAATTTAGTCTTAATGTATTGTGCCCTAAATTATCCAGATCAATGCCCATTAGGAAATGGATGCCTACTGGTAGAACTATTCCTTTAAGAAGTGAACATACTTTGAATAGGTCTAATGTATACACTAGCACTGCATCTATCCCTGATGATTCCATTGTTTCTACTTCCGATGTGGGTGTTCCAATCATTGTTACTAACCAAATGGAACCCATTCTTGCATGGGGATCCCAATTATCCAGTTATCCATTCTTGTCTGTGTTCAACTGCAGGTCGTTCAAATCGTTCTGTGGTACTTGGACTCAGGTTGTTCCAAGCATATGACTGGAGACCGGTCGCGGCTCATGAACTTCGTGAGTAAATTCATCGGGACTGTTAGATTCGGGAACGATCATTTCGGTGCAATTATGGGTTATGGAGATTATGTTGTTGGTGATAGTGTAATCTCCAGGGTATATTACGTTGAAGGTCTTGGTCATAACTTATTTTCTGTCGGCCAATTCTGTGATTCTGATCTAGAAGTGGCCTTCAGAAAACATACTTGTTTCGTTAGAGAACTTGATGGTGCAAAACTTTTAAGAGGAACACGTGGTTCAAACCTATACACCATCTCTATCGAAGATATGATGAAGTCTTCTCCAATTTGCTTGTTGTCAAAGGCTTCGAAAACAAAGTCATGGTTATGGCATCGTCGTCTCAATCACTTGAACTTCAGGCACCATAAATGATCTTTCCAGAAAGGACTTAGTAAGAGGCTTACCTAGACTAAAGTATGAAAAGGATCATCTTTGTTCAACATGCCAATTGGGAAAAAGCAAGAAGTATGCCCACAAACCCAAACCTACAAACTCAAATATGGAAGTTCTTCATACCATTCACATGGATTTATGTGGACCCATGAGAGTGCGAGACTATTAACGGAAGAAATATGTGTTAGTTGTGGTTGATGATTACTCTCGATTTACTTGGGTTAAGTTCTTGAGGACAAAGGATGAAACTCCGGATGTCATCATTAAACTTATCAAACAATTGCGAGTTCGACTTAACAAGACCGTCGAAATCATCCGAATGCACAATGGGCCGAGTTTGTCAATAAAGAACTTAGTGAGTTTTATGAAAATGTTGGAATCAGTCATCAAAGAAGTGTTCCACGAACCCCTCAACAGAACGGTGTAGTTGAAAGACGAAATCGAACTCTTGTGGAAGCCGCAAGAACAATGTTGATTTACTCGAAGGTTCCAACGTTTCTCTGGGCTGAAGCCATTGCCACTGCATGCTACACTCAAAATCGATCCCTAATTCACACAACTCATGGAAAAACTCCATATGAACTTGTCCACAATCGAAAACCTGATCTATCATTCCTTCGTGTGTTTGGTGCGTTGTGTTATCCAACTAATGAGGGTCAAGATTTAGGTAAACTGAAAGCTAAAGCGGACATTGGAGTATTTGTAGGATATGCACCAAACAGAAAAGGATACCGAATTTACAACAAAAGAACCCGAAATATCATGGAAACAATTCACGTTACGTTCGATGAGCTGACCGGTCAAATGGCTCCAGGACAATCCAGTTCTGGACCCGCATCACAACCTTCATCAAGTAGTCCCATCAGTTCTTCTCTTGTACAAAATCCTCACCAAAGAACTCCATATGTACCTCCTTCGAAGATGATTTGAAGAAATTGTTTGATCCAATGTTTGATGAACACTATGAGCCAATTGCTAATGATCATCAAATCCATCAACGAGGTCGCTCCTATCCCATCAACGTAGATAACCCTTCGGTTTCTATGTCATTGAGTCAAGAAGCGCTGCTGCGATCACTCGATCTCATCATCAATTCCTCAATCATCAAGTGTACATCATGGAATTGTTTCCGCACCTATGATGGAGATAACCCTTTGCTACTCCCAAGATGCTCCTTTTGAGAACATATTTGCTCTGAACCATCATCGAACCATCTTCATCGGGGAAAATGACTCGCTACTTGGTTTCCTCAACAACAACCACACGAACACCTTAGAAAATGGACACATGACCATCCATTGGACAACATCATTGGAAATCCTCTCGTCCAAGATCCACTCGTAAACAACTTGCAACCGATGCCTTATGGTGCTTCTTCAACTCCGTACTATCCAAGGTCGAACCAAAAGGCGTTAAAGCGCCATGAATGAAGACAATGGTTCAATGCCATGCAAGAAGAAATTCATGAGTTCGATCGACTAGATGTATGAGAATTAGTACCGCTCCCGATTGTGCTATGATCATTGCTCTAAAGTGGATCTTCAAAGTAAAACTTGATGAGCATGGTGATGTGTTAAAGAACAAGGCTCGATTAGTTGCAAAAGGATACCGTCAAGAGGAGGGTATTGACTTTGAAGAATCATTTGCTCCATTTGCACGTGTCGAGGCAATCGAAATCTTCACGCCAACGCTGCTAGTAAGAACATGGTAGTCTATCGGATGGATGTAAAGACGGCTTTTCTTAACGGAGATCTTAAAGAAGTCGTATCGTCGACCAACTGAAGGTTTTGTGAATCCGAGCATCCTACTCATGTCTATCGCTTGAAAAAGGCTCTTTACGGTTTGAAGCAAGCTCCAAGGGCATGGTACGATATGCTATCAAAGTTTCTTCTATCTACTGGATTCAAGAAAGGAGCGATTGATCCTACATTGTTCACCGAAAGTCGCAAACACTTAATTCACGTTCAAATCTATGTTGATGATATTATTTTTGCCTCGACCGACCCCAATGAATGTGACCGTTTTCTAAGGAGATGGGCTCCAAATTTCAAATGTCAATGATGGGACAAATGTCATTTTCTTGGGATTACAAATTTCACAAAGTCCGGAGGCATTTTTATCAATCAATCTAAATATGCTAATGAAATTTTAAAGAAATTTGGATTTGACACTTGTGACACCGTTGACACTCCCATGGTGGAGCGTACCAAACCGGATGAGGACCACTCGGGGATCATGGTAGATCAAACGAAATATCAAAGTATGATTGGATCCACGATGTACCTCACGCCGAGTAGACCGATATTACATTCATTGTATGCATGTGTGCTAGATACCGAGCTAAGCCTACCAAAAGCACCTTGAAGCGGTTAAGCGGGTCTTCGGTATCTCCAAGGAACCATCAACATGGGACTTTGGTACCAAGGACACCGGTATGTCACTAACGCCTATGCGATGTCTTGACCATGCGGATGTCAAGATACACGTCGAAGCACGTGCGGAGGTGCTCGGTTTTGGGTGATAAGCTTGTGAGTGGTCTTCAAAGAAACAAATGAGTACTTCTATATCCTCTATAGAGGTTGAATACATAGCCATGTCATCTTGTTGTGCTCAAATCCTATGGATGAGATCCCAATTATCGACTATGGCTTTGAATTCAACAAAATCCCTCGTATTGTGATAACAAAGTGCCATTGCTCTCTCTTGCAACAACGTTCAACATTCAAGAGCAAAGCACATCGACATTCGACATCATTTCATTCGAGAACAAGTGGAAAAAGGTGTGGTAGAACTCTATTTTGTGAGGATGAATACCGGTTAGCGACATCTTCACCAAAGCTCTTCCTAGAGAACGTTTTGAGTTTATCCTTCCACGACTTGGTCTAAAGAGTCTACAACCGGAAACACTCAAACGTCTTCAAGAGGAAGACGAGGAGTAAATGTTTTCTTCATCTATCTCTTGTAAACATTTTTTCAAAAAAGCAAAATACAAAATTATAAAACCCACAAAAGAAAATAGAAAATTATAAAATTTCAAAAATCCATAAAAAATTGAAAAACTCAAAAAATATTGTCATTTTGTCATGTTTTTCTTAAATTCGATAACATCTACGGACTTTGTGTTGACATTCAAAGAGTGTCACGGGTCTTTAGATGTTCTTCGAATGTACATAAATTGTTTAAAAAAAAAAAAAAAAAAAGACAGGAGAAAAATGGTGGTTTATTGTCATTTCGAGCGAGAACCCGTATTTAAAAGGAAAGAACGAGCCATGCTTAATCTAATTTTTCAAATCTCATGCTCGATTCTAAAAACCAAATGTTTGTCACCAAAAGACAAATGTTTCTTTCAAAATATTTTTCCTTCTAATGATTCTTCCGAAAATATTTGTCATCTAATGAAAACAAAATTGCTTTGAAAATAACTTGGACTATATTTTTGAAAATCATCTGGACTTATTCTTTGTCAAAATCTCTAACACTCAATCAACAACTCATGTCATTGATTGAGGGGAGAATGATTTCAATTAAATCAAAAGTTTATTTTTCAAACAATTGGCACGTAAAAGAGCAAGGTCTACTTTTGGAAAATCAAAACGAACAATGTTTTATACAATTGATTCAAGACCTTGGCTAATGTTATGTTTTCAAAAGATATTTATGCATGTTTGATCAATGGAGTTTAAAGTCTCAAAATCCGATCCTTATCAGTTAAAATGTTTTTCAAAAGCAAGTCACTATTCTCCTCAAAAGTTCTCAAAATTTAATTTAAATCAATAGAGATCACAAATCTCAAAGGATTTGAAAATTGTGATCGGGGAGAATTTGTGATTTAAATTGGATTTAAACGATAATTCGATAAATGGTTTAGATATATGATTAACATGCTCTCCTCCTACATGTGCCAAACGATTTCAAATTTTCCATGCACATGTTAAGGGGAGCATCTATCTCAAACCAATAAGGAATTGAATAGTGATTGATTTATCTCTAAGTGCGAGTTTTCCTAATATGTGCTAAACAATTTCAAAATCGATGCACATATTGAGGGGAGCAAATTTTGAAAACCACATCCTTTCCTAAAATAACTTTATCCAATGTATGTGAAACACTAGATTTGATTGGGAAAGTGATGTCGATATTTTAGAAAATAATTGATCAAAGAAGTGAATTCTTCCTCTTGCCTCCATGTGTCAAACTGATTTCAAACATACGATGCACATGTTGAGGGGGAGCCGTTTTCTAAAATATAAAAAATGATTCAGGTACAAAATGCATTGATAATATATCACAAGTACCTTGATTGATTTTCAAATGGTTTTCAATTGGTTCCAATGGCTGATGAACAATACCAAAAAGACCGACCAAATTTACTTTATGTATGGTGATATAAGGATGGTTAGGTTAGGTATTCGTTCCCACGATCCCGCCAGAGCCGGAGGGATCTACCCAGGACAATCCACTAGATAGTGTAGAGTCCTTAGGTATGATGAAAAAAAGGAGAAAAGTGAGATATGGGAAGAGTGCGGACTGAGATAGAGCTAGAACTGGAATAAACCCAACAAGGTTCTAGTAATGAAGTCTCGGTAAGCACTAAAGGGGTTGAAGAATGAAAAAGAATTAAATGTGAAAAGGGTGAAAAGAAATAGCCCTCCATTATTTCAACCTTAGGCGAAAACCGGGTTCAATTCATATGCTCTTGGTGGTTACCAAGGTAACACCGGTATTGAAGACAAGACGTCATGGACCCGATGACGCCTTTTACTACATCTTTCCAAGCTACTCAAGTTCCTCTTAAAAGGACTTGTTTCATTCTCACGGGGAACCTACATTATCTATCGACTTTCTCTTAGAGATGGTTGATATTGAAGAAGGAGACCCTCTCCCTAGTCTCCGGCATAGGAACCAAATGTGCACTATTGAGTCTAGAGCCACGAGATCATCAATAAATCTCATTAGGACATTGTCAATGAAGACTCTCTGTTTCACACAATGTGGAAAGAGAGAATATATTTTAAGAGTCCTACGCATTATCCTTGTGGTATTGCCAGAACATCTGAGTGATATGATAACATATTCACAATGAAGATGGAAAGCCTTCTAGAGCCAACATCAAACAAGCTCTTGGTAGGTGGCATGTGAGATCTATCCAATAGATCAACCATGTGACAACTGAACAGAAACAATGGAGCGATTCAAATTTATGAATCAATCCTGGTTCAGGTTATGGATTGACGGATACCTTTGAAAAACCGGTCGTTGTGCTTAAAATTCTTTTCTCTAGCACATCGACTGTGTATTAATATTTCAAAATAAAAGGTGTTTATGATTGATAATTGATTTTCCTTAAAACCTTCGTTGTATTGCAAAAACAATTTATATTGAGCAATACACGATTGTTTTTCAAATCTCTTTTCATCAATCAGTGAATCTCAATTCGCTGGTTCACTCACTCCGTGTTGTCTTCTTTGAGATGTTCCGGTTTGAGAATGGCTAGAGCATTGCGAAACCACGTCAAGGAAATTCTTGAATTATACCGATCACGCAAGATACTTGTCTTGATCAACGGGGAACCGTGGGCCGTGTACCTCAATTCAACGAAGTGATCAAAGACACTTTTCGTGCGCTTTATTGCTAATTGTTGTATGCGGTACACCCAACGTTTGCGGTGATCGAATTGAGAGGTCAATCCATAGCCGCATGCTCACACAACACATTCATTTCTAAAGAAATCATGATAAGTGCATCAACGACTCGATATTTTCACTCCATGCTTCGCTATCTGCTGCGCAAATATCATGAATCAACTAAAGCTTCCGCTACTCGATGAGAAGAAATCATGATCCGAATGTGAGCATGTCGGTCCAAATGTCACAACATCACATAATGTCAACACTACAAAGGATGAGTCGAGATTTATGGTGGTGATGATCTCAAAGGCGGCTCAAAACTCATCATCACGTGGATCGCTTAAAGACCTCCACTTGAATTATCCAAACATGCAAAACATGAAGAATCAAAGACTACGGGCTCTGAGCAAAGAACTTAATCAAGAATCCAAGAACAATCAAAATGTAATATCTGTTTGTATTCAATGTAATTTGAGGTGACCTCCTTAGGGGAGATTGTTAGGATTTAGAAAATCCGATAGTTAAAGTGTCGGTCACCTCAAGTATATGTAATCGTTAGAAAGCTCGTAGTCGTAGTCATTTTATGTTAGTTAGTATTTAGTTAAGTAACACCGTGGAGGACGGACGGGTCTTTACCCACCGTATGCACGATCCACAGCCCGTAGGAGGCGAGTCTTGTAAGAAAACTATAAATACCCTCTACCTCCCAAGGTAGAGGGTTGGAGCTCAATACCATTTTCTTTTGTTTCACATAGTTCCCAACTCTTCCCTTCTCTCTCTAGAACTTTCTCTCTAAACCTTGTATACGCCCATATGATTTTGGTTTGATGTGTTTGTGAAATCTAAACCTTGTATCGCCCATATATGATTATGGTGTGATGTGTTTGTGAAATCCTATATGTTACATCACCATGTTGTTGTTTAGAGCAGTTGTGCATGAACCCTCTGTTAAAACACGTTTTTTTAAATAACACTTAACTTTCATAAACCCTCTTTTCATTTTAGCAGAGGTATTATAGAACTCGATTACGTTCAGTCATTTATGATTTACGAAGTGCCATTTTATTTTATTGATTCTACGGATATGGTATAAGAATTGACGTTGCTATTGATATATGATTACAACTCACTTTTGTATATAAGACTGATAATTACATCTGCATTCGTCTTATGTTATTGTCATTGGCAAAAAGAATGATTGCTTAACAAAGGTACATGTCATTTATACCTGCATTCACTTAAAATTATCATCTACCAATTTCTCTTATAATGTTAAAAGACTCATGCACCCTTGCAACATACATTTCAGTGGAGAGAAACCAAAGAGTTGTGTGATCACCTCACTAGGGAAATTAAATGTAACGGAACTTGACGCATATGATGAGCACAAAATAGCCATGGATTTTTCACTCGCGGCCTGTGCAAACAGTCTTAAATAAAGCACTTGATAACATCGTTATTTTAATAAATCGACAACGGGGAACATTTCATTTATATTTAAGTGTGAACTTTTGATGAATATCAAACAAAGTCGATATAGCGCGTATTTTGAACTTAAAACATTAAGCACTATTCGCACAAGAAAAACCAACACTAATAACGCTCTATTGAATTGTATGTTCCATGCTCTATTGAATGGTATATTCAATGCTCTATCATTTGGTCGTGAACCAAAGGTTTATCATTATTCTGAGACTTTTCATCTCATTCTTAGGTTCCGGGTTGGAGCCTCAGCTATATCGTACTTGATCTCTTTGTGCTTGTTCATTTCCACTAAGGTGAGTTCATAGCCTTACTTTTACTTTTATTTACAAACCCCGTGAGGGAGATGCATGCTCTAAACTAGAACACAAGGTTTTTCATAACTATTTGCTACTTGATTATTGGAATTGCGTAAGTATTTAGCCGAAAGACCCCTGCATCATGAACCATTAGTCACTTGCTAGTGAACGCATATATCGTGAATAGTACTATGGGGAGTAACGACCCCGTCTTGGTTATCAGAAATAACCGGGAAGCACCATATTTGAATTGCATTAGGCAATTGGCTATTACCTCCTTGGGGGCAAACTGTTAACGTACCCAGTAATTCGGTGTATGCAGTTGAGTATTGGTTGCATGAGCTTAGCGCATAATAATCTATGATTTTCTTTATGATAAGTTGTTAGTTACAATTATCATGTTTATGTTCTTGTGTTCAACTGATTAAATATAAACCTATGGATTCACTCAACATTTTTGTTGACCTTTTAAGCATGTTATCTTAGGTAATCATTGAAGATCATATCTATGGCACGGAGCTAGCAATGCAAGACCTATATTTTTTGGTGTAAACATAACGTTATCATTTCTTACAAACTCATGATCAATATTTTGTGTACCATCTAAAACAATTAGGAAGTATTTTGTAACAAACTATGAGTTTTCTTGAATGATAACAACTTTTCTTAAAATGTCTCTTTTAGTCGTTTTCTATGATTATAGACGTGATTTCCATCAAGTAACACCCGATTAGCCTTCATTGCTATGTTGATCTTTGGGGGTGTTACTGCAGGTTGACATCAGAGCCAAGGTTATAGAGAACCAAAGAGTTTTCTATAAACATTTGGACTATAACTACACTTTTGAAATGATACTATTTTACACCACTACCCTTTGCCCTCCATGACCGCTCTATGCATTAGGATTAATGCATCACTAGAAATAAGATCATAAGTAAATTGCATTCATTTTAGTTAGGCATGGAGATTTTCTTGGCAGATTGTGCACGAATAACTAGAATCTTGTTTATCATATTATTTGGCATTTTACTTACATTACTATCTTTATGGATTATTACACGATACCATATACGCTTCACACCGTCGTCCTATCATCGGATTCTGAAATAGAAGACGTGATGTCCTCAACTACTGTACCTATGCATGTGAGCCCTATCCTAGCCCTGGCAGTCATTGCTTCTGATAAGACCGAACCCTTCGAGGAGGGAGATGTCGCACCGACCCTTGTCATCCCAACCGTACCTACTCACTCCGGAGAGCACTCAGCCTATGCTCCTATGACATATGATCAGTACATGCAGTCGAAGCAATAGTTACCTGCAACAGATGTTGCAACGGATGACGGGACATCCGGATCATCAAAGAGTACTGCTTCTGCTTCATCAGTCACTCATTCATCATCACCGCTACTGTACGTCAGAGGCGGCGAAGAGTCGAGTTCTTAAGCCTTATGAGCTGAGCCGTTTGGTGTACCTACGAGACTACATCCCAAGGTTCAATCTTCAAGCATCTTGCTAGGAAGCGTGTCGACTCTCACTATACCTCTTGTATCACCAATGAGATATCCCTTCATGATCGACCCATCCACCACCGGCTCCACTCAACACATCACCTATGGTTACCTCACCATTACCACCACCTATCGTGTTCTTCCATCAGACCACTACAGTTCCTGCATCATCACCACCGTTGGCTTTATCACCTTTGGATACCCACAATGAGCCTCCATTACTGCTCAGCGTGAGAGAGTGTTTCCTCCCAGAGTCATCAGATCCATACCTGCAGGCCGTGCCTATTGATATTCATCCAGGACCTCGGAAGAAGGTTGACGCCAGATGTTGGTTATTTCTATTGCCAGTCATGCGCCAGTGGAGATCCGAGGAAGGAACTCCAAGCACTTTTGAGCTCGAGGAAAGCTCAATGACTACACCAGCTAGATTCCTCCCTGTGACAAAAGAGCCAGTGCATCGCTCCATTCCTCTTTTGGCAGCCAGACTTATTAGACATGAGGACAAGTTGAGCGAGATCATGGCACGTTGATGAGATTCCTCCGGTTGGGATCGAGTATAGGGAGGAGGTTGAAAACCTCGTGGTCGGTCGCTACTCCTTGGACATCGTGTTTGATATGATGATTACCCAGTTTTGGATGCGAGAGAGGTCGCATCAGGACGACCTAGAGAATCGAGGCGCTAGCGCGAGGCGATTCTCTGAGAGAGCATTGCGGTAGAGAGAGGGTTTTGCATCATGAGCTTGCATCTGTTCATGCCCATACAACCATCTTGGAGCAGAGATTAGACGACCTACAAGCTAGAGACAGAGCTCGATAGCAGCAGTTCGAGGAGTTATCAGATTTGGTTAGGGTTTTCTATCTTGCTATTAAAACTACAGTCGCATCTCCTATCCCGATTCCCTTTTTAGGGTTTCACATCTATATGGGTGCAATTTTGATTGTGTTTATGCGTTAATGACAAATCTGCTGGTGGTTTTGGTGGTCTGATATTCGTAATGCTTAATGAAACCCTAATTTTTTAGGGTTTCAATGCTCATCTTCTTGTTTCGTTGATTGCAAGTTATCAATTTAGGTTGATGTTACATGTAAGTTCTATTCAGATCTATGTTCTGTTACGTGGGTTTAAAGAGAGTTGTAAGTCAAGTTTTGCTAGGTTCTTGTTCAAAAACGCTTGCTCTTGTTGTAAGTTCTGTTGGGACAGATTTATGTTGAAGGTGAAGATTACACTTGCTTTGGTGTGTGATTTCGCCTTCATTATGGCTGAATGGGTGACTTTGAGGTCTCGGACTGCTTTGATCTACTTGGCGACCTCTTGTTACATTTGTTGTTTGGTGGTGTTGGTATGGAGGTTAGGGATTGTGTAACCCTATGATCGTCATTCATGGAAGCTGATGTTGGTCCCTTATAATCTGTATGCATGCTTCATGATTGAGTGGTGGTTTGCTTCTATTCATCTGAGTTATTTCTTGCATTACAATTGATGGTGGATAGTAGCTATTATTGTGGAAGTACATGGGTTTTCTTCATACTTTTTTGTTATTATTATTGATGTTCAGTTTTGCATCTAAACATACACTTTTGGAGCGAGTTTGTGCTTGCTGCTCTATCCGTGGTTTTAGAGTCTTCCACCAACCGTTGTGTGAAATTTATGAACTGAACTTAATTTGATGATCCATGAGTGTGGAGGTTATCATATGTGGTAAGTTGGTTGGTGACCATGGCTGTTCTTGGTGCACTTTGGCAGCCTTTGGTACTTCTAATCATGTCATAGTGTTGGAAGATAAGTTTTGAAGGGTCTTGTTTAAAACCCTTTGTTTCATCATTTTTCTTCAAGACCTTTTGCTGATTGTTACGTATCTTGGTCTTGTGATCGATGTGTTGATGATAATGAACGTTTGGTTTGTAGTGTTCTTTGCTACTACAAACTGATTTTATGTTGAAGATCGCTTGGATGTTTCTACGTGATTTCTTCATGGATGTTAAGATGGATCGCAATAGTGATATAGAAGGCTCAAGTGTTTTCTTGAGTAGTATTGTAAATTTTTATGTACTTTGTCATTATTGGTAGGTTCATTTTATTGTAAGTTATAGGAATGGTGTGTCATTCTTATATTGAGTCTCAGTGTCCTAAGGATCGAGGTGAGGATATCACCTCATCCTATGTATCAACGCTTTTGGTGTAATGCATTTTACCGGGGTGAATTAACCCTTTTACCCAAAAAAAGATAAACTAAATATTACAAAATACAACTACTCTATTAATATGAATATAACTATATACACATTATTTATTTCAAAAAAACAACCAAAAAATAAACCTACAATATGAAAAAAATAATAAACTCGGAACTAAATTAAACTTGAAATTTATCAAGCAAGAAATCACAAGTTGTGCCTCATGCTGGCTTAACCGCTAGTATATATATATATATATATATATATATATATATATATATATATATATATATATATATATATATATATATATATATATATATATATATATATATAATTATATATATAGTTATATGAAAATCGATATTCGATAACGATTTGCACCTTGAAAGTAAATAAACTAAAACACTTGATAACATCGTTATTTTAATAAATCGACAACGGGGAACATTTCATTTATATTTAAGTGTGAACTTTTGATTAATATCAAACAAAGTCGATATAGCGCGTATTTTGAACTTAAAACATTAAGCACTATTCGCACAAGTAAAACCAACACCAATAACGCTCTATTGAATTGTATATTCAATGCTCTATTGAATGGTATATTCAATGCTCTATCATTTGGTCGTGAACCAAAGGTTTATCATTATTATGAGACTTTTCATCTCATTCTTAGGTTCCGGGTTGGAGCCTCAGCTAAATCGTACTTGATCTCTTTGTGCTTGTTCATTTCCACTAAGGTGAGTTCATAGCCTCACTTTTACTTTTATTTACAAACCCCGTGAGGGAGATGCATGCTCTAAACTAGAACACAAGGTTTTTCATAAATATTCACTACTTGATTATTGGAATTGCCTAAGTATTTAGCCGAAAGACCCCTGCATCATGAACCATTAGTCACTTGCGAGTGAACGCATATATCTTGAATAGTACTATGGGGAGTAACGACCCCGTCTTGGTTATCGGAAATAACCGGGGCGCACCATATTTGAATTGCATTAGGTAATTGGCTATTACCTCCTTGGGGGCAAACTGTTAACGTACCCAGTAATTCGGTGTATTCAGTTGAGTATTGGTTGCATGAGCTTAGCGCATAATAATCTATGATTTTCTTTATGATAAGTTGTTAGTTTACAATTATCATGTTTATGTTCTTGTGTTCAACTGATTAAATATAAACCTATGGATTCACTCAACATTTTTGTTGAACTTTTAAGCATGTTATCTTAGATAGTCATTGAAGATCATATCCATGGCACGGAGCTAGCAATGCAAGACCTATATTTTGTGGTGTAAACATAACGTTATCATTTCTTACAAACTCATGATCAATATTTTGTGTACCATCTAAAACAATTGGGAAGTATTTTGTAACAAACTATGAGTTTTTCTTGAATGATAACAACTTTTCTTAAAATGTCTCTTTTGAGTCGTTTTCTATGATTATTGACTGTGATTTCCATCAAGTAACACCCCGATTAGCCTTCCGCTGCTATGTTGATCTTTGGGGGTGTTACAGGATGACATCAGAGCCAAGGTTATAGAGAACCAAAGAGTTTTTCTATAAACATTTGGACTATAACTACACTTTTGAAACGAGACTATTTTACACCACTACCCTATGCCCTCCATGACAGCTCTATGCATTAGGATTAATGCATCACTAGAAATAACATCATAAGTAAATTGCATTCATTTTAGTTAGGCATGGAGATTTTCTTAGCATTGTGCACCTACTAACTAGAATCTTGTTTATCATATTATTTTGGCATTTTACTTACATTACTATCTCTATGGATTGTTATGATTATGTCTCGCTTCACAACCTGTCGTTCTATCATCGGATTCTAAAACAGAAGACGTGATGTCCTCAACTACTGTACCTATGCATGTGAGCCCTATCCTTGCCCTGCCAGTCATTGCTTCTGATAAGACTGAACCCTTCGAGGAGGGAGATGTCGCACCGACCCTTGTCATCCCAACCGTACCTACTCACTCTGGAGAGCACTCAGCCTATGCTCCTATGACATATGATCAGTACATGCAGTCGAAGCAATGGTTACTAGCAACAGATGTTGCAACGGTTGACGGGACATCCGGATCATCAAAGAGTACTGCTTCTGCTTCATCAGTCACTCATTCATCATCACCGCTACCAATACGTCGTAGGCGACGAAGAGTCAGAGTTCTTAAGCCTTATGAGCCTGAGCCGTTTGGTGTACCCTACAGACTACATCCCAAAGGTTCAATCTTCAAGCATACTGCTAGGAAGCGTGTGCGAGCTCTCACTATGCCTCTTGTATCACCAGCAGATATCCCTTCATGATCAGCCCATCCACCACCAGCTCCACTCACCACATCACCTATGGCTACCTTACCATTACCACCACCTACTGTGTTCTTCCATCAGACCACTACAGTTCCTGCATCATCACCACCGTTGGCTTTATCACCTTTGGATACCCACAATGAGCCTCCATTACCGCTCAGCGTGAGAGAGTGTTTCCTCCCAGAGTCATCAGATCCATACCTGCAGGCCGTGCCTATTGATATTCACCAGACCCGGAAGAAGGTTGGCGCGATGTTGGTTATTTCTATTGCCAACATGCGCGGTGGAGATCCGAGGAAGGAACTCAAGCACTTTGAGCTCGAGGAAAGCTCAATGACTACACCACTAGATTCCTCCTTGTGACAAAAGAGCCAGTGCATCGCTCCATTCCTCTTTTGGCAGCCAGACTTATTAGACATGAGGACAAGTTAAGCGAGATCATGGCACACGTTGATGAGATTCCTCTGGTTAGGATCGAGAGTATAGAGGAGGAGGTTGAAAACCTCGTGGTCGGTCGCTACTCCTTGGACATCGTGTTTGATATGATGAGTACCCAGATTGTGGATGCGAGAGAGGCTGTCACAGACCTGACCCAGAGAATCGAGACTGCTAGGCAGGAGGCCAGTATTCTGAGAGAGACTGTTGCAGGTAGAGAGAGGGTTTTGCATCATGAGCTTGCATCTGTTCATGCCCATACAACCATCTTGGAGCAGAGATTAGATGACCTACAAGCTAGAGACAAAGCTCGATAGCAGCAGTTCGAGGAGTTATCAGATTTGGTTAGGGTTTTCTATCTTGCTATTAAAACTACAGTCGCATCTCCTATCCCGATTCCCTTTTTAGGGTTTTGCATCTATATGGGTGCAATTTTGATTGTGTTTATGCGTTAATGACAAATATGCTGGTGGTTTTGGTGGTCTGATATTCGTAATGCTTAATGAAACCCTAATTTTTTAGGGTTTCAATGCTCATCTTCTTGTTTCGTTGACTGCAAGTTATCAATTTAGGTTGATGTTACATGTAAGTTCTATTCAGATATGTGTTCTGTTACGTGGGTTTAAAGAGAGTTGTAAGTCAAGTTTTGCTAGGTTCTTGTTCAAAAACGCTTGCTCTTGTTGTAAGTTCTGTTGGGACAGATTTATGTTGAAGGTGAAGATTACACTTGCTTTGGTGTGTGATTTCGCCTTCATTATGGCTGAATGGGTGACTTTGAGGTCTCGGACTGCTTTGATCTACTTGGCGACCTCTTGTTACGTTTGTTGTTTGGTGGTGTTGGTATAGAGGTTAGGGTTTGGGTAACCCTATGATCGTCATTCATGGAAGCTGCTGTTGGTCCCTTATAATCTGTATGCATGCTTCATGATTGAGTGGTGGTTTGCTTCTATTCATCTGAGTTATTTCTTGCATTACAATTGATGGTGGATAGCAACTATTATTGTGTAAGTACATGGGTTTTCTTCATACTTTTTGGTTATTATTATTGATGTTCGCTTTGCATCTAAACATACACTTTTGAGCGAGTTTGTGCTTGCCTATCCGTGGTTTTAGAGTCTTCCACCAACCGCTAGTGAAATTTGTGAACCGAACTTAATTTGATGATCCATGAGTGTGGAGGTTATCATATGTGGTAAATTGATTGGTGACCATGGTCGTCTTGGTGCATTTTGGCAGCCTTTGGTACTTCTAATCATGTCATAGTGTTGAAGTTAAGTTTTGAAGGGTCTTGTTCAAAACCCTTTGTTTCATCAAAAGATAAACTAAATATTACAAAATACAACTACTCTATTAATATGAATATAACTCTATACACATTATTTATTTCAAAAACAACCAAAAAATAAACCTACAATATGAAAAAAATAATAAACTGGGAACTAAATTAAAATTGGAATTTATCAAGCAAGAAATCACAAGTTGTGCCCGCCCTTGGGCTGGCTTAACCGGCTAGTATATATATATATATATAAATTATAAGTATATATATATATATATATATATATATATATATATATATATATATATATATAATTATAAGTATATAGTTATATGAAAATCGATATTCGATATCGACGCACCTTGAAAGTAAATAAACTAAAGCACTTGATAACATCGTTATTTTAATAAATCGACAACGGGGAACATTTCATTTATATTAAGTGTGAACTTTTGATGAATATCAAACAAAGTCGATATAGCGCTTATTTTGAACTTAAAACATTAAGCACTATTCGCACAAGTAAAACCAACACTAATAACGCTCTATTGAATTGTATATTCAATGCTCTATTGAATGGTATATTCAATGCTCTATCATTTGGTCGTGAACCAAAGGTTTATCATTATTCTGAGACTTTCCATCTCATTCTTAGGTTCCGGGTTGGAGCCTCAGCTATATCGTACTTGATCTCTTTGTGCTTGTTCATTTCCACTAAGGTGAGTTCATAGCCTCACTTTTACTTTTATTTACAAACCCCGTAAGGGAGATACATGCTCTAAACTAGAACACAAGGTTTTTCATAACTTTTCGCTACTTGATTATTGAAATTGCCTAAGTATTTAGCCGAAAGACCCCTGCATCATGAACCATTAGTCACTTGCGAGTGAACGCATATATCGTGAATAGTACTATGGGGAGTAACGACCCCATCTTAGTTATCGGAAATAACCGGGGCGCACTATATTTGAATTGCATTAGGTAATTGGCTATTACCTCCTTGGGGCAAACCGTTAACGACACCAAGAATTCGTGTATGCAATTGAGTATTGGTTGCATGAGCTTAGCGCATAATAATCTATGATTTTCTTTATGATAAGTTGTTAGTTTACAATTATCATGTTTATGTTCTTGTGTTCAATTGATTAAATATAAACCTATGGATTCACTCAACATTTTTGTTGACCTTTTAAGCATGTTATCTTAGGTAATCATTGAAGATCATATCTATGGCACGGAGCTAGCAATGCAAGACCTATATTTTGTGGTGTAAACATAACGTTATCATTTCTTACAAACTCATGATCAATATTTTGTGTACCATCTAAAACAATTGGGAAGTATTTTGTAACAAACTATGAGTTTTTCTTGAATGATAACAACTTTTCTTAAAATGTCTCTTTTGAGTCGTTTTCTATGATTATTGACTGTGATTTCCATCAAGTAACACCCCGATTAGCCTTCCGCTGCTATGTTGATCTTTGGGGGTGTTACAGGTTGACATCAGAGCCAAGGTTATAGAGAACCAAAGAGTTTTTCTATAAACATTTGGACTATAACTGCACTTTTGAAACGAGACTATTTTACACCACTACCCTATGCCCTCCATGACCGCTCTATGCATTAGGATTAATGCATCACTAGAAATAAGATCATAAGTAAATTGCATTCATTTTAGTTAGGCATGGAGATTTTCTTGGCAGATTGTGCACGACTAACTAGAATCTTGTTTATCATATTATTTTGGCATTTTACTTACATTACTATCTTTATGGATTGTTACAGTACCATGTCTGCCTCACACCCTGTCATCCTATCATCGGATTCCGAAATGGAAGACGTGATGTCCTCAACTACTGTACCTATGCATGTGAGCCCTATCCTAGCCCCGCCAACACCGCTTCGATGAGACCGAACCCTTCGAGGAGGAGAGGTCGACCGACCTTGTCATCCCAACCGTACCTACTCACTCTGGAGAGCACTCAGCCTATGCTCCTATGACATATGATCAATACATGTAGTCGAAGCAATGGTTACCAGCAACAGATGTTGCAACGGATGACGGGACATCCGGATCATCAAAGAGTACTGCTTCTGCTTCATCAGTCACTCATTCATCATCACCGCTACCAATACGTCGTAGGCGACGAAGAGTCAGAGTTCTTAAGCCTTACGAGCCTGAGCCGTTTGGTGTACCCTACAGACTACATCCCAAAGGTTCAATCTTCAAGCATACTGCTAGGAAGCGTGTGCGAGCTCTCACTATGCCTCTTGTATCACCAACAAATATCCCTTCATCATCATCCCATCCACCACCAGCTCCACTCACCACATCACCTATGGCTACCTCACCATTACCACCACCTACTGTGTTCTTCCATCAGACCACCACAATTCCTGCATCATCACCACCGTTGGCTTCATCACCTTTGGATACCCACAATGAGCCTCCATTACCGCTCAGCGTGAGAGAGTGTTTCCTCCCAGAGTCATCAGATCCATACATGCAGGCCGTGCCTATTGATATTCAGCCAGGACCTCGGAAGAAGGTTGACGCCAGACGTTGGTCATTTCTATTGCCAGTCATGCGCCGGTGGAGATCCGAGGAAGGAACTCCAAGCACTTTTGAGCTCGGGGAAAGCTCAATGACTACACCAGCTAGATTCCTCACTGTGACAAAAGAGCCAGTGCATCGCTCCATTCCTCTTTTGGCAGCCAGACTTATTAGACATGAGGACAAGTTGAGCGAGATCATGGCACACGTTGATGAGATTCCACCGTTAGGATCGAGAGTATAGAGGAGGAGGTTGAAAACCTCGTGGTCGGTCGCTACTCCTTGGACATCGTGTTTGATATGATGAGTACCCAGATTGTGGATGCGAGAGAGGCTGTCACAGACCTGACCCAGAGAATCGAGACTGCTAGGCAGGAGGCCAGTATTCTGAGAGAGACTGTTGCAGGTAGAGAGAGGGTTTTGCATCATGAGCTTGCATCTGTTCATGCCCATACAACCATCTTGGAGCAGAGATTAGACGACCTACAAGCTAGAGACAGAGCTCGAGAGCAGCAGTTCGAGGAGTTATCAGCTTTGGTCGGAGAGCTACGCCGTCATCAGGAGGACACACCAGGCGACGTAGATCAGGGTCATCCTTATTATAGCTTAGTATCATAAAGCCCGCCTTATGTGGCATTAGTATAAGGGCTTGTATCTTTTGGTTTGTGAAAACTATGGAACAAGGATATTAATGTTGTATCATTTGGTTGTGAACTTATGCTATGTATCGATGTTTATCTATGATATCGTGGTTGTATTCTTATGTTCTTGTGTTGTAATTTCATCATTCATTGGTTGTATAAACCGAGCCGATCATTATATTCTTATATATGTTATGATTTTGTTGTGACAAATCATGATTGACTTATTCCTGCTTATAACGATACCATTCCATTGATTTAAAGTGGTGATCTTGACTATTATGATATTTATAATATGTAACCACTTGTATTATTATCGATGATTCTAAATTCTGGTGTTTATCTCTTGGTAATTTTAGAAAAATGGTCAAGAAGAAAGCTACCTCATCTGCTACCATTACTCAAACCGCTGTTCAAAAGATAGTCATTGTTATCACGATTGTTAGCGCCGCCAAAACATGTCGCTAAAGTCAAGCCGCACGATCGCTGAAGTCGAACGTGTTGCCCAAGCGCACACGTGAAGCCAAAGTCGAAAGAGAAGCTGAGATTGCACGAGTCGGTTGCTGAAGTTGCACGCGAAGTCGAGGTCGCACGTGAGGCCAAGGATGCCCGCATTGCTGAAGCTGCACGCGTTGCTAAATCAGCACGAGTCATTGAAGTTGCAAATTCCAATGACACTAACAATCAGACCCAACCAAAGTGAGTCTCATGTGGCACGTAAATGTAGCTACAATGGATTCATGAACTGCAAGCCTACCTTCTTTAAAGGAACCGAAGGTGCTATTGGTCTTCTTCATTGGTTTGAGAGATCGAAACCGTATTCCTCCTAAGTGACTGCACAGATGATTGCAAGGTTAAGTTTGCAACTGAACTTTGCTAGAAGATGCATTGTCTTGGTGGAAAGCTCATGCTTAACCGATTGGAATGGAAGAAGCTTGTAAGATTTCCTGGTCCGATCTGAAGCAACTGTTGATGAAACACTACTGTTCGAGAACTGAGATCAAGAAGCTAGAGGATGAATTTTACCACTTGTCTGCTAAGGGTAATGATCTTAAGACATACTTCAAAAGATTCCACGAGCTGAGGGCCATGTGTCCTAACATGTTTCCCACAAATGACAAGATTTTGGAAAGTTTGATCGGGGTTTACCCCGAAGTATTGAAGGAGATGTCATCGCTTCTAACCCAAAGACTGTAGAAGAAGTTGTCACTGTATCCCATCGTCTCATGGAACCAATTCTGAAGCTTGGAACCGCACAAAGCTCGAATGACAACAAAAGGAAGTTTGATGACCGAAGGAACATGAACCCCAATCCTCATCAGCCCAACAACTCATCTCAATTCAACAACAACTGAAACAACAACAACCAGAACAACAAAAACAACAACTAGTACCATCAGAACAGGAACCATCATCACAACCAACAGAACATAAGACAAGAAGCCGCAAGGCTTATGCTGCTACACCCACTGCTGGTAGGGGATATGTCGGACCTCATCCCCTGTACAATAGATGCATGTTACACCATTCTGGACCATGCACTGTGAAGTGCGATAAGTGCAACAAAGTGGGTCATCGGGTAGGAATTTCCGAAACCCTGTAAATGGAAACAACATGCCGATGGCAAATCTAAGCTGTTATGGATGTGAAGAAAGGGTCATTTCAAGAACCAGTACCCAAAGAGGAACGCTACTCAAAACAACAATGCGCATGCAACAACATATGTGTTAGGAGATGGAGATGTTCCATTGAACCCTGATGTTGTAACGGGTACGTTCTCACTTAACAATCATTCTGCAAAAATCTTATTTGATTCTGGAGCCGATAAGAATTTTGTATCTGCTACCTTTGCACCTTTACTTGAAATCACCCCAATTACCTTAGACACAACTTATGAGATAGAGCTAGCCGATGGAAAGATAATAGGAACCAACACCATAATCCGCAATTTCCCTATGCTTTTGCAAGACCAACCATTCCTCATAGATCTTTTGCCGATCAAGCTTGGTAGTTTCGATACAATTTGGCATGGATTGGTTATCTAAACACTATGCTAGGATTATATGCAACGAGAAGATTGTTCATATTCCAATCAATGGTGAAAGCTTGGTTATCCACGGGGATCAAGGTAAGAAGTACTTGAGCATCATATCCTATGTCAAGTCTGTGAAGTACATGGAAAAAGGATGTTATGCCTTCTTAGCTCAGGTAACGGAAAAGAAGTCCGAAGAGAAGCGACTGGAGGATGTGCCAGTAGTTAAAGAATTCCCTGAAGTATTCCCGGAAGATTTACTTGGTCTTCCACCTGCTCGACAAGTCAAATTTCAAATTGATCTAGTGCCTGGAGCTACACCCGTAGCTCGAGCACCCTACCGTTTGGCACCATCTGAAATGCAGGAGTTATTCAAACAACGGCAAGAACTATCGGACAAAGGATTTATTCGACCGAGTTCCTTGCCTTGGGGAGCACCGACTTTGTTCGTCAAGAAGAAAGATGGATCTTTTCGAATGTGCATCGATTATAGAGAATTGAACAAGCTCACAATCAAGAACCAATATCCTTTGCCTAGAATCGATGATCTGTTCA
This sequence comes from Chrysanthemum lavandulifolium, assembly GCA_022545495.1. NCBI lineage: Eukaryota > Viridiplantae > Streptophyta > Magnoliopsida > Asterales > Asteraceae > Chrysanthemum > Chrysanthemum lavandulifolium. Next base: position 211,686,701 of record CM040239.1, read on the forward strand.
ATCAGTTACAAGGATCGAGTGTATAGTCAAAATTGACTTAAGATCAGGATACCATCAGTTAAGGGTGAAAGAAGAAGATATTCCAAAGACCATATTCCGAACTCGCTATGGTCATTATGAATTTCAAGTGATGCCATTTGGTCTAACCAATGCACCTGCTATATTTATGGACCTCATGAATAGGGTCTCTAAACCTTACTTGGATAAATTTGTCATCGTGTTCATTGATGATATTCTCATATACTCTCGTGATAAGGAAGAACATGCGGAACATCTGAGAACTATCTTGAGATTACTCAAAGATGAAGAACTGTACGCTAAATTCTCTAAATGCGACTTCTGGATCGAGACAGTACAATTTCTTGGTCACGTGATTGACAGTAAAGGCATTCATGTGGACCCAACAAAGATCAAATCTTAAGAACTGGACAACACCAACCAACCCCATCGAGATTTGCTAATTTCTAGGTCTCGCCGGTTATTACCGAAGATTTATCGAAGGTTTCTCGAAGATAGCCTTGATGGAGCTAACCCAGAAAACGAAGAAGTTTGAATGGGGAACCGATCAAGAATCAGCTTTCCAACTCCTTAAGCAAAAGCTTTGCGAAGTACCAATTTTAGCTCTACCCGAAGGAGTAGAAGACTTTGTGGTATATTGTGACGCTTCACACTTGGGTCTAGGCACTGTTCTAATGCAAAGGAACAAAGTAATTACTTACGCATCCCGTCAACTCAAGAATCATGAGAAAAATTATACCACTCATGATCTAGAACTAGGATCAGTTGTATTTGCTCTTAAGTTATGGAGACACTATTTGTATGGAACCAAATGCATAGTCTACACTGATCACAAAAGCCTTCAACACATCTTGGATCAAAAGGAACTGAACATGCGTCAACGCCGCTGGCTAGAATTGCTCAGTGACTATGACTGTGAGATCCGCTACCATCCCGAAAGGCGAATGTCTTGGCAGATGCCTTGAGCAGAAAAGATCGCCCTAAGCCGCTTAGAGTGAGATCCTTGGGAATGGTAATCAATTCACCCTTTCCATCGAAAAATTCTTGAAGCTCAGATCGAAGCGCTTAAAGAAGACAATAGGTCCAAATGAGAAGATTTATGGCATGCCGGAGAACGAAAATGGATTTGTGAAGAGATCAGATGGAACGTTGTGTTTCAAGGATTGAAGTTGGATTCCACTTTACGGAGGTATCCGTAAGCTCATCATGCATGAATCTCATAAATCTAAATAATCCATCCATCCCGGTCCTAACAAGATGTACCAAGATCTTAAACTTCTATATTGGTGGCCAAACATGAAGGCCGATATCGCGGAGTATGCTGGAAAGTGTCTAACATGCTCAAGAGTCAAGGCAGAACATCAGAAACCATCCGGATTGTTAACTCAGCCAGAAATTCCCGTTTGGAAATGGGAAAGGATCACAATGGACTTCATCACTAAACTGCCAAAACTTCTAATGGTTTTGACACCATATGGGTCATTGTTGACCGTCTCACAAAATCAGCTCATTTCTTGCCTATCAAAGAAACCGACGAGATGAGTACACTTGCTCAGTTGTATCTTAAGGAGATTGTTTCTCGCCATGGGTACCGATTTCTGTCATATCTGATCATGATAGCCGATTCACCTCAAGATTCTGGCAAACACTCCAACACTCTATGGGTACCAAATTGGATATGAGTACCGCCTACCACCCTCAAACAGATGGACAAAGTGAAAGAACAATCCAAACTCTGGAAGACATGATGAGAGCGTGCGTGCTCGATTTTGGAAAGGGATGGGATAAGCACTTTCCTCTAGCAAAACTTTCTTACAATAATAGCTACCACGCCAGCATCAAAGCAACTTCATTTGTTGGGCAGATGTTGGAGAGGTACAACTTATTGGCCCTGAAATTGTTCAAGAAACAACTGAGAAGATAATGCAAACCAAGCAACGTCTACAAGCAGCTAGAGATAGACAAAAGAGCTATGTTGATGTCAGAAGAAAACCCATGGAATTTCAAGTAGGAGATCGAGTAATGCTAAAAGTATCTCCTTGGAAAGGAATGGTCAGATTTAGCAAAAGAGGAAAACTCAAACCCCGATACATAAGACCATTCTAAATTCTAAAAAGAGTTGGTCCAGTGGCGTATAAGCTCAAGCTTCTGAAAGAGCTCAGTCGAGTACACGATACTTTTCACGTTTCAAACCTTAAGAAATGTCTATCCAATGAAACCCTTGTTGTTCCTCTGAAGGATATACAGCTCAATGACAAACTTAGCTTCGTAGAAGAACCCGTTAAGATCATAGACACGGAAGTCAAGAGGCTAAAGCAAAGCCGCATTCCTATCGTCAAATTTCGGTGGAACCATAAGAAAAGAGGTGCTGAGTACACATGTGATGCGCGCGGAAGGCGCATTCGGGGTCAAAGGAAACTTCCTTTTCTTCGAGCAAGTTTTTCAACCTCCTAGGCAGTGAACCTAATCGTTGTAGTGTAGTATGGGGTAAGCCTCGGGGATTGATATCGTTCTCTAGGGGAATAGTGTCGTTAGGCTGAAGTGTATGTCGAATTAAGTCTAAAGGTGAGGGATGATTATTTTTTGTATTTTTATATTCTATGAATTAAAATCTCGGTTTTGAAGGGGAGGGCGTAATTAGTTGCTAGTCAACTAACCCAAAAGCTACTAACTAAATTAGGGATCTACCAAGAACGTGAAGAGTATCTACTTATGATGTATTACTCCTTGCTAGCTATCCAATTCTACCTACTGAATTGTCACATCCTCATCTAATTGGTGCGTGTATTCCATGTTTTATTCATAGGGAGGTGCCGGTGGTCCCTAATTCTATGAGCATAAACTCATGAAATAAATACAACGAAAGCCAACTAGTACACTCTAGGGCTATAGATCACTATTTAGGATGTTCAAGCTTGTTAATACAAATAAGCCGTAAAAATGTTTATTTATATTTTACGATCTTCTAATGTTTTGTCGATAACAAACGTAAAATCATTTTAACGAAACAAATAAAATACGTAAATGGTTTGAGTCAATAGTTTTCTAACACAATTACGTTTTCACATAAAACACTAAAGCAAGTTTAAGTGATTTTGTGATTTAGTAATACATATGTACAAACAACTAGTGTTTACATATTGGGAAAATATACACATAACTAGTATATATTGTAATGGGTAAAAACTACAACCCATGGAACATATCCATAACCCATGGTATTGACCCATACCCATTTGACTAGATGCATTGCATCTATTAGGTACATTGTATCTAATGAAATACCCATGGATCAACCCATAACCCATGACCCAAAACCCATGGGCAAAGAGGAGCGTCCCACGAATCCCTAGCTTTACACTAGACGGATCCCTTAAGGGAGGGATCCGTGGGATTCATGGAACAGTAGACATTTTCTCTCTATAAATAGTGAGCCATTTCTTCATTGTTTCTCACCCCTTTCTTACATACTTTCTCATTGAGTTAAAAACTCTCTAACCCAAGATCCAAGTGATCTATGTATGTAGTTTTGTTTTTGTGTGATCCTCTAGGTTCCTCTTAAAGGCGAGATCACCACCTTTGAAGTCAAGCAAGCTCAAGTCCATGAGTTGCCATGCTTCCTCATCATCAAGACTACTGAAGTTATTTTGTTGATGGTTCTTTTTCTAAGAAGTGTAGTGTTGAAGACATTAGTGAAAGATGTCTCAAGTGTCAAGACGAAGACATTAGTGAAGGGTGTCGATCGTCCGTATTGTAAGCATTAGTGAAGGATGCCTAGAAGTCAAGTCACAAGACATTAGTGAAGGATGTCTTGAAGATCTAGTCAAATGCATTAGTGAAAGGTTCCTAAGGTGTACATTTGATATGGTGTGATTCGATGTACAAGATAGATTAGTATTGGGTCAAAGGATATTATTATCCTTGTTGATATTATTATAAGGAGTAGATCTCCTTGGGGTTAGGTGATTGGTGTAGTGTTGGTAGTAGTTCCTCCATTGTAATGGAAATCGGTATTCAGCCTAGTACCGGATAAAGGGTAGGCGACGTTGTGATAGGATTGGTTCTCCTGGTGAAAAGGACCCGATATCTAGCCTTGCACCGGATAAAGTGTAGGCAACGCTGTGAAGGTTTCCCCACCATAAGGATTCGGTGTTATGTAGTGATTACGAACTCTCGAGTAGGTGACTCGGGGAGTGGAGTAGGGCAAGGAAGGTGTCCTTGTAGCCGAACCACTATAAATACTCGCGTTGTGGTATTGTGCTTCTTACTCTTTATCTTCTCATTACATATTCATATTTTTATATGCTTGTTTATCAACATCCAACACACAACCAAATAGATTCACATAAGTCGATCTAAATAGCTTAAAACAAGTTTTAATTGGTAAAACTATTCAACCCCCCCTTCTAGTTTTCCACAATTGGCATCGAAGCTTCGTTACCAAGTTTCTTAAAGTATATTGTACTTTAAAACTTGATACGATCCGTGGTTAATTGAAAACTACAAAGAAGGTTTTTATAAAACAAACACCATGTCTTTTAAAACTCTTTGTTTGGATGTTGATTAGATGACAACATTTTTTTTATTTTATATTCATATTAATTGCACTAATCTTCTTTGTCATGTTGCTTAGTTAAAGCTCATACCTACCAAGCCATAGGAATTGTTTGGTAACAAGAATACCTTCCCTAAGAAGGTATCTTAAAGGAATCGGAATTGTTCATCGACATTTGTTGTGTCATTTGTAAAGACATTCCTAAGTGCATTAGAGGTATGACTTTCCACTTATCTCTAAATAACATTAGCTTGATAAATAAGTATGCTTACATAGGTATCTATATGATTATCTCTTGTGCATATTCATGAATTACATGTAGCTTCATTAGGAAGCTTTTTCTCACATACATGTTACTTTTTCGTCTAAAGTCGAGGTTTATAAAATTTGTGTTTTATCTCATTTAATCCAAAAATCATATCCTTCTAATAATAAAACAAAACACAAATCTCAAAAATTCCTCCTTCCCCATAAAAACCCCTCCGTCGTCCACTCTATCAAATCCCCACTTTTTCAAATCTTCCACTTTCAAAAATTACCTCTCATTCAAAACTTCATCTTCCTCTTCATCTCATCTCATCTCAAACTAAAACCAAGAAGGTTCGTCATCAACATGGTTTACATCACCCTCGTGCTCATCGCCTTAACGCTCATCAATCTTGTGTTCCCTATGATGAAGTTCTCATACGGAGACATATACTTTGTGTTGTTAATCTACATTGGGGTTATATACCCAATCCTTTGTATCATTCTTAGCATTGAAATGAAATATTACTAATATTCTAGTTTATCTAGATTATTATCTTAATGTGTTTGTCATTTCCTTTGATTTATATCTTTCGTATCTTTTCATGATACATTAGAAACCATTAATGCATGCTAAAATAAAATGTAGGCTAATACACATATCTTGGTATAAAACTATAAAACTACTATTTTTATCAAAATCTGTTTACATTACTGCATCCACGGATCCTCAGAGGTATACTAGCGGATCCCCGATAGAAGGAACAGTGGGAACCGTCTTTCTGGATAACAGATTTTCCATGCAAAATAAAAACTGCTTTCTTCCTAAAAAGAAATGTTCTACTAGAATGTCAAACATTAAGTGAGTTAAATGTCATTGTTAATAAACATCTTGTAAAAACGTTAGGTAATCATTGCCTTACCCGTAATACGTCACATCCTATTAACTTATCTTTCCTATAGGTTTCGCTATGTCACATGAATATGAGTTTGATTTTCACTCACTAGCGTCTACACTCCTAACATCTCCCTTGAGCCCAACACACCTGGCAATCATGTTCGTGGGTTCAATAATCTCGAAACCCGTCGCTTCCACGAAGGACGTATTGTCGACACCCCTATACAATTCGAAGAAGGTATCAATACTTCCTTCTGAGCCATAGGACTAGAATGTCTTCTCGAAATTAACGAGAAAATATGTCCAAGGTTTATATTGGAATTATTCCGTCAAGTTGAACTCGTTCGTAACGAGGATCGCTCTCTATCTATTTGGTTTTGGATCAAAAACCAAAAGTTTGTTTTAACCCTTGGGCAATTTGCTCATATCCTCCGAGTTCCAAATCATGGACAATGTGCCTTCACTGAAGATTGGTCTCTTGATTCTCTCTTCAACTTTCGTGAAGAAAATAGTCCATATTGTTCACACATACCTTCCCCGGAAGACTTGAATCGCATAATATGCAAACCCCATTACTCTTATCCAAACATTATCCATACACAGGATATCCGAGAAGAGTACAAGCCTCTTGCACTCATCCTACGTGAAAATTTTTGGAGCCTTATGGGAAATCGAGAAATCCTTCCCGCCAGTTGTGCTCACATAATGTATTGTTTGCTAACACAACAACCATACAATCTCGTCTACTTCTTCGCAAGGCGGATTGTAAATCTTCAAGGCTCCAAGAATTAACTAATCCCTTATGGAATGTTCTTGACGCGCCTTTATCATAACATCATGTACTTTCATCCTCAATTTCAAAGTCCGTTGTACGTACTTGTGAACAAGATGATGGAACCTCTAAACACATCTCTCATGAAGACTTTCTTCATTCCTGAATCGGCAAACACTCATCAACCATTTGATGATCCATCTAGCGAAAATGCTCAAGGAACTTAGCCCTCTTTCTAAATAGGGTCAATCCTTAGTATCCATGCTTTATCAATGTAATCCAATTTCTTTCATGAAATAAAACATCTTACATCTTAGTGTTAGAACCTCTTAAACTAACCTTGAAATATGATGCATTGTCAAAAGCATTGCATACCTTTTGTAAAGGTTCTGCTTAGCGTATAGACGGATCCCAAAGTTTGTGCTAGACGGATCCCTACTTTTAAACCGTGGGATCCGAAAATGTGCTTTCAGATTTCAAACATGTCTTTACACTACACTAAGCAAGACATAGTGCCTTAAGGCAAATTGAGTCCTTATCAAATTGAGTAGATTTTTCAGTACTCACATAACTCATTTAGATCACACTCGAAACACCCGTCGATCTATCGTCTCACCAAAACTCATTACTCTTCCGCTCTTATACTCATACATGATCCTCACATGTTAAAACATCTAGCTTTGGAAATCTCTCAAAACTAATCATCCTTACCTCAAAATTGGTTGAAATTGATCAAATTCTAGTTTTTTCATTTTAAACTCTTAGGATATCCTCCAAGACATTATCCTAAGTTACTATCTCGATCTCTAGGATCATTTAGTTCCATTTGACACTCTTAAAATCTTTAGTGTCATCTTTGGTCACTCATTGGTACTCTTAAAAGTTCTAACTTCTTCCATAAAAGGCAATCATTAGCTACATCACTCATTACCCTTAAGTATTTAAGTACCTCTTCATTTAAGACACTTAGATGGACTGAAACACTCAAGAAGAAATAGGCATTAGATCTTACAAACATCATTGTTATCCTTTCTTAGCTGCTGAGAGACGGATCCTTAGGATTAGCCTAGACGGATCCCTCATTGAAGGGAACCGTGGGATCCGTATGACAGATTTATGTCAACTCTAGCTAAAACAATCATTTCAAGCTCATCTTACTAACTTGAACACTCCATCTCTTCTTAAATAAGTTCCTAGATCAGTTAAACTCTGAAGTTGACTCTTGTGCATGCTAATCATCACATTCCAAGGAAGTTTAGTGGCTTAAGTCTTGAATGCCCTTGACAAATCCCTTGCTTTATAAACCACATTATTAGGACTCCTAAAGTCATCATCTTCATCTTCATTTTCAGACTTAGAAACTTTTACCAACCTCTTTGAATCATCTCATCATGAGGAAAGCTCTAAGTGGTAACTCATCCACCAAAGGACCACCCAAGAAAATTGCTCGTATTGTACACTAAATTTCTTCAACGAATCATCTCGGTCAAATCCACAAATGCAAGGATTTCTCCTCCACAAACTCAACCAATCAAACCAATCACTAAAAGGATAGTTCCCACAAAACTACCTATGCCAAGCACCACCATACCTCCTAAACCAAACAATCCCATTTCCACTAAACCATCACCATTGGTGCCTAGAGCTATCTCATTCACGACTCCACTCTCATCACCACACCTCTACAATCTAGTGGATTTGCCTCCTAGGCCATCTCATCCTCCTCCACCGGGAACATTCTCCTCATTAGGAGGAATAATGGTACAAAATCAAGGTGTTGAGTCAACACTAGCTCCGACTTCCTTTTCACCGTCACCATCAAATAATCCCATTTGGATTATGATAAATTATCAAAGTCAACCACCCGACCACATGGAAGTTGACACTTCTCTACCACCACCATCATTCTTGGTCGAGCCATCTTCAAATACGCCTCCACCAATCCCTCCATCGTTTGAGGCTCCCCAACCCACTTCACTTGATCCTTCATATCAAGCAATTTCTTTTCTTCCACCACCACTACCTAGCCATGACAAAGATTGCTATCATTGTCAACATGTTGAAAGTTTGATACATGAAGTATGGGAAGATCAACGTTTCATGTTTTATCATCTCCTCGAACGTTTCGAAGAGATTAAACCTAAACAAACTTGAGCTAGAGGATTTTAGTGGTGTCCTAGTATCAAGCGTTACTTAGATAAGTCTAGTAATTCCAAGTCATGTCTTTCATTTTCTTAGTTTTTAGAGTCATGTATATCATACCTCTAGTTTTATTAAATGAAATTACATGATACTTGCTATATTTCTGAGTATATGATTATGTTGTATAATACATATCTCACTTTGATGTTAACATTATTTGTTATATCACCACCGCTGAATTTAGTCATCACCAGACGGATCCTCGATATCGCTTAGACGGATCCCCAAGGAGGGAACCGTGGGATCCGTGCAATGTAAAACTAGTTCTCTACTAACTTGAGTCATATTTGCGAAATTATGCATTATATACTTGTTTTTCTAACCTTTGTTTTGTAGTTGTTCAATTTACACATGAAGACTTTGACACTCTAAGCTTGGGGAGCTTTGTGTTAAAGAAATACATTTGAAAATCACTTGCAATATTAGGATTATATTTCATGGCGTCCTTTGCAAAGTTGCAATCATCAAGGGGGGCATATTCATCGCATAGACGAAATCTTTTGCAAACTTAGTTGCAAATGAACTAGCTTAGTATTATTTTCTTGGCCTCACATAGGGATGGACTCGTCAAGGGGAGTTAAGACGAGATCTTTTCCGTTACTTGCTCTCTATATTATTTTCTTTTCCTTTTCTCACATGTTTTTCTTAAAACAATGTGTTAGTTTATTTTCGAAAATCTTTTTGTTTTGACAAAAAGGGGGAGAAGAAAGTAAAAACTACAAATTCAAACTTTTACGAATTTTAGCTTTTCCTTAAAATAACTTGATGTTTTGTCATCAACAAAAAGGGGGAGATTGTTAATACAAATAAGCCGTAAAAATGTTTATTTATATTTTACGATCTTCTAATGTTTTGTCGATAACAAACGTAAAATCATTTTAACGAAACAAATAAAATACGTAAATGGTTTGAGTCAATAGTTTTCTAACACACTTACGTTTTCACATAAAACACTAAAACAAGTTTAAGTGATTTTATGATTTAGTAATACATATTGTAGCATATTGGATTTCATAAACACATCAAATCATATTCAAATGAGGCGTATGAATTGAGTTGTAGAGTGAGAAAGTAAAGAGAGTTGGGAACTTGGTGAGACAAAGAAAAAATGATATTATGAAGCTCCAACCCTCTACCTTGAGAGGTGGAGGGTATTTATAGTTTCTTACAAGACACGCCTCCTACGGGCTGTGGATCAGGCATACAGTGGGTAAAGACCCGTCCGTCCTCCATGGTGTTACTTATTAACAAAACTTGACAACAACTACGAGCTTTCTAACGAATACATATACTTGAGGTGACCGACTCTTTAACTAACGGATTTTCTAAATCCTAACAATCTCCCCCTAAGGGAGGTCACCTCAATTTACATTGAATATAAGCAGATATTACATTTTGATTATTCTTGGATTCTTGATTAAGTTCTTTGCTCTATAGACTGTAGCCTTTGATTCTTCATGTTTCGCATGTTTTGTTTACTCAAGTGGAGGTCTTTAAGCGATCCACGTGATGATGAGTGTTGAGCGGATTTGAGATCATCGACACCATAATTCTATGACTCATCCTTTGTTATATGGCCATTATGTGAAGTTGTGACTTTTGGACCGACATGCTCACATTTTGGATCATGATATCTTCTTATTAGAGTAGCAGAAGCTTTGTTGATTCATGATATTTGCAGCAGCGTAGCAGAAGCATGGAGTGAAAATATCATAGTCGTTGATGAAGTTATGCACTTATCATGAATTCTTTAGATATGAATGTGATGTGTGAGCATGCGCCTATGGATTGACTTCTCAATTCTAATCAGCTGCAAACATTGGGTGTACCTGCATACAACAGTTAGCAATAAAGTGCACGAAAGTGTCTTTGATCACTTTCATTGAATTGAGGTACACGGCCCGGTTCCCCGTTGATCGATTACTAATCTTGCTGTGATTAGGTATAATTCCTAAGAATCTCCTTGACGAGGTTTCGGTACTCTAGTTGTTCTCAAACCGGAACGTCTCAAAGAAGACAACACGGAGTGAGTGAACCAGCAAATTGAGATTCACTGATTGATGAAAAGTGATTTTGAAAAACAATCGTGTATTTCTTAATATAAAGTGTTTTGCAATACAACAACGAAGGTTTTAAGGAAAATCAATTATCAATCATAAATACCTTTTATTTTGAAATATTAATACACAGTCGATGTGCAAGAGAAAAGAATTTTTGAGCACAACGACTGGTTTTCAAAGGTATCCGTCAATCCATTTCCTGGACCAAGGTTGATTCAATAATGAATCGCCCCATCGTTTCAATCCAGTTGTCACAAGTTTGATCTATTGTATAGATCTCACATGTCACCTACCAAGAGCTTGTTTGATGTTGGCTCTAGAAGGTTTTCCATCTTCGTCGTGAATATGTGAACATATCACTCAGATGTTCTGGCAATACCACAAGGATAATGCGTAGGACTCTAAAGATATATTCTCAATTTCCACATTGTGTGAAACAGTGAGTCTTCAATGATTGTATCCTAGTGAGATTTATTGATGATCTCGTGGCTCTAGACTCAATAGTGCACATTTGGTTCCTATGTCGGAGACTAGGGAGAGGTCTCCTTCTTCAATATTAACAATCTCTAAGAAAATCGATAGATAATGTAGGTTCCCGTGAGAATGAAACAAGTCCTTTTAAGAGGAACTTGAGTAGCTTGGGATGTTGTAGTGCGGTCGTCACTAGGTCCATGATGTCTTGTCTTCAATACGGTGTTACCTTGGTAACCACTAGTAGCATATGAATAGAACCCGGTTTATGCCTTAAGGTTGAAATAATTGAGGGCTATTTCTTTTCACCCTTTTCTCATTCATTTCATTTTCATTCTTCAACCCTTCCGTGCTTACCGAGATTTCATAACTAGAACCTTGTTGGGTTTGTTCGGTTCTAGCTCTATCTCGATCCGCACTCTTCCCATTTCTCACTTTTCTCCTTTTTCCATCATGCCTAAGGACTTCTACACTATCTAGTGGATTGTCCTGGTAGATCCCTCGGCTCTGGCGGGATCGTGGGAGCGAATACCTAACCTAACCATCCTTATAACACCATGCATAAAGTAAATTGGTCGGTCTTTCGGTATTGTTCATCTGCCATTGAAACCAATTGAAAACCATTTAAAATCAATCCAGGTACTTGTGATACAAAATCAAAGCATTTTGTACCTGAATTGTTTTTGATATTTCAGAAAGGCTCCCCCTCAACATGTGCATCATGGATTAGAAATTGCTTTAGCACATGGAGGCAAGAGGACTTGAGAATCTCAGATTAAGAATAAAGAATTCACATCTTTGATCAACATTTTCTAAAAATATCGACATCACTTTCCGATCAAAATTAGTATTTTAAATACTTTGTTAAAGATATTTTAGGAAAGGATTTTTTAAGTTGCTCCCCTCAATATGTGCGTCGAGATTGAAAGAGTTTTGCACATATTAGAGGAACATGCACTTGAGACAAATTGGTCACGTTTCAATTCCTTATGGTTTAAGATAGATGCTCCCCTTAACATGTGGATGAAAATTTTGAAATCGTTTGGCACATGTAGGGAGGAGAGCTTGTTATGATATTTCTAAACCATTTATCGAATTATAAGTTTATATCCAATTTAAATCACTAATTCTTCCCCGATCACAATTCTCAAATCCTTTGAGATTTGTGATCTCTATTGATTTAAATTAATTTTGAAAACTTTTGAGGAGAATAGTGACTTGCATTTGAAAAATATTATAACTGATGAGGATCAAATTTTGAGACTTTAAACTCCATTGATCAAACATGCATAAGTATCTTATGAAAACGCAACCTAGGTCTGGATCCAATTGTATAAAACAATGTAAAACATTGTTCTCTTTGATTTTCAAAAAGTAGACCTTGTTTGATTACGTGCAATTGTTTGAAAAATAACTTTTGAATTGATTGAAATCATTCTCCCCTCAATCAATGACGTAAGTTGTTGATTGAGAGATAGAGATTTTGACAAGTGATAAGTCCAGATGATTTTCAAAAATAGAGTCCAAGTTATTTTCAAAGCACTTTTGTTTTCATTAGATGACAAATATTTTTCAGAAGAATTTATAAAAGGAAAAATATTTTTGAGACGCATTTGTTTTTAGAATCAGAGCATGAAGATTCAAAAGTTAATTTAAGCATGGCTCTGTTCTTTCTTTTAAACCCAGTTCTTGCTGAGATGACAATAAACCATCATTTTCTCCATCTCATTTTTTTTAAAGGTTTATGTACAATCGAACTTCATCTAAAGACCGTGTCATTCTTAGAGTGACAAATCAAAGACCGTAGATGTTATCGAAGAATAGAAAAAGATGGGAAAAATAATATTTTGAGCTTTTTCAAAGATTTTATGATTTTATGGATTTTGAAATTTTATATATATCTCTATATTATATATAACGAGGCATTTGGCATTAATGCCACCTCAATGACACCTCAATGCCACCTCAATGCCACATAAGCATTTTGGTCCAACTAAGCAATTTATTAATCCAAATAAGCACTAATTGTAAATATTTAATTTTAATATTTTTTATATGAATTTGGATTTTCACGAATTTTAATAATTATTTTTATAAATTTCGGATTTTAATTTTATAAATTTCGATTTTTATGCAATGTTTTTGAAAATTGTTTATAAAAGGTGTCTTGCAAGGATTGAACCTTGGTTGTTTTGATAAATAACTTGTGTGTTACCACTTAGGCAACAAGTTATTTTGATAATTATGTTGCATATTATAATCTATAAATGGCTATAATTTTATTGAATCTTATACTAAATACAATTTATCTACAAAAATTATATTAAGTAATTATCTCTTTAAAAACTTATTATACATCTCTTTTCTTTATTTATATATTTTTCTTAATTCATTCATTATATATTTTTATACAGAACCCTAATATACTTATTATACCCTAATATGATTCCGCTGTATGTTTAGTTGTTTATGTTTACAGGTACCATGCATGATACAATAATGGACTATCAGAATAGAACAGACCAAACAACATCGACAGACAATTCAGGTTTGTAGCAAATACGATTTAGGGTTTCATTGATTTTTAATGTGTTTTTGTGCGGTATCTCAGAGTATAAACAATGGATCATATGACCGAATTTTTTTGATAGAAAAAGGTATGCCTCTTTTCCCTCAAAACCCTTATGATGAAACTTTGTTACCGTGTATGCATATGTTGGTTTGTTTGCAGCTTTTTTGAGGTTAGACATTGTCTTTGCAGGTTAGACTTCTTCTTTGAACACATGTTGATTTGTGTGCATGCATGGATCTAGGACGTCACTTCTTCTTTGAACAAAGATTTACAAAGCTGCCTTTAGTGGTGGACATAGGAAGTGGTAATGGTCATATCTTACTTTTGTTCCGTAACTTGATCAATCCCATGATTAGTATGGCTTGCATTGCAAAACAAATTTCGTTTTGATGTATGCATTATTATGTTTTTTCTTTTCAATTAACGGATTGACTTTAGAAAGGCGTTTGGTGTGTTATTGTCAAAGTTTGATGTACTCGAAGGCCAATGCAATGATAAATTGAGGCATCCTTAAAAGTGAAAGCTAGCAAAATCTCTAAGGGTGATCACCTTAGATTTAATCACGTAAATATCATCCATCTATGACTATTGGATTCTAGAAAGGCGTTTGGTGGTAACATGGTGCATCTTGAATTAAATCAACGATTTTATCTAGGGCGTCATTTGGACACGTGAAGGAACCATACCGATTGTATCAAGCGGACACCACCGGGAAGTTCGGTATAAATCATTTGTACTTTTGTTTGATAATCTTTTATCGAATTATGTTTTGCTAAACTTTAATAATGCATTATCCCAATGCTAATGTAAGTGTAATTTATGTTTGGTATTTCCATTTGACAAGTAATTTAGGTCCTGTTAGTTTGCTTCCATTTTAGTGTTTCGAGGACGATCTGCAGATTAGTTATTTTGGACTTCGATCGGGACCATTCATCACGCTTCTGACCACTCGGGTGTCGCAAGGTAGCACCTTTCTTATTTTGTAGAATTATGTTCGATTAAAGGGTTTTTTTCCTTCAAAAATCCGGATAAAGGGTTTTCATGTAAACCGTCATTTCGATTTGGGTTTTAATTTTGTTACTTTGTAGATGTATGTTATCACGGAAGTCGTTTATGAGGTTCACAAGGGGGATTTGCATAATATGTGAGGCTTAGTTTATGTTGATTTTCGTTTTCTATGGTTAATTATATCGTCCTCCGTGAAATACGGGTGAACTTTGGCTACATGGCCTGCTATAATGAAAGGTAACTAAATTCAGTATGAACACTATCTATCTACTTCACGTTTTTGTGGCTAATATAGCACTTATCCGTGTGCGATGCAACATTACCTTTGCCCAATGTTTTTGCGCTATTGGTTAGTGGTCATGTGTCCATGCTATAGGAGACCACTACTGAAAAGCTTGAATAACCATTCTTGGTAAGATAAATTTATAATTAATATGCGTGAATGTAATTTGATACCTATTGATATTGTAGTAACTCCATAAGTAATCTTACAATGATTTGGAGTTTTGGACTATAGTTTATGTGTACAAAATCGTATATTGAGCGGTTCGGGGCATTGGTGCGGGGGTAGGTTCGAGGTGCGGCTTGGGGGTGGCTTAAGTGGGTTGGGTCGATTGACGCGCCGACAACGGATACCTTTAACTACATAAATTGTGTAATTACATGAATTGTTTAACTACATGAAGTGTTTAACCAGTGGCCATATATCTGCTACTCATATCTTTAACTACATTTTGGTGGGTTCAAGTACTTTTAGCAAATCGTATGTTGAACCATTTTGGTTTATGATTCATAACAACGAGTTGCCTTATGATTTATATCAAGTTGGTCTAGAAAAGAGACACGTTGGGATAAGGCTACATTCAAAATGCCTTGCGGTAGGTGCTTGAAGCTTTAATTTAATAGACACTCTTCTAGCCTTTTATTGACGCATGACGCGATCTAAATTTTTGTTTATAGGTTCCTTCCTGTCATTTTCTACACCCCACAGGAGGCTGGAGGTTTTGGAATGTTATCAACGGGTCATGGATAGCAGCTTTAAAGTGTGCACTTATATGGTATATGCGACCTCATAATCTGCGGAGGAGACACAGTTGAGATCGGGATAGAAGTATAAAGTTTAAAGAATAACGACCCTTCATTCCATGTAACCAAGGACCGATATCAATTCTATGTTTTACACTCATGCATTAGTAAGGTGCGCCTCAATAAACAACATTGCATTTTCATCGTCTCACGATTATTAGATAGAAAATGAAATTAGCACATCATCCAATTTTGGTTCTTGACAACACAACCAACGCCCGTATTCTTTCCGAAACAAATTTGAACATGCTATGGACCACACTGGGCGGAGAAGAACTGAGCGCTTTTAACATATCGTGGTGGTGTGGGTTGAACAAACGAGGAGTATCGAAATGATAAAGGTCCAACAACGATTGCAAATGTAAACAATGACCCTAAATAAATACATCAAATGGCAACAAGAAACCCTTCCGCTGTGAGTTCCATCAAGAAACAATGAAGCGATCGCGGTGATGCTCGGTTTGCGGATTACGTGGAACCGCAGCCTAAGGTATTTTGACTTCATGTTTGTTGCTTATTTGGTGTTGCTCTGGGAAAGTATATGTTTTGTAACGATATGAAAGTTCATTTAAGCGTTTTATTATATTATTTCAAATTAAAAGGTCAAAACTCCATACGAATAAGCGGGATTCGGATACATTTGAGTTTGATGAGGTTCTTGCTGAATTTGCATCACACAGCACGTTTAAGAGGTACTTGCAAAGGCTTGATCGACAAGGTGCTCTTTCTTTGTTAGTCTAGATTATCGATTAGACTATTACGAATGGCATGACCCATCCTCTGACGATCTGAGACTTTTTCGGTATGAGTTTCATTTGATTATTTGGTCTTCAATAAGTTTATGAAGTGGATGTTTGTTGGTTGTGTCATAGGCCAAAGGTGATGAGGACATCGGCCTTAGGTTCCCATAAACGTTCAAAAGACTAAGGTCAATACCAATTTTTCTTTAACAATTTGTATATCCTACGAAAAAGAAATTGATTTTTAAGGAAAGCTAACAATTTTATACTATTTGTCATTATTTATTACAGGCTCCAAAATTTTGAGCTATGTTCATCATCACCAACGATTACACGAGGGGTTTTGTTGGTTGTAGTTTGTGACGACTTTGAAGATCGTAGACCGGAGCAAAGTCTTATGAGTGTATTAGAAGAGATTGGAATAGCGAGAGATATGAGCATCAAGGACTCTCTCTTATTCAACAAACATTGAGGTACTTTTTACTTTATGTTTAAAGGTTACTTTATGTTGTGTATCTTTGTTTTGTATTGCATATTGTGTTTCTTTAGGAGGGTTCACGTTTAGTCATCCGATTTACACTATGTCGAGCCAAAAAACCCTACAATTAGTTATCTGTCGAGTTGTAGGTATCTCCGAAACGTAATACTTGCGGAAAATTTAAGATTTCCCATTATGTTTCGGACTTTTGTTATGGATACAATACAATAACAAATTCGGTATTTTGTTGTGCGGATGGAAATTGAGGCACAAAGAGAATATGTATAAGGCAAGTAAAATTGTTACTTCCTACGTGGTGATTGGTGCGTTCACGATATGATTTTCGAGAGAAACACTTGAATTGCTTCTTTTTTTTATCCTTTTTTTTTTCCTTTTTTTTGATAACATATTTACTTGTGTTTCCGTATGGGAGCTTCAGAAAATGACTCTCTTATGGAAGGAGGTTGATAGAATGCCAAATGTAATGTTAAGTTATCTTGCTTGGTTTTTTTATGATGGTATGAAAGAAAACTTGGTCACTTCTACTACTTATATGGTGGCTATGTTTCAACATGGTTTCAATTATAGAATCGCTAGCGCTCGAGAATGAGAAAGCAAGCACATCTAACGACTCTTAAACAACAAGTATGTTTTTTACCAACAATGTTAATTTACTTATCCTCAAGTTTTTCTAAAATAATATTGACAGAAAAGATAATTTTAACGGATTGGAATGTTGAAAGAAAAGATAATTTTAACAGTTTAATAGATTAGAGTAAAAACGGGTGGAAACATGTTTTGTATACGATCAATTCTTGAATGAACAGTAACACGAGCAAAGGTAGAATACATGAGTAACACATATGTAAATGAATATCCTAAACTCTGATGAGGTAAATTGATAAGTTTATCAACACATTTTACAGTCGAATGTAAATAGATTTAATAATATTGGCACTCATTGTTTTTAGGTTGATCTTTACTTTAGAGACATTGAACAAGAAATCACAAAAAGGCGAGATTGAATATTAGAATCTAAAGAGCTTGCTCTCCTAGGGTTCTTGCACATAAAGAGTATACTAACATAGGGCAATAGTGTCCGAAAGATGATCATGCGGTGAAATTAGTCTACCGGTTGATGTTGTGCCTCGAGCGAGCAACCACGGTGAGCGATCCTGTCTGAACATGCGGTCTCTTTATCCTTGAAGGTTTGTGCTTCATTTTCATCGAGAACTGCTATGGAAGAAGAAAGGCTAAAGGAGGAAGAGGCACAACGAAAGTTGGAAGAAGAACAGTAATGGCTAGTCATTATTTCGACAATATGCTTGATTAGCCAAAACGTTTATTATACCAAGTGTTTTGGCATTGTTTCTTTAGTGAGTATAATATTCAAGAACTTTTGCTTTCTGTTTGTAGGAAGTTGAGAGGCGTTCGCAGCAAAGGAAGCTTCACATCCTAAAGAACCAGCATCGATGATCAAAATGGTGTGACCTTTCTCGTGAGGATACGATGGAAGCCGTCGTGGTCGACGGTTTTTAGGACGATAAATTACACGTATGGCTTCTTTAGTAAATAGTTGACGTGCATTTTTAGTCATGTGCTTAATGCAAGTTACTAACCTATATATTTATGTTCTTATTTTGGCAGTATCTTTTCGATTTCATTGATGTTGGCAGAGTGGTCAAACCTAGCTCATACAGGTTGGTAATCACTCATCTATATTCATATATTGGTATATTAATGCGAGTATGAAATGTGATTTCTTATTATGTATTTTAATTTAGAATTGCATATGGAACAGTCAAAATAAAGAGCAATTGTAGCATCGAATTGGTGAAATCGTTATTGGAAGAAATGCTCCAAAGAGCAAGAATCCTAAACTCTGATGAGGTAAATTGATAAATTTATCAACACATTTTACAGTCGAATGTAAATAGATTTAATAATATTGGCACTCATTGTTATTAGGTTGATCTTTACTTTGGAGACACTGAACAAGAAATCACAAAAAGGCGAGATTGAATATTAGAATCTAAAGAGCTTGCTCTCCTAGGGTTCTTGCACATAAAGAGTATACTAACATAGGGCAATAGTGTCCAAAAGATGATCACGCGAGGCTGAAATTAGTCTACCAGTTGATGTTGTGCCTCAGAACAGGCAACCACGGTGTAGACGATCCCGAACTTGAACATGCGTCTCTTTATCCTTGAAGGTTTGTGCTCCATTTTCATCATTGTGATATATTTGGATGTGGAAAATTGGATGGATCGAGATAAGACTGTAAAAAACTTATAATTTTTGTCACGGGTCAGATCAGGTTGACCCAAAATTCTTTGTCCACGATTTTCTATATGCATAACGAATGTGTCATATGGTAGAGAAGTCTGCTATGGAAGAAGAAAGGCTAAAGGAGGAAGAGGCTCAACGAAAGTTGGAAGAAGAACGGTAATGGTGGTCATTATTTTTCAGTAATATGCTTGATTAGCCAAACACGTTTATTATACCAAGTGTTTTTGGCATTGTTTCTTTAGTGAGTATAATATTCAAGAACTTTTGCTTTACATTTGCGGGAAGTTGAGAGGCGATTAGCGAGGAAGCTTCACTTCCTAAGGAACCAACATCGATGATGAAAATGGTGTGAACATTTTACAAACCCGAACTATAAATCAAATAATGAACACAATAGTTTAGGCGCCGTCAAGAGGTCTACCAGCTCTCCCAATTTATACTAAATCCGTTTATAAAATTGGAGTGTTGGATACAATGAAATTACAGCTCTTAAGCCTATTTATAAATTTTTATTGATGAGAATTCATTCAAGACTTTGATTCCTAACATTATTCTTGATGTGGATAAATGTATGGTTTCGATAAAGGGTTAGTTTCGATGAAGGTTTTCCAACTTATGGCTTATTTGATTTTGGGCTTATTTTCATAAGCACACTTTTTTGCTAATTTTGAAACTTAAGTAAGAAATTATCCATATGGCTCCAATTATTCCTGAAGGAATGGTGTATTTTGGTGATATTGTTGTTAGAGGGTATGTCATATTCATTTTTGGTTATGCATTATTGGTATCGACATCCTAATTAACTTAACCATTTTGTGAAGATTATATTTGGATGCAACTTATTTAATGCAGAATAGAAAAGTTTATTTTACTTTATTAAATATTGTTGATGCACTTTGGTTGTTACACTATGAGCCTCCGAACACATGAATAGTTCTTCCTGATGATGATGAGCTATTTAAAGTTCCTACTGGTTTCCAAATTGTGGGGCAAATAAAGAAACATAGAGGAGTTAAGAGTATCACCTTTTGGCTGCCTCAGCCTCCACCGGCTATGTATCATTGGGTTGTGTTGCCTTTAAGGGCACACCAAAGCAATCGATTTTGGTTCGTTGAGATGCATGTGAAGTGATATAGTCACCGGGATGATTTTTGGAGGAGAGTATATGGGACACTTCGATCTACGGTTCACCAGAGAATCATTTAGTATATGGGAGTTGGCAATGAACTTGGAACCTTCATGTTGCGCAGTGGGATTGACAAAAACCTCCCGAAGGTTTGCTTTGTAAAGCTTGTGATTCGATACACCAATTGGTTCAGATGACACTGTTGTTGATGCGAAATTAGAACGTTCTCTGTCGCACTTTTTGACGACTACGGTGGCATGGTAAGCATTGTCAAAATCCCATTACATTTTTGTGTTGAAGTTATATACAATATATTGACCGAATCATAAAGATCACAACTGGTTTGTTGATGATTGTATGCACTTTTTAATGTTTTAGTGTATGCACTTCTTTTTAAGGTACTGTTTTCAGAAGGTTACTAACACATATCACATTTGTCGAACGTCATAAGCTATTAGGATCTCAAATAAGCTCTTATGAAACCCAAAATAACCTATTTGTAGTATGTATTCGCAATGTCATGTACTTAAGAATAAGGTATGTTTGGATCATACTTATGCAGAAATAATATGTGTTCGGATGAGGTCATAGTATGAATGGTTTAGTATGTGCACATTCTGATGGGTAAACTTTATTGTGGATACGAGTATAATATAAGACTCATATTTTACGTAGTGTTTAGGTTCCTATTCTGAAATCTTCCTCCCACAATATATCTGCTTATATATCTTTTGTAGTATATTGCATCGTTGTTTTGGCTGATAACGGGATGTTGAGACATGTTGACACTATTGCTAAAGTATTTTAGACTTGACTATGGCTCATAGAGGGAGATCATTTTAGTACGTGTTTAACGTTATTTATCAAACCATTTACTATTTATTTTATTTTATAAACAAATTCTAAAATTAGCATACCTAACGGCGGGCCTTGAATCAAGGACTGTACCGGATTCTCTTATTTATCTTTATAGTAACATATAGCTCAAAATTCTATATAGGCGTCAAAAGAGATAGGATGTGGCCTGATGGCTGGACTGATGTTACAATGATGGCAAGCACAGTGCTCAGTTTGAACATACTCTTTTGGTATGCTATAACCTTCATCTTTGATTGTTTCTTTGCAAAATTCAACCCGAAACCAATTAACGTTTAACACTTTAAGATGTATTATACATACTGTTATATGCTTGCACATTACATTGTTAGACAATTGTGGGTATTAGCAAAAGGTGTAGGTTGGGTAACATGTCGAAACAAGTAGTTTTTCTTTTCAGATATTATTACTATTATTAGAATAGTTAAAAAACGCATTTGAACACATGTTTGGCCACTAGCTTTTGAATATTAAGATGTTCCTTTTATTGATAAGCTGCTTAAGTTCTTAAATATTTAACTTGCTTCTAAGAGTTAAGCAACTAAAAATGACCCATTTTAGGAATATGAGTCCACCTATGTCTATGCTTTTAACACGTTTAGATACCATGCAGGTTACTGAGACTGGAGTTGAAGTTCTTACAGCACGATTGCCTACCTCTCCCAAGGTCTTCCCATGGCTAGATTGATATATCTTCCCTGTATTCTTACGACAGTTGAATTGAGATTGGATGTACCATTTTTGAATTTGAAACAAAAAATCACAATAGAAGAGGCTTGAAACTGTGTGACATTGGTATGAATAATGATAGAGTGATTGAGAATTTTGGTTCAAGTTTATTAACATTTTTTAGTTGTGTCATTAAGGTTGCTTTGTTTGTGTATTGGTGACTCGGTTCAAAGCCTGACCTTGGTAAAAGTTGTTTAAGGACGGCTACTGGGGCATGTGGCAATATTTGTTGATCCAATGGTCTGGACAAAAGATACTTACACATGGCCATTCTCAATTTCTTATTGACATCATCTGAATTACATTTTAAATGTTAGTGTAAACTTAATTTTAAGAGAAAATAACACGGACCGTCTTTGTGGTTTGCGTTGACTTTCACGTACAATCATTTGACATTTTAAACAATCATATAGGACTAACCATGTGAATGTGTATGGCATACTTCCACTTGCCATACTCATTCATATTTAAATATATGTGGTTTGCGTTGACTTTCACATACAATCCTTTGATTGTTTACTATAGTTAACATTCTTTATTTTCTATTGGCATAGGCATAGGCATACGCTAAGGGTGACCTCATAATGGAACAAAATGAGTAACTGAAAACCTTTGATTTTATGTTATACATGTCTTTGTCTTACTCTTAATACATAGATATATAACTGGAAACCTTTGTTTATATGTTATACATTTGTTTATACATAGATATATTAAGTACCTATTAAAGGTTGCGTGTTTAACCAGAATCCCCATTAAGGGTTTTGCTTTATTAACTCACCACAGCTAGGATTTAAAAAATTTATTAAAAAAAATCATAGATTTATGATAATTTTTAAAAACACATACTCGAGCTATCTTAATCATGTATCATGGTTTATAAAATTTCGTATATAAACTTATTGAAAATAAAACCTTATATAACTACTAACTACGTCATCAAAAAAATAATTAAAACACGTAACACACCAGAATATAATTATAATGTAAACTAAGAAATTAATGAAATAAATTTAAACAATAAAATTTAAGAAGTCTAAACAAAAACACTAACAATGCTCAAATTCAGTAAATTGTAGTGAAAAAAATTTCGTAATTGATTTACCGAAAAATAAGTTTTAAATCCGGGAGCCTCTTTAAACACTAACGCTGCTCAAAACATTAACACAAGTAGGATTGTTTCTACAACGGCCATTTTTTTCTCACGGACAACTATACGTAGCCGTATCAAGGGTGAAAAGCATAAAAGGATTAAAGATTTATGTTGTGATGAAGACGAAATACGCAAAATCAACAACAAATGTTGTCTACAAAGAAGCTTTGTTTACAATTTAAGTTAACTGTTATATCACTTTAATTTTTCATTATCTACAACTTTACAAATATACATAAAATTCATAATATTGTAAAAATTATATATGTTGTGTTATTAACCATCCACGCAAACCATACAATTATTTATAATTATTAATTAAAAAAAAACCAACAACTAAAAACCAAAGAAACAATTGTTTTATAATATTGTTTGACAATTCTAAAAATTGTATTTCAGTTAACAAAAAATAACAAACAAATAATTATAAGTCATGCCGCCCATTGGGGCTTAAAACTAGTATATATATATATATATATATATATATATATATATTATGGGTTTTATAATTTTGTATTTTGCTTTTGAGTAAATATGTACAAGAGATGGATGAAGAAAACTTTACTCCTCATCTTCCTCTTGAACACGTTTGAGTGTTTCCGGTTGTAGACTCTTTAGACCAAGTCGTGGAAGGATAAACTCAAACGTTCTCTAGGAAGAGCTTTGGTGAAGATGTCGCTAACGATATTCGGTCTTCACAAAATATAGTTCCACCACACCGCTCTCCACTTGCTCCCGATGAAATGATGTCGAATGTCGATATGCTTTGCTCTTGAATGTTGAACGTTGTTGCATGAGAGAGCAATGGCACTCTTGTTATCACAATCGAGAGGATTTTGTTGAATTCAAAGCCATAGTCGATAATTGGGATCTCATCCATAGGATTTGAGCACAACAAGATGACATGGCTATGTATTCTGCCTCTGTAGAGGATATAGAGGTACTCATTTGTTTCTTTGAAGACCGACTCACAAGCTTATCACCCAAAACCGATCACCTCGGCGTGCTTGACGTGTATCTTGACACCTGCATGGTCAAGATCCGCATAAATTTGTTAGTGACATACGGTGTCCTTGGTACCAAAGTCCCATGTTGATGGTTCCTTGGAGATACCGAAGACCCGTTTAACCGCTTCAGGTGCTTTTGGTAGGCTTAGCCCGGTATCTAGCACACATGCATACAAACGAGATAATACGGTCTCTTGGCGGTGAGGTACATCGGGATCCAATCATACTCGATATTTAGTTTGGTCAACCATGATCCCAGAGTGGTCCTCATCCGCTTTAGTACACTCCACCATGGGAATGTCAACAGGTCACAAGAATCAAATCCAAATTTCTTTAAGATCTCATTAGCATATTTAGATTGATTGATAAAAATGCCTCGGGACTTTGTGAAATTTGTAATCCCAAGAAAATGACATTTGTCCCATCATTGACATTTGAAATTTGGAGCCCATCTCCTTAGAAAAACGGTCACATTCATTGGGGCCGGTCGAGGCAAAAATAATATCATCAACATAGATTTGAACATGAATTAAGTGTTTGCATGACTTTACGGTGAACAATGTCGGATCAACTGCTCCTTTGTTGAATCCATTAGATACAAGAAACTTGATAGCGTGTCGTACCATGCCCTTGGAGCTTGCTTCAAACCGTAAAGGGCCTTCTTCAAGCGATATACATGAGTAGGATGCTCGGATTCACAAAACCTTCAGTCGGTGGCGATACTACCTCTTTCGGATCTCCGTTAAGAAAAGCGGTCTTTACATCCATCCGATAGACAACCATGTTCTTACTAGCGTTAGCCAAGAAGATTCGATTGCCTCGATCACGTAAAGCTGGGCAAATGATTCTTCAAAGTCAATACCTCCTCTTGGCGGTATCCTTTCGCAACCAATCGAGCCTTGTTCTTTAGTACATCACCATGTTCATCAAGTCTTACTTTGAAGATCCATTTTAGAGCAATGATCATAGCACAATCAGGAGCAGGTACTAATTCCCATACATCTAGTCGATCGAACTCATGAATTTCTTCTTGCATGGCATTGAACCAGCTGTCTTCAGTCATGGCTGTCTTAACATCTTTTGGTTCGACCTTAGATAATACGGAATTGAAGAAGCACCACAAGGCATCGGTTGCAAGTTGTTTACGAGTGGATACTGGACGAGAAGGGTTCCCAATGATGTTGTCTAATGGATGGTCATGTGTCTATCTTCTAAGGTGCTCGTGTGGTTGTTGTTGTTGAGGGACTGAAGTAGCATAGTTTGGATCTCCTGATGAAGATGGTTCTGAAGTTGGTTCAGGAGCAAATATGTTCTCAAATGGAGCATCTTCGGGAGTAGCAAAGGGGTTATCTCCATCATGGTTTCCAGAAACATTTCCATGTTGTACACTCGATGATTGAGGATTTGATGATGATGATGATGAGTGATCTGCAGTAGGCGCTTCTTGAGTCAATGACACAGAAATTGAAGGGTTATCTACGTTGACTGGGTTAGGGGCAGCCACTGTTGATGGATTAGACTGATCATTAGCAATAGGTTCATAGTATTTATCAAACATCGGATCAAACAATTTCTTCAAATCTTCTTTAGAATGAGGTACATATGGAACTGCAGGTGATGGATTCTGTACAAGAGAGGAACTGATAGGACTACTTAATGAATGTTGAGATGCGGGTCCAGAACTTGATTGTCCTAGAGCCATTTGCCCGACGACTCATCGAGCGTGGCGTGAATAGTTTCCATGATATCTCGAGTTCTTTTGTTGTAGATTCGGTAACCCTTCCTGTTTGGTGCATAACCCACAAAAACTCCAATGTCCGCCTTAGCTCTTAATTTACCTAAATCTTGACCATCATTTGTTGGATAGCACAAAGCACCAAACACACGAAGGATGGAGAGATCAGGTTTTCGATTGTGGACAAGTTCGTATGTAATTTTTCCATGAGTGGTGTGTATAAGGGAACGATTTTGGGTATAGCAAGTAGTGGCAATGGATTCAACCCAGAGAAACATTGGAACCTTTGAGTAAATTAGCATAGTTCTTGCGGCTTCCACAAGGGTCCGATTTCGTCTTTCAACTACACCGCTCGCTGAGGAGTACGTGGAACACTTCTTTGATGGTGATTCAATGCTTTCATAAACCGACTTAGTTCTTTGTTAACAAACACTTTCCATTGTCCGTTCAAATAATTCTAACAGTCTTGTTAAGTCGAACCTGCAGCTGTTTGATAAGTTTGATGATGACATCCGGAGTTTCATCCTTTGTCCTCAAAAACTTAACCCAAGTAAATCGAGAGTAGTCATCAACAACGACTAACACATATTTCTTCCCATTTATCGTTTGCACTCTCATGGGTCCGCATAGGTCCATATGAAGTGTATGTAGAACTTCCATAACTGAGTTTGCAGGTTGGGTTTATGGGCATATTTGTTGCTTTTTCCTAATTGGCATGCTGAGCAAAGGTGATCCTTTTCATACTTTAATATGGGCAAGCCTCTTACGAGGTCCTTTCTAGAAAGATTATTAATGGTGCCGAAGTTCAAGTGATTGAGACGACGATGCCATAACCATGACTTTGTTTTTGAAGCCTTTGACAACAAGCAGATTGGAGAAGACTTCATCATATCTTCGATAAAGATGGTGTACAGGTTTGTTCCACGTTTTCCTCTTAAAAGTTCCACACCATCAAGTTCTCTAACGAAACAAGTATTGTTTCTAAAAGCCACTTCTAGATCATAATCATAGAATTGACCAAAAGAAAACAAATTATGACCAAGACCTTCAACATAGTATACCTGGGAAATTACACTATCACCAACCACATAATCTCCATAACCCATAATTGCCCCAAAATGGTCGTTCCGAATCTAACAGTCCCGATAAATATACTCACGAAGTTCATGAGTCATGGCGATCTCCATCATATGCTTGGAACAACCCGAGTCCGGTACCACGAATCGATTTGAGCGACTGCAGTTGAACACGAGAAGTATGGATGATGGATAGTTTGGATCCCCATGCGAGAATGGGTTCCACTTGGTTAGAAAACAAGATTGGAACATCCACATCAGAAAAAGAGTCAATGAAATCATTAGAGGTAGATGTCGGTCTAGTAGTAACAGTAGATCTATTCAAAGTATGTTCACTTCTTAAAGGTATAGTTCTACCAATAGGCATCCATTTCCTAATGGGCATTGATCTAGATAATTTAGGGCACAACTCATTAAGATTGAATTTACGGCCAGTAGGTATCCAATGATAACCTACATTACTAAATTTTCTTCCTGTTGGTTTCCAATGTTTTCTAGCCCTCTTCCACCTTGGTCTTTTGACCTTCTTAACCTGTTTTCTATTGTTAACATTTTTTATCGGAGATTTAACATAATTGTTCACATCATTCACAACACATTCATGATTAATACCGTAAATCAAACATTCATTACATGTTTTGCAAGAAGTAGCGAATTGAATTAATTACGATGACGCTTATAGCTAATACTAGAATCAACACGATTCGTCTTATTCAACACAAACTTATTGTTCCTAGGATGGTCTTCTACTTTCTTCCATTGATCACTCTTAGCTTGCGAGGTCCTATCTTGCTTTGTATTGCTTGGAGGCTTTGACCGCTTGCCTTAGTGTCACCGATTACTCTGTGAGGGAATGATGGGAACATTAGTTGGTTTTACTACTTTATGCATTCCCGATATAGAAGTCTCGGATCCAAGTACTTGCAGCACATCAAAGTTCACATGCTTGACTTTCAAAGAGAACATGGCATATCATGGGTTGCATGCTTAACACTAGGCATTGAGCAAGGTATACCGACTTTATCTTTCTTACAAAAGGATTTAGGGTATGTTGCTCTTAAACATTCTAAAAGTTCCTAAGATCGTTTGGCATATAAGCATGCATACCTAACTTCACTATCAAGTGGTTTATTTATGTTATCCTCTTCGACAATCTCACGGAGACATTCTAGACTATCCTTAAGGTACGAAAAATATTCTTGAAACATAAGTTCGTTATTTCTAAGGTGAGGAGGAATATATTTAACAGTCACAGCATACTTAGAATCCGCAGATGCCTTTGATGCAACGTTCTCATTACGCACAAGTGGCATTTTCCCTTTTACGACTCTTGAGATTCTCAATTTCCTTTGCAAAGAAGTTATTTTTCATTGTTCTTGTCACGAGTGACTTTCATTGAATCATATAACTCTTTAAAGTGTCATTTAACCTTTTCATTTTCTTCTAGAAAACTCTCATTTTCTTGTTGTGATACATTAATGATGTTTTGAAGATGAAAGTTTTGATAATACTGAGAATCTAAAGGAGGAGGCATTTGGGAGCCATTCACATTGTTCTTTTCACCCTTTAATTATGTTACAGTGAGCTCGAATTTGTTCGTCACGTTTGTTTATTTCAAAAACTGCATCAAACTCAGGAACATCCGAGGATGTCTTGATATTTGAGGTTTTAACATTTTCTTTGAGATGTTGATATTTTAGTTGCAAATTAAAATGTTCAACTTCGATTTAGAATAATGTTTTACCAAATTATCATGATCATCTGTTCTACTTTATCATGCAATTTTGAATTTGTGGTTTCAAGCTCAATGACACGATCATGGGAAACTTTAATGCAATGATTAATTCATGAAATTGAGGCGCAAAGACTAGAATAATTTGTAACGATGTAGAACACATCTTGAGCAACACATTGAGAGATCGATTATCATTAATGATGTGCGATTCTTTATCTCTATTTCATTACTTTTAAGCTCACGTTCATACATCTGACCTCAAATTCCATATCATTAAACATCTTTTCATTTCTTTAATCTTTGTGTCCATTCCTTTTGAAGACTTTCAAATTGTCCTTTAAGTTGTTTAAAGAAAGGCATGACCTCGCTTAAATAGCATTCTTCAATTTGTTCAAACCCTTTCCCTTGATTATCCCAATGGTGTGATTCGCTTCTTACATGTTTTCTCAAAATCAACAAATATTTGGTAAACTACATAAAGGCTGATTAAGGTCTTGCTATTAGTGGGAAGATTTCTGGGCACTAAATGCATTGGTGTATTTGGTGGATACACAGTGGCTGGAGGCAATTTCCTACAAGGGGAATTCTTTTCGATAAAATCTTTAGCTTTTTGCTTGTCCAGATCCTTTTTCCAGAATATTTGTTCAGGGTCAGCTAGGTCTGAGGTCTAAACTTATTAAAGGCAATCCAGTTTTCCTTAGAATAATTTGGTGTTTTAAAGGTAATATTTTCTCTTATGCACAAGGGATTCTTAAGTTTATCATCCAATTTTTTTCTAGAGACTTCTTCTAATTTTCTATCTTCCTCGAGGCACTCAAAGACAAGTGGGTTTCTTTCTCGGCTTAATCTCATTTCCATCATAGATTACCTTTTGAGTCGCTTTAGCTTTACTACACGCCTTAGGATTTGGTTCATCTACAAGTGCAACGCTATGCTTATCACTTAGAACTCTATGCTTAGTGATCATGTGAGCAGTCTGAATGGTGTTCCCTTGTACGTACAATTTATTTTCAAGTTTGTTCTTCAAATTTTTTAGATTGGAAAATTCATTTAAAAGTTTTGATTCCTTAGCATTGAATTCTTGTTTAAGTACTTTCATATTTTCTTGAAGTTCTTGTTTTTGTTTAACAGTTTTGTTAAGCTTTTCTTGTAAGGAATCCAACTCTTGTTTTAACATTTCTTCCCTAAAATTGTTTTTCTGATAATTGTACGCATTTGGTTATCCATTTCCTGCTCACAGGTAGTCAATTCAAACTTAGCACGTTGTTCATATATAGCAACTTGTTCTTTATAGGCATTTAGTTCAGAAGTAATACTGTAATAGAATCATCAGGGGCACATGCAGTGAATTCATCAAAAACATAGTCATCATTTACTGCAGAAGATGTATTACTTGGTACAATTTCACTTTCATTTTGTTTCACATATTGATCATATGGGACAACATTGCTATTACCCATATTTTCAATATCTGATTCAATAATTTCAGTTGATCGTACTTTGTCATGCGTCTTTTGCACATCAACCTCATCATATAGTTTTAATACCTCAGAAATGATAGATTCCTTGGACGGAATGGCCTGTTTTGGTGAAGAAGCCCTTGGAGTTACCATTGGTGAGATATTAGCCATGAAGATGGTGCAGGCGGTTGGTTCATCATCAACATTTGAATCAAATGCGTCCGATCGCAACTTGAAATGCATTGGGATTGTTCGACCCATACCACAATCGGCCGCTCATCCACATCGAGATCATAAGTTCGGCATTTCCTCGAAGAAATAGCAATTCTTCCTCATTCAACATAGCTCCACTGTCTTCTTTAGTCAATTCGAAACCGAGAGAAGCATCTTAACATTGTCCAATCTCGCCTTGGCTTCAGTGTTGTGATTGATCGACTTGTAAATGTCCTTGGGTAAACCACAAGTATGATGTTTGAAGCCCTGATGTTAGCATCATATCTCTTCTTCTCCTTATAAGTAAGTTCATCATATGTCTTTGGTCTATCCAATCCTAATATCACTGAGCCATCAGCAGCAGTTTCAAGAATGTCTCTGGTAGTCTCAACTTGATAAGGTCCTTCATCAATTGACTTAAGTATGTTAACCCCATTTTCTTTTCCTAGGCAATACAGTCTGATTCTTTGAGCCCAAGAGTCATAGTCGGTTCTATCCAGCATGGGAGGACGAGTATCAGATCATGCAGCTTAAACGTCGTCCGCAACAGAAGAAGTGATCGTAGACATGATTGCAGATTCTACGGGTTTTTACTATTCTTTGATTAAACCGGGAAATAGATTCTTTCACGGGATTTTACTAAATCAAAAGAAAAACCGTAAAATGTAACACGACGAAATGACAAGTCTCAATAGAAAATTTGTATACTTGACAAGTCGCACCCAAGTCAACTCGCACACAGGACAACTCGCACCCTAGTCAACTCGCTTTGATGACAACTCGCTTAATAGACAAGTCGCATGAAACACAACTCGCATAAACAGACAACTCGCTTAATAGTCAAGTTGCATAAAACACAACTCGCATAAACAGACAACTCGCTTAATAGTCAAGTCGCATAAAGCACAACTCGCATAAATTAACAACTCGCTTCAGGCACTACTCGCATAAGACAACTCGCTTCACTAAGCAAGAGACTCAACTCGCATAGGGGACAACTCGCTTCACAAATCAGGACAACTCGCTTACAAGAAATGTACTACGAGACTCAACTCGCATCCAATCCAATATTCAAAAACCACCACTTTTCAATCCAAAACAACTCAACCACGATGATTCAAGCCTTCCAAATCAAAACCTAAGCACTTATAATGATTCTAAACACAAAAGTACAATCAAAATCCAAACTTTAACACAAGAAATGATCTAAATGATGTAAACTACTCTAAACTCATTCAAACCCAAAAACCTTATGAAAACCACTAGAAATCCAAGGACATGAAAGATGAGTGATCAAACCATGGCTCTTGATACCATTTGTAGCATATTGGATTTCATAAACACATCAAATCATATTCAAATGAGGCGTATGAATTGAGTTGTAGAGTGAGAAAGTAAAGAGAGTTGGGAACTTGGTGAGACAAAGAAAAATGATATTATGAAGCTCCAACCCTCTACCTTGAGAGTTAGAGGGTATTTATAGTTTCTTACAAGACACGCCTCTTACGGGCTGATCAGGCATACAGTGGGTAAAGACCCGTCCGTCCTCCACGGTGTTACTTAACTAACTACTTATTAACATAACTTGACTACGACTATGAGCTTTCTAACGAATACATATACTTGAGGTGACCGACTCTTTAACTAACGGATTTTCTAAATCATAACACATATATACAAACAACTAGTGTTTACATATTGGGCAAATATATACATAACTAGTATATATTGTAATGGGTAAAAACTACAACCCATGGAACATATCCATAACCCATGGTATTGACCCATACCCATTTGACTAGATGCGTTGCATCTATTAGGTACATTGTATCTAATGAAATACCCATGGATCAACCCATAACCCATGACCCATAACCTAAACCCCATGGGCAAAGAGGAGCGTCCTACGGATCCCTAGCTTTACACTAGACGGATCCCTTAAGGGAGGGATCCGTGGGATCCGTGGAACATGAACATTTTCTCTATAAATAGTGAGCCATTTCTTCATTGTTTCTCACCCCTTTCTTACATACTTTCTCCTTGAGTTAAAAACTCGCTAACCCCAGATCCAAGTGATCTATGTATGTAGTTTTGTTTTTGTGTGATCCTCTAGGTTCCTCTTAAAGGCGAGATCACCACCTTTGAAGTCAAGCAAGCTCAAGTCCATGAGTTGCCATGCTTCCTCATCATCAAGACTAATGAAGTTATCTTGTTGATGGTTCTTTTTCTAAGAAGTGTAGTGTTGAAGACATTAGTGAAAGATGTCTCAAGTGTCAAGACGAAGACATTAGTGAAGGGTGTCGATCTTCCGTATTGTAGGCATTAGTGAAGGATGCCTAGAAGTCAAGTCACAAGACATTAGTGAAGGGTGTCTTGAAGATCTAGTCAAAGGCATTAGTGAAAGGTGCCTAAGGTGTACATTCGATATGGTGTGATTCGATGTACAAGATAGAAGTTATATTGTTGATGGTTCTTTTTCTAAGAAGTGTAGTGTTGAAGACATTAGTGAAAGATGTCTCAAGTGTCAAGACGAAGACATTAGTGAAGGGTGTCGATCGTCCGTATTGTAGGCATTAGTGAAGGATGCCTAGAAGTCAAGTCACAAGACATTAGTGAAGGGTGTCTAGAAGATCTAGTCAAAGGCATTAGTGAAAGGTGCCTAAGTTGTACATTCGATATGGTGTGATTCGATGTACAAGATAGATTAGTATTGGGTCAAAGGATATTGTTATCCTTGTTGATATTATAATAAGGAGTAGATCTCCTTTGGGGTTAGGTGATTGGTGTAGTGTTGGGTAGTAGTTCCTCCATTGTAATGGAACTCGGTATCTAGCCTAATCTTAGGATAAAGGGTAGGCGACGTTGTGATAGGATTGGTTCTCCTCGGTGAAAAGGACCCGTTATCTAGCCTTGTACCGGATAAAGTGTAGGCAACGTTGTGAAGGTTTCTCCACCATAAGGAGTCGGTGTTGTGTAGTGATTACGAACTATCGAGTAGGTGACTCGTGGAGTGGAGTAGGGCAAGGAAGGTGTCCTTGTAGCCGAACCACTATAAATACTCGCGTTGTGGTTTTGTGCTTCTTACTCTTTATCTTCTCATTACATATTCATATTTCTATATGCTTGTTTATCAACATCCAACACACAACCAAATAGATTGACATAAGTCGATCTAAATAGCTTAAAACAAGTTTTAATTGGTAAAACTATTCAACCCCCCTTCTAGTTTTCCACAAAGCTCACAACTCGACGATTGAAGCAAGTTTTCCTTAATCTATTGCGACAACTAATTTAACAAGAGACAATAGGATTCAAGAATTATAAACTAAATCAATTAGACTCATTGAATTTGTCACACCTTAATGATGAAGATAGATAGAAGCATCAATAAGAAAACAATAAGATCTAATCAATTATATAAAAGTTTCACACAATCATAAGAAAACACTAGATGAATTAGCCAATCATAATAATAATTGAAGACATGAATTAAGATAGAATCAACAAACCATTACAAGATGTTTATGGAGTGATTGAAACCCTCTAAGTTTCTGGATAACACCTACCTAAACCCTAGAATCGGACTTAGTGTTTAGGGCTTACAAAAAGTGAAGTTATAAAGTTATATTTATAGGCAGATTTTCTGTCGGCAAAAGGTGCGACGTCAGCTCAATAGAGTGATGGTGTCATGAATTATTTTTTTCATCAAACTGTAGATTTTCTCGTTCCGGTCGCGTGGGCTTTTAAATCACCTAAATCCGAGTTCGTATGCAAAAGTTATGGCAAAAACAGTATCAACTACTTCGCGCATGTTGTGATAATCTTGATCAGCTTGTGACGGTATCAGTTGAGATATGTGACGCCGCCGTTCTTTAGTTGCGACGTCGTCTGAATCTTGGATCTGGAGCGTCTGGAGTGAAAACTGTGACTGATGCTCTCCATATTTTAGGCATGACGCCGTCAGGCTTTATGACCAGGAATTTCACTGACCGGTCGCATGCATGTTTTGAGCAAGTCTTCATAGAGGGACGTCGTCGCCCTTTGGATGGGACACCGTTAGGTTCTGTTGATCAGCCTTAAGTGGCTTTGAGCTTGACTTTGCCATTTTCTTCATGTTTTTGCTCCTTTTCGTCCAAATGTGCTTAATCCCAGCATTTTGCTTCCAAAAGACCTAAAAAGTAAAAAGGAATGAAATTAAGCAGTAACGGATATAAAATGTGTCGAAATAGGGCTTAAATTACCCTCTAAAAGCGTATGTTTTAAATCCTTATCAACCTGGGAGCACGAGGATGTAATGCGTACAAAATATCCTCACCTGTTCACCGAATCACCCACGAAAACGTTTGCGAGTTAAACTGGGGGACGCGGTTCTCTTAAGGGGTAGGTACTGTAAGCTCCCGGAAAATTTCATATGTCATTAACAGTTTAATCATGAATAAAGCATGAATCTTAGAACCATGAAATTTTCTTGACATCATTTTTGCATATCATTTTGCAAGTGCATCATAAAACGCGAATCTAAAGCTCAAAATCACACCGTTGTGACCCGATCAAAATTCCCTCGATCCCGGTAATATTAATTCTTTAATTTATATAAATAAATTATATAAAATAAATATATAATAAAATTTTAATTTTTTTTAGATCCGGGCCAAGCCCAACCCAAACCTCACCCTTTCTTTTCCTTTTGGCTCATACACAATCCGATCCAAAAACAAACCAACCCCAACCTATCTTTCCCCATGGGCCTAACCAGTCACTACCCAGCCCAAGTACACTTTTGAAATATTTTGTAACAAGTAGTAACTTTGATTTTGTCCCATGTTTCTGTGAATCAATCGATTATAAGCAAAACAAAACACAAACTCAAAATAGCACACCTCTTTGTTACTTGTTTGTGTGTGTGTAAAAGAAGGGAGAAGAACCCAACTTAGCCACCCTAAGATAATTTAATAATGCTCTAATCCTACTTTGAATCTCATTTGACCCCCATACCCAATGGTCCTTGTGTCTCCATATCCATATTAATTTGACTATACCAACGCATGCCTTATATTGTTGCTGAAAAACGCAGCATGCCAAGACCAATCACACTCCATTTTGCCTTTTCCTTGAAACCATATGAGATCATGCATAGAATAATAGAAACACCATACTTGTTCTCCTATATAGCACTACCCTGTAACACTTAGTAAGCTCACAAGTTCACTCACAACTCACAAACAAAGCTCACAAGCTACTCTCACAAACAAACCGTCCACTGTGGAATGGGTCAAAGGGAAGAAACAAAATGCTAAGGGTTTGGGAAAGTTAGATCGATAGCTTGGGTATAAGGAGAACAAGGGACTTCTTGCTCACATTCACTCTTCGCTTCGTCTCATCACCACCTTTTGGTGTTGTAAGTTTCTTTCAATCCATGTTCATTGCTCTCGTTATCATTTCATGTCGCACATAACTATATTATACGCACCCAAACGATCGACTATATATAACATGTTATAAGTTATCAAGACACTAACACCCTAAGAGACTAAATAGAAATGTTTTATATATATATGAACTAATCACTAAACAAGTCTTGAACTAGTTTTCTCGAACCTATATCACGGATGTATACATTAGCTAGCAACTTATCTCAAGCTCGTTTTGCTAAATGAAATCTTAAAAATATGTTATACCAAAGATCACAACCCACTAAAACGACCCTATGAAACCATTAAACCCTCCCCCATGTCTCGTTAAAACGCTAAACCAAACGGATCCTATATTAGGCCTCAAGGCCCAAACACGCAAAACTCCTAGCCCAATTGTGTATACCCAGCCCATATCATTTAAAATAAGCTCATAAGTTAGTATTAAGCTAATAATAAGCTTTTACAAAGGTTAAATAAGCTAAGTAGTCGAAAAGGTATTTTTGGACTAGGTTTGCAAAACATGAAGTGTTCGGGTTAAATATGTAAACTTTTGAAAGATAAAGGTTGTTTGTACGTTAATCATGTGCATGGGAAAAGTATAGGGTCTGTTTTGTAATTATGGCAAACTTACTTTAAAAGGAAATAAAAGTTTTTGTGTGAAAATGTAAACTTGGAAACCTTGGGGACTAAAAGTGTAAATCCGACTTTTTTAAATATTTTTGTAAAAACAGTTTTAACGAGGGACTAAAACTGTCAAATCTGGAAACATTGAGTATAAAATACTTTTGGGTACAAAGTGTCATTTTTCCAAAGTTGAGGGGCCAAACTTGTACATTTTGAAACTTGAGGGTAAAAAGTGTAAATTTAGGAAAAAGTTTAGAAAACTTGAGAACTTATCACGACTTCATAAAAATGAGTATTTTGACATCCTAAAGACTATAACAAGTATTACTATATCAATAATTTACTAAACTTGTATATATATAATTATAAGTAAATAATTATATGAAACCGTTATTCGATATCAACGCACTTTGAAAGTAAACAAACTAAAATACTTGATAACATCTTTATTTTCATAAATCAACAACAGAGAACATTTCACCTATGTATAAGTGTGAACTTTTGATAAATATCAAACTAAGTCGATATAGCACGCACTTTGAACTTAAAACCATAAGCATTATTCGCACAAGTAAAACCAACGATAATAACGCTCTATTGAATTGAATAATTTAATTCTCTATTGAATGGTATATTCACTTCTCTATCATTTTGGTCGTGAACCAAAGGTTATCATATTCTGAGACTTGCCATCTCGTTCTTAGGTTTCGGGTTAGAGCCTCTGCTATATCTTACTTGATCTCATTGTGCTTGTTCATTTCCGCTAAGGTGAGTTCATAGCCTCACTTTTACTTATATTTACAAACCCCGCAAGAGAGATACATGCTCTAAACTAGAACACAAGGTTTTTCATAATTATTCGCTACTTGATTATTGAAATTGCCTAAGTATTTAGTCGCAAGACCCCTGCATCATGAACCATTAGTCACTTGCGAGTGAACGCAAATATCGTGAATAGTACTATGGGGAGTAACGACCCTGTCTTGGTTATCAAAAATAACCGGGGCGCACCATATTTGAATTGCATTAGGTAACTGGCTATTACCTCCTTGGGGGCAAACTGTTAACGTACACCAGTAATTCGGTATATGCAGTTGAGTATTGGTTGCATGAGCTTAGCGCATAATAATATGTGATTTTATTTATGATAAATTGTTAGTTTACAATTATCATGTTCATGTTCTTGTGTTCAACTATTTAACTAAAACCTGTGGATTTCACTCAACATTTTTGTTGACCTTTTTAAGCATGTTATCTCAGGTAATCATTAAAAATCATATTCATGACACGGAGCGGGCAATGCAAGACCTTTATTTTGTGGTGTAAAACATAACGTTATCATTTCTTACAAACTCATGATCAGCATTTTGGTGTATCATCTAAAACAATTTGGAATATTTTGTAACAAACTATGAGTTTTTCTTGAATGATAACCACTTTTCTTTAAACGTCTCTTTTGAGTCGTTTTCTATGATTATTTACTGTGATCCCCATCCAAGTAACACCCCAATTAGTCTTCCTATTGGAATCACTTGTAACTAGTATTATCAAGTGTTAGTCATTTACTTGTAATAGGTTGCTTAATTATGGCTTTTATGTATGTAATTAGAGCTAGGATTATGTAGAAAGCCCATAAGCCTATGCAAAGGCCCAAAAGGCCAAGGGAATGGACTAGACTTGTTTCCCTATCTCCCTTGCCTATAAATACTATGTAACCTCTCATTTGAAAGGTGTTGGTTCTTTCATATTAAGCTTAAACCTTTCTAATATTGTTCCGTGTGTATTGATCCAACCGTCCCTCCTTTATCTTGTTTCTATCATACATCTATACACTTGTGTTCATGATATGGTGACCTAACAGTGGTATCATACGCCATCTAGTTGGGTGAATCGATTTGTGTTTGAAATTTTGTATAATACGCGTAAGTTTGGTTCGTTACACATGTTTCACAAGCTTAAAACCTTGATTGTTTGCATGTTAAACCTCAAGATTCTTATGTTTTAAGGTTTATATAGTGTTTAGAATCCTTATTTTAGCAAAAAGTTTCAAACTTTACGTGTTTTGTTACGTTTTTTGTTTGTTGTTCATCTTTACGCTTAAGCTCAAATATCACCTTGGTACGTCAAGTTCAAAACTTTCTTGTTATTTTGGTGTTTTTGAAGTTGTTTCATCATTAAAAACAAGTGTACAAAATGTTTTGGGGCTTAAAAATACGTTTTGGTCATTTCTGTTGGTTTTTACGCTTAAGGAAAGCCTAGTTTTACGCGTAAGCTTTACTCCCAAGTTGAGTTTACGCCAAAGCAGATCTTACGCCTAAGGATCTTCATCATTTTCTTCAAAGTTGTTGGTAACTCGGTGTTTTACTTGCTTGGATAAGCCTGAAAAACACTTTGACTTGTGGATATCTCTCTCACTTGGACAAGTGTGAAAGATTTTGGTTTAAAACCTAATCTTACGTCTAAGTTAAAAGCTTACGAGTATACCTTTACGCCTAAGTTCATTCTTACGCGTAAGATTCCTTACTGCTAAGTCTTTAGTTTACGCCTAAGCTTACGTTTAACCATTTAGCTTACAAGTAAGATACTCTTACTAGTAAGAAGGTTGCTTACACTTAAGGAAGTTTACGCATAAGGTCCTTTAAGTCTAAGCTCAGCAATTTATGCATAAGATATTTTTTACGCCTAAGTACTTCTTCAAACAACAACATCAAGTTTCATTCGACTACAAAGATCCATCATCAACACAAGTTTCAAAGATGTCTCAACCACCCTACTCCAACAACTTTCCTCATGAATATCCTCAACAACAACAACAATATCCTCAACAACAATTTCAACAACAACCACAACAAGTTGGAAATTACTTTCCTCATCAAATTGCACAACCACTACCACAACAACAATTCCTTCAGCAATACCCACAACAACATCAGTATGCTAACTACTTTCAGTATCAGTTTCCACATAAGTATGCTATAAATGCAACAATGCAAAAGGAACCCACTTGGTTTGCAAAGATGTGTAAAGCTATAAGTAGCCAACAATCCATTCATGAAGCTGGATCCCTTGATAGACCTCCAATGCTCACTCTCGGAAACTATGATCAATGGGTGATGTGGTTCTTTAGGTTCAGTGATCTTATGAAACCACATGGTAAGTTCTTGAAGAAGGTCATCCTTGAAGGTCCTTATCAATTGCCTACTATAACAGTACCCAAAGATCCAAATGCTACTCCACCAAAAGATGACATTACTTCCACTCTCACTGTGGATTAACTCACTGTTGAACAACTACTTCATTTTGAAGCTGATGAACTTGCAATGCAATATATTCTTTTGGGTTTACCCAATCCGGTTCTTCGCAGTGTTGATGCTTTGAAAAGCGCAAAAGCAATGTGGGATCACATTCATCTCTAATGGAAGGCACAAACTCAATCAAGAAGACATGGAATCAAAACTTTATCTATCCTATGAGAACTTCATGATTGAGCAGGGGAATCATTAGAGTCATACTATCATTGGTTTGAGACATCATCAATGACTTGGACGGACACAACATCATTATGCCAAAATTGCAATCAACACAAAGTTCCTAAAACGTCTTGGTCCTGATTGGGAAAGTATGTTACATTCATCCATCAAGCTAAAGATCTTCACAAGGAAAAGTACGGGTTGTTGTATGACTACTTGACGCACCATCAAAAGGAAGTGGACAAAGATAGAGCTCTTCGTGGAGTTATTGCACCTTTACCAAATGTTAATGCTCTTGCTTTGTTCACTCAAGCTTGTTATCCACAATTTCCACTGTTGCCTACTGTCTTTACTAATCCACCACAATCTGCCCAGATTACACCATATGATCCATCACAACAATCACAAGAAACTCAACTTGTTCCTTACAACAACAACTCAGCTTCAGCACTCTACAGTGAGACACCGAATGAGGATGCAGAAGCTTTCGATACGTTGAATCAAGGATTTTCATTAATTGCTAGAGCCTTCAAGATATTTGCTAACAAATCCAACAACCGTATTCGTACCTCATCTAACACAAGGAATCAAGCAGTTGTTAACAATGGAAGGGTTGAGGTTTAGAACAGAAACAATGGTCGTCAGGTAGGAAATGGTAACTACATGGGTAGTGGACAAGGCTTCAATGCTTCTGGAAGGAATAACATGGTTGCTCCACAGCAAAGGGTTCAAATTGTTGATCAGGGAAATGTTCAAAATGGGAATACTGGTCTTAGATGCTACAACTGCAATGAGAAGGGTCATTTGGATAATGCTTGTCCAAAGCCGAGAAAAAGAGGCAGTACTTATCACAAGAGGCAGTGCTTATCACAAGGAGGCTTTACTCTTGGCTCTCAAAGATGAAGCTGGTGGAACATTTACCAACAAAGAACAGAGCTTCATGGCTAATCAGATTCCGATGATGACATGGAGGACTTGCAAGCTAACGCAATTGTAATGTTGATGGCCAACATGCAAGAACTCCACATGAGTGACACAGCCCAATGTATGACAGCGATGGCTTGTCTCGGTGTCGAATCTAACATATGTCTTATCCATGATCGATATCTCCGCTTTGCATACGCATCCGACAAGGAAAAAGTGTTCAACATGAGCCATCTACATCTCATCACGAAGATAATCAAATGGATCCCGTAGTTACATTTGATGATCAAGATGACCTTTTGGTTACCTTTGATAATCAAGTTGACCCCGAGGTTACATTTGAGGATCTAATTGATGAAATTCTTGAGACTGAAGTTGAACAAAATGAACCTTTTTCTAATCCAGATCCAGAGCACATGACCTTATTTCAGACCACCCAATCTCAATTGGAGAAGTGCAATGAGATAAATAATAATCTTCATGAAAAAGTGGCACTATTGACTAAGGATATTGAATGCTATAAGGTACAACTCAAAATTTTGAAACAAAATAGAAACGTAAATATAGTTTTGAAGTCGCTTTTCAAAAGTCATACCAAAAAGAACAATCTTTAGAAAAACAGATACTTGATCTAGTTGTTTCCAAAAATGATTTGATTTCTCAAATGGAACAACAAAAATTTGAACATAAACAACACGTTAACACTCTCACTTCAGAAACTCAAAAAGCCAAGTCTGAGTTGTCATCGTGTCAAAAAGAGTTTTCAGAATTCAGACAAACTTCAAGGAAACGAATAGATCTCTATCTTGAAGAAATTGTCGATTTGCAAAACAAACTGAAAGAGTTTCAAAATATTGTGTATAAACATGGTGAGTCAATCACAACGATTCAAAAGTTTTCATTTAAGCCAAATTCAGATGGATATGGGCCAGATCTTGCTGATAACAAACCATGTTTTTTCCATAGAGCATTCAAAGCAAATCCAAAGTTGTATAGTGTCAAACATATGCTTGATGAATCTGTTGTGCGTGACGTTGAATATAATCGTGAAGAAGAAATCGATGCAGAAGAAGAGAGTCGACTGAAAATGGAAAACCTTGAATATAACAAACCTTTTGATTATTCAAAAAGACCTCTTATAAATTTTGTCAAACAAAAGGATAATACAAACACACCTTGGGTTATCACACCTAT
Organism: Chrysanthemum lavandulifolium; assembly: GCA_022545495.1. Taxonomy (NCBI): domain Eukaryota; kingdom Viridiplantae; phylum Streptophyta; class Magnoliopsida; order Asterales; family Asteraceae; genus Chrysanthemum; species Chrysanthemum lavandulifolium. The sequence continues at coordinate 211,728,832 of CM040239.1, forward strand.
TCCTGAGTCCTCTTCTGACGTCAGCCCCGTCAAACTAGTTGCACCAGTTAATGGTACTTTACCCTCTTTGAGTGAAATAACACCATTATCCGAAAGATGTCAACTCCTTAAATATTCTGATACATTCATGTCTGACATTAAACTTTTGAAACGTTAAATTGAACTTAATTCAGAAATAAAAGTTGAAACTTTTCAATCGGCTTATGCCCGAAAACAAAGAGATATTTTTCAAAAACAACTTTTACCACATGTTTGAAATTTATGTATGTGTGCAACATATTGGGAGCGGGATCTTCAGAAAGAAATTGGACACATGAAAACAGTTTTCAATGAAACAGAGGCATGGATTTTGAAAACCAAAAAGAAGAACAAAAAATTTCGAAATCATGTCGATCGACTCTTAGAAGATGTTATTTGTGCTGATACCATATCAATTGTGTTGTATTATACTGCTGCATCTGCTTTTGATAATATTGCTGTTGATTCTGTTGATAATGTTGAGATCATTGATAATGTGTCTCAAATCAAAACCTTGAAAGCTGAAAACGAGCATTTGTTAAATGAACTTTCAATTGTAACACGTCATCTTCAATGTTGTCAAAACGATTGTAATAATCGAGAACTTTCTTTGCAAAACAAACTCAAACAGTCGGGTGATAAAACTTTTGCACCAAAACTCGAACGACTGGATGAGGAAAACGTGTCTTTGAAGTGTCAGATTTTTAAATATGAACAAGAAATTGCAAAAGTTAAAACAGAATATGATAACAAATTTAAATTGCTGAAAAATACTCGAACCAAAGCGTTAAAAGATCTTGATGATCATCTTATGTACACTCGTGAAGTCTTAAATGTTAATGGAAACATACACTCTGAAAACCAATATTTGTTACACACTATCATAGAGTTGAAAGAGAAGTTGGGGAAATATGAGAATGATAAGTCTAGTAACACAAATGTTCTTGCACCTGGAATGTTTAAAATTGACACTAGGATGCCTAATGACAAACCTCAAGATATTAATGTGATTCCTTCCACTTCAACAGGAGTAGTTGCCTCTAATCCTAGCATTAGCACTTCACAGCTTAAGATCACAAACAAGAAGAATAGGAAGTTGCAACGTAAGAGAAGATCAGTAAAGACCCCTGCAGTAGAAGAACACACTAGGACTTTGAATAAAACACATGTTGCACCTACTTTAGATATTGTGTTAGATGAATGTAATAGAAAAAGTGATGTAACGAATATTGAATCTTCAAGTACTTTAAATGTTATGTTTGAAGCATCTTGTATTGTTTGTCGTAAAAGCATGTTTTCTGGTTGTCATAATAATTGTGTTGCTAAATCTATCTTATCTCATAAGCGGAAACATAAAAATGGAATTACCTCTAAGCCCACTAATGCTTCTAAGTATGTGCTAGGTAAACCACCTTCTATAGTTTCTGAGATTATCATTGATGTACCCATAGAACTCTCATCACCTCCTAGGAAGAGAATATCACCTAGTGCATTTACTAAGACCAAAGTACAAACTAGTTGGACTTGGCAAAGATGGTTACAAAATACCCATGGATTTAAATGGATAGCCAAAATTATTGACATGTGTGTTTCATCTGTAACTGTATCGGAACCCTCTAACTCTTCGAGTTCCACCTCTACCTCTATTCCACCTGTGTCGTCTGTGTGTGTTGCAGGTGATACAGACCATCCTTTGGATTGTTGATAGCGGATGTTCTCGGCACATGACAGGCAATCTCAAACTTCTAACAAACTTTGTTTCAAAGCTCATTGGCACTGTCAGGTTCGGGAATGATCACTTTGCAGCTATCATGGGCTACAGAGATTACATCAATGGGAACATCGAAATTAGCAGAGTTTATTATGTTGAAGGTCTCGGACACAATCTTTTCTCAGTCGGTCAGTTTTGTGATGGTGATTTGGAAGTTGCTTTTAAGGAGAAAACTTGCTTCATCCGTGATCTACAAGGAAACGATCTCATGTCTAGAACCCGCACATCAAGCCTTTACACAATCTCAATGCAAGACATGATCGGTTCATCTCCTATCTGTCTACTATCTAAGGCAACATCTACAAAATCATGGTTGTGTCACAGAAGACTTTCACATTTGAACTTTCAAACCATAACCAATCTTGCTCGACACAAACTAGTTGAAGGTCTTCCTGGTTTAGGTATTCAAAGATCACTTATGTTCGACTGTGAACAAGGGAAAAGCACTCGTACTCATTTTCCTTGAAGATTGAAAACAACTCTCGACATGTTCTTCGTCTTCTTCACATGGATTGTGTGGCCCGATGTGTGTGCGACGATTAATGGCAAGCGGTACATTCTAGTAATCGTTGATGACTACTCGGATGGACTTGGGTTTATTTTCTACAAAGTAAATATCAAGCTCCACAAATGATCGTCACCTTTCTCACGAAAATTTAAGTTCAACTCCGTAACACGGTAAGACAAGTAAGACAGACGGAGGAACCGAATTTGTCAACCAAACTCTTCCGAATATTATGAGAAAGTGGGAATTAAGAATCAAATATCAATTGCAAGAACACCGAACAAAATAGAGTTGTCAAAAGACGAAACCGTACGTTAGTGGAAGCTACAAGAACGATGTTGATCAATGCAAAACTTCCAGATTACTTATGGGTTGAAGCCGTGTCAACTACATGTTACACTCAGAACTGTTCCATGATAACAAAATGCCACAACAAAACACCTTATGAGCTTATCCATACCTAAAACACTTTCATGTATTTGGTGCTCTCTGTTATCCAAATAATGATCATGATGACTTCGGAAAGCTCAAGGCCAAAGGCGATATTGGAGTCTTCATTAGATCTTGTGAAAACTCAAAAGGATACCGGATCCGAATCGTCGTACAAAGGAAATTATGGAAATCATTCATGCTAATTTTGATGAGCTCACGAAATGGCTTCGAGCAACACGAGTTGGAACCCGGACATAACCGTCTCAACTTCCTTCAATCATCGGTTGTTCAAACCTTTCAACTCACTTATCGTTAAATGGAAACATTGTTTGCTCCTCATTCAATGAAGACTTTGATCAACGTGCTCGGATGTATCAACTGTGTCCATTAGCGATAAGGTTTTAAAGGTACCATTTTGAGGGTCGTTTGAGTCCTTATTTGATCACTTTTGTATCCGTTATTGCTTAATATCGTTCCTTTTCACTTTTTAGGTCTCTTGAAGGCAAAATCTGGAATGGCACTTATTTGGACGAAAAGGCGAATATATGAAGAAAATGGCCAAAGTCAAAATCGAGACACTCACGATTCTTTGAAATTAGAAGCGACGGCGTCGGTGCTAATGGCGACGCCGTCCCAAAATTGTTGTGACGGTCCGTAACCCAAAACTCGTATTTTCAAGCGGCGGCGTCTAGTTGTGAAAGAGTAGGCCGTCGCTACTCGGGCGGCCTAGATGCGATCGAACGACGTCGAAGAAGCGAAGGGACGGCGTCACGGACATAAGGTGACGCCGTCGCAAGGTTAACGTGGCCAAGACGAAACCCTAATGACGGCGACACGCGGGCGTCACTAAACATAAGGTGACGCCGTCGCATATGTAATCTTATATATAGAATCAAATTTTTCTCTTTTGGGTGGAGAGTCTTTTGGGTGAAAACCTAAAACCAAACATAAGGTGTCTTGTACAGTATTTTAGGGTTTTAAACCCTATCTTACATCAAGATAAGTCTTTACTTCATTAATTCAATTATGTCTTTGATTATTTGTGTGTATGCTTGCATGTTTTCCATGTCCAGCTAATTTATTTGTGTGTTTGCTTAGGAAGTATGAAACTTAATTATTGAATATTGATTGGTTGTTTCTTATCTTAGTTGATTAATGATCTAGTAATGCGATAGGTCATTCGTTGTGTACTAATGCTTGATTCATCTTTGTGAACCTTAGAATATAATTACGAGTAGTTGTAGGCTAAACCATCCAAAGAGCGCCTTAGAGTAGGAGTTTATCATCCCTAGTGGGTTTGTAGACGAGACCCTTTGGTAAGTTCAACGAGTTAGGGAGAAACGCATACCCTACAACCTTAGACACATAACGCAACTAGGAATAAGCCGTGACAACTAACCATCAATAGGAGATAATTAAGGAGTAATACAACCTAAGTAAACACATCTTTAAACTATCATACGAGCACACATTAATTAGACATAGACTCCCACAACCTTAGTTTAAATAATTAGATAATAGTAGAGTAATCGGTAGAAATACCAACCCCCAAATCCAATACCGAGATTAGTACCTTTCCATTTCATAAAACATAAAAGATAAAAAATAATCTTCCTCAACCTTAACCTTAGCGTAGTAACTCCTTACTAGCATTCCTATTCCCTAGAGAGGATATCAATACCCGTGGCTTACCCTAATTACTACACTACAACGATTAGGTTCATCGCCTGGGGTGTTATAAAACTTGCTCAAGAAAAGGAAGTTTCCTTGACCCCGAACGGCGCGTGTGGCGTTATCACCGCTTAACATGATAATACTCAATACTTGATACACAGAAACAACTACTCATTGGCGATGCACTCCGATTGAATCTCCAACAACGGTGAACAAAGCCGCTTCTAATGACACCGACCGGTGATGATCTTCTTAATCAAGACGTGCTGCACTGCGGATTATGATGGAAATCGTTCTTCAACCCTTTTGGCGAAGCGGCAAATCCAGATGTTCTTGAATCTTCTACCGGTCATCGAATCCACCAAATCGCACAATGTATACCAACACCAACCTTCCACACACGATGGACTAAAGACCATCCTCTTATTAACATAATTGAAACCCAAACCAACCGGTCGTAACTAGACAACGCCTAAATGACGGAGAACATTGCATCTATGCACTCACCGTCGACCAAACCGAACCCAAAAACATTAAGGATGCAATGACTCATGACAACTGGATTGAATCCATGCAAGAAGAGTGAATTAGTTTAAAATTTTAGAAGTATAGGAATTGGTTGAAAGACCGATAGGGGTCTCGTCATTGGTCTCAAATGGATTTGGAAGAATAAGTTAGATGCTAAAGGTACGGTGATTGAAACAAGTCACGTCGGTGGCTAAGGGTTATAGGCAGGAAGAGGTATCGACTTTGAAGAATCATTCACACCGATTGCTAGACTTGAGGTGTATGGATTTTTCTAGCATTCGCGCTCACTTGAACATCACCGTCACCAAATGGATGTCAAACCGCTTTTCTAAATGGTAAACTTAAGGAGATAGTGTATGTTAGCCGGTGGAAGGATTCGTTGATCGAGTTCCCTAATCATGTCTACAAACCGAACAAGGCTCTCCATGGTCTCAAAAAGCCCTCGGGCGTGGTATGATAAGTTGTCATCCTTTCTCCTTGCCTATAATTTAATCAAAGGATCGGTCGACCCGACACGGTTTATTCAATATCATGGGGCACACATTTTAATTGTTCGATTTATGTAGATGATATCATCTTTGGTTCTACCACAAAAGTACTCAAACGCCTTCTCAAGACTAATGAAAACAAATTTTGAAATGTCAATGATGGGTGAACTTACGTTCTTTTTAGGACTACAAGTTCATCAATCACCTCGTGGTATTATCCTAAGTCGGTCAAATATGCTCTTGAAATATTGAATAAACATGGAATGCAAAGTTGTGACACTTACAATAGACCAATGGCACATACCAACAACACGGATCTTTGATTTACATGGGAAATTGGTTGACCTATTAAATCTCAGAGTATTATTGGGTCTCATGTATCTAACATCCAGAGAGACCCGAAATAGTATTTGTTGTATATCTTTGCTCCGTTATCGGTCAAGACCAACTGAAAAACACCTCTCTAGGCTAAAAGAATCCTCCGATACATCAAGGGAACCATTAACTTGGGATCCGGTATTCGAAGGATTCGGTTTGAAATAATAGCTTTTTAAATCTTGACCACGCAGGATGCTTAGATTCATGAAAAAGTACTTCAAGAGGTTTACAATTCCTTGGTGATAAATTGGTGTCATGGCAATCGAAGAATCAGGACCTTAAATCGTTGTCATCTACTGAAGCAAAATATGTAGCCATGTATGCATGTTGTGCTCAAGTCATTTGGATGAGAACACAACTCAAGGATTATGGTTATGTATTCGACAAGATTCCGATATCTTTGCGACAACGAAGTGCTATTGCGATCTCGTGCAACACGTTCAACATTCAAAATCAAAGCACATCGATCTTGATAATAATTCATTAAAAGCACGTGGAAAAGGGTGCGGTTTAATTATACTTTGTAGGTACAAAACACCAATTGGCGGATCTTCTCACTAAAGCCTTGCCTCCTACAAGATTCTTGACTTGATTCACCGAATTGGTATGAGGTGTTGACTCGGAAGAACTGGATGAACTTTTAAAACTCACTTGAAAAGTCAAACACCAAAACCTCTATTGTAAATATATTTCAAAACAAACTACGAAATATAAAATCTTATAAAATCCAAAAATATTTTCTTTTATAATTAATCGAAAAACAAACATTGCAAGTACAAAACTTCTATCAACACCGTGTTCTATCAAACATTTCACCATTTTTCCCAAACAAGTGTTGAGGGGAGAAAGTAAATATTTTTTTGTTTCATAAAACCTTGTACTTGCATGTTACCAAAATACGTTGTTTCTTATTAAGTGATGGATACTTTATCATGAAATATACCCTCCTCGGTCTCAAATGTTTATAAAATTCATTATTTCAAAAGTCGGGGGAGTATAGTCAAGTTTCTTGCCTAAAAGTATTTTGTCTAACCAAAATGGGAGTTAAAGGATCTTTTTAAACCTCTTTAAGGTTGAGGGACTGAATGTGTCAAGTTTCCAATATTATTTTAACAAAATTATCTTTGACCACATTCAATGCTTACTTGTAAGCATTAAACCCTTCAACCACCAAGATCAACGCCCATATTCAATCGCAACTGCTCAAGCTTGTCATAATCAGAAGTTACAAACCGATTTGATCATGAATTGAAACAAGGATTTTGAAAATCTTTTAAATCCAGCGGTTCAATCTTTCATAATTTGAGTTTGAAGATTTGTTCATTCGAACGAATTAGGGGTTTTCATCTAAAAGTGTTTGGGTTGAAATGGTTTATGTTAAAATGTTTCCAAAATTGCTCTAAACCTATTTCAATCATCCTAAACCACCCAGAATCATTAATTGAGTGATTCTTGATTTTAGGGTTCTTGCGCTCAAATTGGGGGTTTCTATTTAAGTTTAGGGTTCTAGGGTTGAACCATTTAAATCTTCCGATTATGTGGTGAAAATGTGTTAAAACTTGTTCCTTTGCACTCCTATGACATCTAGGATAGCCGAAACACATCTAGCTTTGATTTGAATGGTTGAATTGGTTATGCATAGATTAAGGGTTTAGGGATTAAGCAAGTTTTACGCCTAAGCATTTCTACATATATCGATATGTTCTAATGATTGTTTTGTGATCTAGTTGATGTTTAGAATACATTGTAATCATGTTTTCATGTTTATATTTAACGGGTTAATTAGTCGTAAAGTCGAAATCCAAAGGTGTTCAACCATTACGCAAGGAATACTCTTATGCGTAAAGGTTACGCTAAGAGAAATCTTCTGGCGTAACTCTTACGCATAAGAGGTCTCTGATGCTTTATGAATATCTTGGAAGATATTCATAAAAGGAGTGTTACGCATAAGCTTTACTTATACGAGTAAACCTTACGCATAACAATCAGCTTATCCTTACGCGTAAGCCCAAAGCTTTTGAACTTGTCTTACGCGTAAGAAATTCTTACGCATAAGCTTGGTCTTACGCTTTAGCTTACTCCTACGCATAAGCTCCTTTCTTACACATAAGCCATTGTTCATCACATTTTGGCCTGTCTCGCATAAGATACTTGTTAAATGTTACGCATAAGTCACAAATACCTAATGTTACGCATAAGCTTACAAAAGTTAAAATGTTGTGTGTAAAGTGAAAATTGGACTTTAAAACTTCAATATTAACACGTTCACGTAACTTATCACATCAACTTCAATAAATTGGACAAATGTGACTTAGGAATTGTAACTAACATAAACATGTTAACATCAAACAAGTAATTGGATAATAAATCAGACTAAAACTAACACAATGTGTTTTCATATGTCTGTTCTTTTGTCTAATAACATTCAAATCATACAATGGCTGACAATCAAGCAAACATCAATGCCTCAGCTGAGCTCACGATGGCTAACACTTTCCCAGCCGGTTATGACAAAACAATTGGGAAGAATAATCTTCGTGTCGACTTCAATAATTTCACGTGCTCCGAATCTTCTTGCAAAGTTGATATAGACATTCTCAAGCTACACCCTTTCAACCTCATGCTCACCAACTCAGTCTCCGCACCAAAAATTCTATATTCATCAGTTTTGGCACAAAATGGAGAAAGTTGATGGACAAGATGCGGTGAAAGTGACGCTTGACACTCAGGAAGTCACCGTCACTGTGGCTGATCTTCGCACCGTTCTTCTTCTACCAGTCATACCTCCAAATGAATATGTCAGAACTTCAAATGAGACAGAGGTATTGGACTTCTTGGTCAACATAGGATATGACGAAGAATCTGGTGTCATTTCTACGCATTCGAGTTGGCGTCAAGAATATCCCACAACCACGGAGGACAATCTATCTAATGATTGCCAAATCAGTCTCGGGAAGAGATAGTGGCCATGAACACCCGAAGCTGATGCATCTTCAAACCTTCTGGGGAATGGTTCATATGAACCACATTGACTATGCAAGCTTCATTTGGGAGGACATGATGCAACATCTCAGGAAACCCGGTTCCAAGATTCCCTTCATCCGCTACACCAAGTTACTTATCCATAACCTTCTCGAGAAGCACCAGAGTATCCCAAAGAGACTGAATGACCCCAACATTCACTCCATGCTAGATGAGCCTACACTGAACTCAGTTAGGTTTAAAGGAACCACTACTATAAACAAGGGTGGAACTCCTGCGAGCTTGGTGGTGATGAAATCGGGATCCGGATTCCTGAGACGTTACAGGGAGGCATTGATTGCAGGTAAAGTTGGCTTCATGGATGAGAAGACTACTCCAGCGGTTACAACAAGGGGCAAGAAAGCTAGAAGCACTGCTCAATCTACGTTGTCTAAGAAAAAGAAGACAAGCAGAAAGATCAGGAGGAAACTTCCTGTCAACATCGTCAAATCTGAACCTGAACCTATGCAAACATCATTACATGATGAGGATTCAGAAACATAATCAGATGAAGTTTTGTTCTATAGTAAGGCTCGTGCTGATGAGTCAACTGTCAAGAAGAAGAAAGAGGACAAGTCTGAGAATACTACATATGAAAAACTTGATGAAGACATTGACACATACGTACCTTTTGATGACGAACACGTCGACAAAGGGAAGAAACATCTTGAGGAAGAAGAAGAAGACTTAGAGTGGGAGTATGATCCTAAAGCTGAAGAGAAACAACTACAGAAAACTATGAAGCAACAACGAATGGAGAAAGCTGCTGCTGAATTCTCACTTACTCAACTCGAAGGACCAGGTGGTTCCAGTGGTGGTGCTCCACTCACTCAAATCGTTACCGATCCGGTTAATCAACCCGGTAAGGGCACGGGTGACATCACTACAACCACCCTTCAGAAAGAGAAACCGGCAGAAGAACAACAACAACAAGAAGATGAGGAGTTGGTCGACTATGGAGAAGACGATCAGGATAAAGATGAGAGAGTTCCAGATGATTTCATTTTGGAAGATGAAGAGGAACTAAAAAAGAAAAAGGCTGGCGAAGAAGCTGCTAGAGTTGAGGAACAAAGGTTAAAAGAGGAAGCTGACAACTATATCATTGAGAATCCTTTTCATAAACCCCAGCAATCTTCGGAAACACCCCTCGACACCAAAGGAAACAACTAAATCATCGTCAAAATCAGTCAAGAAGAAAGCCGACACGTGGCATCTCGTACAAAAGCAAATATCCAAAAAGTTGTGCTTCATTCTCGAAAACGCAAACAAAATCTTCTTGAAGCTCGAATGAACACACTAGCCGATGTGGTCATCAATCTTTCTGACTAGATGGACACATTTCAAAGTGAAAGAGAACAGATCAAGGCATTTTTCTCTAGGGACGTCCAAGGTGAAATGAATGCACAAATCAGGAATTATACTCATCGATTTCTCCTTGACACGGTTCCTGGTGTCACCCGAGAAATGTTTAAGATGCAACTCCAACCCACGGTTAAACATTTGGTTTAGAAGGTTATTGCTACTACACCGGTGGTCATGCAGACAAGATCGGTCAGGCCCCCAATTGCCTCTGAAGATGAGTTGATTGCAGAATTAGTAAACAAAATGGCTACTCGAGCTCCATCCTTCACTCAAAAAGACATAAAGCTATATGACCTACTTCTGGAAAGACAACTCAAAACACCTTGTAAAGAAGCTGTTGGTCAAGATAAGAGACCGAGAGATGATGATGACAAGGATGAGGATCCGAACGCAAAAAGACAAAAGAAGACCAAGAGTCATCGTCATCCATGCCACCACCACCTGCTAGAACAACCACCACACCCTCACAACAAGCTACGAAACAACCATCATCTGATCAACCTCGGGATGCAGAATCTCCACCACCACAGCAGAAAACCGGTGATCATTTCACGTACACCGGTGGTGAGGATCATGACATTCCCGAGCCCGACGTCAACCATCACCTCGACCAGAGTTATCCTCCAGACCGAAGAAGTAGAAAGAGTATGAATGGTTCAGCAACATGGTTGAGGCACAACCCAGACTACCTGAAGGTCAAGAACCGGTAGATGGTCGAACTATGGAGTAGGTTAAAATTATCCAAGATGAATTCAAGGTTAAGAAGATGGCGAAACGGGAGCTCCTCAAAATCAAGAACGATGCATTCAATCTGATCAAAGAAAGATCCTGTAGTGCAATCGAGCTGGAATACCACTTGGACAACATTGCCCGTGCAATGTCTAACAATATCGACTGGCTCAACCCAGAATCAAACATCAACTATACAAGAAAGGATAATGAACCTTACTACATGGATTGGACCAAACCTCTACCGACAATTGGCAAACCGAACAACCGGGATCCCTTCCGTTTCTTCTTCAATAATGATTTGGAGTTCCTTCAACACGGGCGGTGTAAGCAAGAAGTATGCTACATCGCTAACATTCAACATCCCTGCTGCAGTATTCTCCACTAACATCGCCATTGAAGAAGACGCCATAAACCTGTTTGTCGACAAGGTTGTAGAGTATGACATTGATTCCAAATTTGGTATTCATCATTGGCCAGAGAGGAGGACGCTATACTACAGGAGCTGCAGAGTAGGAAAGTCAAACAAAGAGGTGAAGAATGACAAAAGAATAGTTGTTGTGATGTCAGTAACATTGGAAACAAAGTGGGACTACTCATTCTTGTCCAAGATCAAGGTCAAAAGACAAGATGAACAATAGTATGAATTCTCTGAATTCTCTGAAGCTGACATTTATCTTCTAAAGGTACAAGGAAGGATGTGAGCAGTTCTTGACAGAAATTCAACTCAAGTACATCATTGTGCTTCTAATCTTCATCCGCAGCAAGGTTATTCAAGAACCTATTAAAGACTTGCAACTCGGAGTTGAATCATACCAGAAACAGATCAATCTCACCAAACCGCTTCTACACTTTAACGAGCTTAACCAAAAACCTCAGTAGACAATTTGGCGTAAACCAAAGTTTGGAATCGTCTACAGAAGTGAGCATCATCATACATGCTTCATGGCGTTTGACGAAATTCATAAGTTCTGTGATGCCACGTTGAAGATGGTTCGTGATGGGTTGGCATATCGTATAAAAGACATTGAGACGGGTATGCTTCAGGCGAAGAACTCCAAGGATCACAAGGATGTTCGTCGGTTTATCACTAGGCTGGATGAAAGGTTGATTCACAGGGATCAGATGAGACGATTGGAAAGCTACGTGGGCGGAAGACAGAGCTTCCCTATTTTGACGTACCAATGTCCAGATAAAGTTCCTGGTCGTGTGTAAACCATTTGGGTACTCTTAACTTGATTGTGATTTTGACTATTTGATTTATTAATTTATATTCATTATGGTTTGTGCATAAATAGCGATGTACAACCCGATCTTGTATAGAAAGGACCACGTGGTGCGCTTGATTGCCACAATCCTTATAAAAGGAGCGAAAGCTTCTTACTTTTGAGTAAAATTAATCATATCTTTCATGTCACACCCCAATTTACATTTTTTGCGGAATGGAATTCACGGGATTGATTGTCATAGCACCACATCACAGTTATATTGAGCGACCTAAAGTGTCGTTTAAAAACACATCGTTGGATATTTCATAAAACATTCAAAGTACAACATCGGTCCCAAAAGGTTTACAAAGTTTGCGGAAATACAATTATATTACAAATCCGAACGATGTTTTTGAAATAAAGTACCATAATGTACAATAATGTAAGTCGACGCGACTCAAAATGTAGGTCCCTAAACCATGTCATGATGATAGTGCCTCGATTACACGAAAATACATTGCTAAAAGGTCAACAATAATGTTGGTGAGAAATCATAGGTTTATGTAAATGTTTTATACGACTACACAAGTATAGATCGGGCATGACAATCAAGTCACGTAAAAATGTTACAATTGCAATAAGTCCATGACACGAAACTAGACAATTCATAATGTATGCCCTGCAGAGTGTTTGCGACAACTCCGTAATGTTATAAAATGAAATGCATCCGTATGACTAGTTGGGATTCACCAACCCGGATGGGCGTCACCCTCGATAGATCTATCCACTCATCCTCGCTTCAAAGATTAACGGTTCATGTTCGGGTAATGGGAATGGGGACTTTCAATTGGCAAATCTGGTAACTTAAGCAATGTAATGAATTTAATGTACTTGGTATCGTAATAAAAATGTTGTGCAATGTATTCTCCCGTAGGTTTGAAAATAATTAAAAGCATGCGACGGGGCTATGAAAACTCACTTGGTAAACGGAATAATGGCAAAAGTGAGTACACCGAGGTATAATGTGATCGTTAACGGGACCTATTACGAATGATATGACATGTAATGAGTTGCAATGTAATGTTATGATATGCATGCACTACGTATGTTATTTATACCATTTGCGAGTTTTGAAAATAATACTTTTCGTCGAAAAATATTCTTTTGACGTCTTGACCCTTCAAAAATGACTTTACAAGTTTTTACGTCAAAATGTCATCCTACAATGGTTTTATAATGATTTATGGTGAAATTTTCACTTTTCGACGCAAAACAATGTCGTCGGAAATATCATGAAATTAACAAAAATGACTCCGAAAAACTAGTCGTAAAATGGTGTCGTCGATCGTTAGAGAACGAACTCGACGGTTTTGGAAAGTTTGTATCGAAATCTAGAAGTTTCAGTTCGGAGTTTTCGTCAAAAGGTCTCGAACATAAAGATAATAAGGGTTAAAGATAGTGATTTTGGTTAATTGTTGTGCGAAAAATGAGTTTCGCCAAGTTTGAACATCCGTAATTAATTTACTACAACTCCGCTATACAAACGACTTGTCGTTTTGAAAAATATGGCGGTGAACTTGATTTTACTAGAAGACATTTCGTTCCAAAAGTTTCACATCATGGTTAAAACACCCTCAAACATGGTCGTTCTGACTACTAAAACACTTGTATCGTAAAAATAATATAGTTTTTCGAAAATAATAGTTACGGCAAGTTTATGAAAACGTGCATATCTTTGTCGTTTCAAATCCGTTTTCTCGTATAATATGTCCTTAGCCGTATCAAAGTATACTAATATATTTTGACAAGTCGAAATAATTTGTGAAGCTTAAGGCTCGTTTTGACTCGAACAAAGTAAAACAGCTTGCTGAATTTTCGAAAACTTTATTTTTCGTCGCCAAACTTTAAAATCCATAACTTCTTCGTTATAACTCCGTTTTATCCGTTCAAGCGGCCACGGATTCGTTTTAAAGTATATTTTCTAAATATCAAGGCCAAAGTTTCGTACCAACTGTCGGTTTTCCAGAAAATCGAAACAAGGACAGAACCTATTTTATACGTGTCGAAAATAGTTTTCTCGGACAAAACCTATTCTAATCCCTTCAAATCAACTCCAAAGCTAATCTAATCCTACCATACACCTTCTTAGGGTGTCATGGGTTCCTAATCATCATCAAGACCAAAGAATACCATGGGGATAATTATAGGATGACCAAATATATATATATAACTCTTAAAATCATGAAAAATGGTATAAATCACATATGTCTTGCATGTTGCTCCAAAATGAAAGGATACATATGAAATGAAAAGGAAACATGAAAATGAAAGAAACAAGCTTACAAATGAATATGATGAGGTGCAAGTAACAAGGTTAAGCCTAAATACTCTTGGTTTTTATTTCAAAACCTAATAAAGAGTATAAACTAGATTGTAAAAACACTTGGACTTGAAAATTTTTGATCCCTTGGAACCTCTATGTGTGGCCGGTTTGATGAGAACCAAAAGAAGAGAGAAAATTTTAGTTATCACTTGAAGGAGATGCATGTATGAGGAAAATAATAGAAGTATAAGACTTTTATGTATAAGTTACATTATTATAATTAAGCTAGCCATACATACATTAATTGTCACCTCCCCTCCCTAGTCGGCCAAGGGGAGGGACTTAGATATTTTATTTTATTTTTATTTTTTTTTAAACTTTAACTTGTAAGTATAATTTGTATAACATTTGACAAAAGTGTAAGTAAAGTATAGATATTATTAACTTGTAGAGTAATTGGTAATTCTTGGTGCAAGTAAGTTTTATTAGGTCAAAATAGAATGTAATGATATAATAAAAATTGTAAAAATACATTCCTTGTGAAATTTGAGTGATAAAATAATTATCGTATAATTTTTAAGAAAAACGACGTAATAATATAATTTTAACGATTTATATACAAAATAAATTTAAAACATTAGGTAAACTAAAAATATAGTTTTTATAAACTAAACGTAAATATAAAAATACCTCGGGATCATTTTTGAAAGTAACGGATTAAATATTAAAAATAATAACTCACGCGATAACGTTTATTTAATATAAAAATTACGCGTATAAAGTGAAATGAAATGTCGTGAATGAATTGATATGATGCAAATGATGTCAATGAAATGTAGACTAATCTTAGTCCATATGAAATGTACGTGATGTTATGATCATGAATTCGCCGCTAAACCTTTAAGGTTACGCGAATTTGGAACAAGTAAACCAAGTTTACTATAAATGTTGAAATAGTGAGACATAAATTGTGTCGAGAAATGACCTGAAAGTACGGGTTGTCACATTCGCCCATCCAAAAAGGAATTCAGTCCCTGAATTCAATCGTTGTTAGGTCTAACGGTGTCGGTGAAAAGATGAGGATACTTGTGTCGCATCCGGTCTTCCGTTCCCAAGTAAACTCGGGACCTCTTGAGAATTCCAACGAACTTTCACGATAGGAATACTCTGTTTCAACCGCTTGACCTCGCGGTCCATGATTTCTGAGTTCCTCCACAAAATTGAGTTTGTCGTCTATTTGAACTTCGTCCAATGGAATAACGAGCGATTCGTCCGAAAGACACTTCTTGAGTTTGAAGCGTGAAACGTGTTGTGTACATGACTAAGTTCGACGGAAGATCAAGTCGATAAGCTACCGGACCAACTCGCTCAAAATCTTGAATGGTCCAATGTACCTCGGGTTCAACTTTCCACGCTTTCCAAAGCGTACCACGCCTTTCCAAGGCGATACTTTCAACATAACTTTGTCTCCCACTTGAAATTCCAAATCCTTGCGTCTAACATCCGCATAACTTTTCATCGACTCTGGCGGTTCTAAGTCTATCACAATTTGAACTATCTTCTCGGTGGTTTCCGTACCATTTACGGACCCGATGAAGTTGTGCGTCTCCTACCTCGGCCCAACAAACAGGTGATCGGCACTTTCGACCATAGAGTGCCTCGAATGGTGCCATCTTTATACTGGTGTGATAACTATTGTTGTACGAGAATTCAATCAATGGCAAATGGTTAGCCCAACCATTTCCAAAATCAATTACACATGCTCTCAGCATATCTTCTAATGTTTGAATTGTCCTTTCACTTTGACCATCGGTTTGTGGGTGATATGCTGTGCTCATCTCTAATCTGGTTCCAAATGAATCTTGCAATGAATTCCAGAAGTTTGAAGTGAATCGACTATCTCTGTCGGAAATGATGGAAATTGGTGCGCCGTGCCTCGAGACTATTTCTTTGACGTAAAGTCTAGTGAGTTGCTCCATGGAATAAGTCTCTCTAATCGGTATGAAATGGGCTGATTTGGTAAGGCGATCAACAATAACCCAAATAGCGTCGTAACCTCCCGATGTCTTAGGAAGTTTCGTAACAAAGTCCATCGTAATGCGTTCCCATTTCCATTGAGGAATTTCCGGTTGTTGGAGTAATCCTGACGGCTTCTGGTATTCGACTTTTACCTTAGAGCAAGTAAGGCATTTGCTAACGTACGTGGCAATTTCCGCTTTCATGTTCGGCCACCAATAAAGCTTCTTAAGATCTTGATACATCTTATCCGATCCTTGGTGAATAGAATACTTTGACTTATGCGACTCATGCATAATCAATTCTCGTATTCCGCCATACAATGGAACCCACATTCTATCCTTGAAACATAATACTCCATCTGCTCTTTTTACAAAACCATTTGCGCTTTCGGGCATACCATAAAGCTTTTCACTTGGTCGGTTCTCCTCCTTAAGTGCCTCAACTTGTGCTTCGTGAATTTTCGATGGTAAAGGAGAAATAATCGTCATTCCCAATGATCGAACTCTTAAAGGTTTAGGCCTCTCTTTCCGACTAAGAGCATCAGCCACAACATTGGCTTTTCCCGGGTGATACTTGATTTCACAATCATAGTCGCTGAGTAACTCCAACCAACGACGTTGCCTCATATTAAGCTCCTTTTGATCAAGAATATATTGCAAACTCTTGTGGTCGGTAAACACTGTGCACTTTGTACCGTAGAGGTAGTGTCTCCAAATCTTGAGTGCAAAACTACGGCTCTAACTCGAGATCATGAGTGGTGTAATTCTTCTCATGAGTCTTAAGTTGTCGAGAAGCATCGCTATCACCTTCTCATTTTGCATTAAAACAGCCCCAAGTCCTTTATGCGAAGCGTCGCAATATACAACGAAATTCTCAATGCCTTGGGTAGTGCCAAAATTGGCGCCTTTGCAAAGCTTTTGCTTCAACAACCTGAAAGCGACTTCTTGTTTCTTTCCCCACTCGTATTTCTTGTTTTTCCGAGTCAACTTGGTCAAAGGTCTTGCTATCTTTGAAAAACCTTCGATGAACCTTCGGTAATACCCGGCTAGTCCTAGAAATTGTCGAATTTCCGTAGGATTTGTTGGAGTAGCCCAATCTTTCACGGCTTCAATCTTTGCGGGATCAACTTGTAGTCCTTGTCTATCAATGACGTGACCAAGAAATTGCACTTTGTGGTTCCAAAAATCACACTTCGAAAACTTGGCATACAACTTCTCATTCTTGAGTAGCCTTAAAATCGTCCTTAAATGCTCTTCGTGCTCTTCTTTGCTCTTTGAGTAGATCAAGATGTCGTCGATGAACACTATCACAAACTTGTCCAAATCGACACAAACTCTATTCATGAGATCCATGAATACCGCAGGTGCATTAGTCAATCCAAACGGCATCACTTGAAACTCGTAATGACCGTAACGTGTTCTAAACGCTGTTTTCGGAATATCCTCTTCCCGAACTCGAAGCTGATGATAACCCGACCGGAGATCAATCTTGGAATAGATACTAGAACCTTGCAACTGATCGAATAAATCGTCAATTCTGGGGAGTGGGTAACGATTCTTCACCGTTAACTTGTTCAATTCTCGATAATCTATGCACATTCGGAAGGATCCATCTTTCTTCTTCACAAACAAGACCGGTGCTCCCCAAGGCGAGGAACTCGGCCTAATGAATCCTTTGTCTAGAAGCTCTTGCAATTGATTAGACAACTCTTGCATTTCGGATGGTGCTAGACGGTACGGTGCTCGCATGAATCGGTGCAGCTCCGGCACTAAGTCAATTTGAAATTCTACTTGACGTGCGGTGGAAGTCCCGGTAAATCCTCGGGAAAACTTGAAAAATTCACGGACAATAGGTACATCTTCAAGTCGCTTCTCCTCCGACTTTTCTCGGTTACATGGGCTAAGAAAGCAAGACAACCTTTCTTAATGTACTTTTCCGTTTTGATGCACGATATGATACTAAGTCTAGTTCCACCGTTCCCCACGAATAATCAAAGTTTCGCCGTTGTAGGAAGATGAACAACTTTCTCATCACAAATGATCTTTGCACGATGCTTAGATAACCAATCCATGCCGATGACGACGTCAAAACTACCAAGCTCTACGGGCATGAGGTCTATGTTGAAGGGATGATTAAGAAAATTGAATGTGCAACCGCGGACAATGGTGTTGGTGCTAACTAAGTTACCATTAGCTAATTCGACAATGTATGATATGTCTAAAGTGGTTGGTTTAATGTTGAGCAAAGGTGCAAATGCATTGGACACAAAACTTTTATCGGCACCCGAATCAAATAAAACTGTAGCATAACGATTATTGAGAAGGAACGTACCCGTGATGACATTCGGGTCCTCCCTATCTTCTCCGCCTCCAATGACGTAAACCCTTCCTTGTGCCGTACCTCCTTGATTCGGATTTGCTTGATTCCTTCCCTTCTTACATTCAGACTTGTAATGTCCACGTTCCCCGCAACCAAAACATGTAACTTGTGGCGACTTGCAATCACTAGTTCGGTGACCAACTTTCTTGCAATTTTCACATGGATCAGGACATCGACCTGGATTGTGATGACTCAAACACCTATTACACTTCGGCAAAACCCCCGAATACCTTTTTCCTTCCTTTTGACCCAAACATAAACCTTAGCAACCTCCCCGCCTCTTGGGCGGTTGTTGAGTAGCATTTCTACCCCTGGTGTTGTCCCACTTGCGCTTGTTATTGTTGCTATTGTTGTTGTTGTAGTTGGATCGGTTATTGTTGTTATAGAAGCGGTTGTTGGGGTTGTTGTTGTTATTTCGGTTGGTATTGGTGTATTTACCTCTCTTCACCACTTGCGCCATCAACTTCTGAGTCACTCGAATAGCTTCCTCCATTGTTTGTGGATCAAACGAAGTCACATCTCCTTGAATCACTTCGGGAAGTCCCCCGATAAAAGCCTCTAGCAACTTTTCGTTATCAGAAACCATGGACGGGCATAACACAGCCAATTCTTGGAATCTCCGAATGTAAGTGTCAATATCGTACCCAATTGTTACTAATTCATAGAACTCCGTCTCCAACTTTTTGATTTCCGTTCGAGGACAAAACTTCTTAGTCACCAAACCCTTAAATTCCTCCCAAGTAAGCTTGAAAGCATTCTCCATTCCAATCGGTTGAGCGTATGAATTCCACCATGACAACGCTCCATCGAGTAAAGTACTCGTAGCAAATTTGACCTTACTGTCATCCGGACAGTTACATAGCAAAAACACGGACTCAACTTTTCAAACCATCGAACCATTGTCGTAGCTCCTCGGTACCTCTAAATTTCGTGGGTTCACCACTTTTGAAATCTTTGTACGAACATTTCTTAACTCCGGATCCTCCTACATTTCCGATGCTGACTAGCCTAGCGGCTTCAAAGAAGACCTGACCTCGGCGGCGACCAATCGTTTCCGTTCAACTCTTAAAGCATTAGCAATGCTATCATTCACCAACTTTTGAATTGTTGCTTGGGTCATTTCAACTGTAGCTTTCTTGATTGCCATAACTCTTCAAAATCACAAGATGAAACAATCATGAGAACTCGTAAGTAGAAACAACCATCATACAAATATATCCACAACCACAACATGCATAAAGATAAATGGAATCACAACGGAACAATAACGAAATATCACAAATATAATCACAACACACGTGGATAATATACATGAAAATTTCGCCTACATGGACCGATATCATACATAATAAAACCATTCCTACATAGTAGAGTCAATACTTGATATATTTGTTTGTACAACAATCAAAAGACAACAAGTTCTTTAAACTACGTCACACACCTTGTGACTAGGATAATAATGGTCAAAACTATACATGACAAAAGTCTACATAAGGCACCTCATGGTGCTCATGACCCTATCACGAAGATCGCGAACACGAGTAGTCAAACTAGCAATCAAACTCCTCAACTCTCCATCGACCTGCAAAGTAACAATACTCTCACGAGCTAAAGATAACTCCTGCGCCTGACTCTGTAACTCATCTCGTGCCATATCGGCTCTGTCGAACAACTCGGGCATCTCCTGCCTCAACTCCGTGATATGCTCTCTATCCTCTATCTGTCTATGCTGAATACTCTGATGAGATAAGTCAATCGAAACCCTACCTAACACTAGTCCCTCGACCTCCTCAGCAATGGGCTCAATCCTATCTACCGACAGTTCCTCCAACTGTCGCGACAAACTATCAATCTGGATCTGCTGAGCATCAATACGGGCTCCTAATGCCTCGGTAGAAGGCTGTCGTGCAGCTGCGGCCCTAGAACTCTCTCCTAACTCGAACCTAGCAGGTGGCTCGGGCTCAGTAGATGGTGGTGTAGGGATATCAAAACGAGCACGCTTTTTGGGCGGCAAGTCTGATACAGGTAAAGGATCCCTAAGAAAATATGATGATGATGGTGATGATGGTGCTGGCAGTGGTGATGGTGGGTGCATCTGGTAAGGAGCAGGGCTAACATGAGGAGTGGGTGCGACTTCGCCCTCCTCGAAGGGTTCAGTCTCAGTGTCAGTCATAACTAGTGGGAAGGCTGGAGTAGAGCCAATGGAAGATACGATCTCAGTGGAGTGTGATGCAACATCATCCATGATGGGGTTAGCTGGAACATCATCCGAGCTAGAGTCCGATGATATGGTGATAGGATGTGAATCTGAAGACATGTCTGTGACAACCGATGTGAAATAAAAGTAAATAATCTCGAATAAAGTGTAAGTGAATCCGCATGAAAAATGAATATGTACTATGATGAAATGATGAGATGCTATGATAATGTAGCTATAGTCTAGGGTCAATGATGCAACCTAGTTCTCTATAAGCGTAGCTCGGTACCAATCATCACACCCCAATTTACATTTTGCGCGTGAATGGAATTCACGGGATTGATTGTCATAGCACCACATCACAGTTATATTGAGCGACCTAAAGTGTCGTTTAAAAACACATCGTTGGATATTTCATAAAACATTCAAAGTACAACATCGGTCCCAAAAGGTTTACAAAGTTTACGGAAATACAATTATATTACAAATCCGAGCGATGTTTTGAAATAAAGTACCATAATGTACAATAATGTAAGTCGGCCATGACTCAAAATGTAGGTCCCTAAACCATGTCATGATGATAGTGCCTCGATTACACGAAAATACATTGCTAAAAGGTCAACAATAATGTTGGTGAGAAATCATAGGTTTATGTAAATGTTTTATACGACTACACAAGTATAGATCGGGCATGACAATCAAGTCACGTAAAATGTTACAATTGCAATAAGTCCATGACACGAAACTAGACAATTCATAATGTATGCCCTGCAGAGTGTTTGCGAGACAACTCCGTAATGTTATAAAATGAAATGCATCCGTATGACTAGTTGGGATTCACCAACCCGGATGGGCGTCACCTCGATAGATCTATCCACTCATCCTCGCTTCAAAGATTAACGGTTCATGTTCGGGTAATGGGAATGGGGACTTTCAATTGGCAAATCGGTAACTTAAGCAATGTAATGAATTTAATGTACTTGGTATCGTAATAAAAATGTTGTGCAATGTATTCTCCCGTAGGTTTGAAAATAATTAAAAGCATGCGACGGGGCTATGAAAACTCACTTGGTAAACTGGAATAATGGCAAAAGTGAGTACACCGAGGTATAATGTGATGCGTTAACCGGGACCTATTACGAATGATATGACATGTAATGAGTTGCAATGTAATGTTATGATATGCATGCACTACGTATGTTATTTATACCATTTGCGAGTTTTGAAAATAATACTTTTCGTCGAAAAATATTCTTTTGACGTCTTGACCCTTCAAAAATGACTTTACAAGTTTTTACGTCAAAATGTCATCCTACAATGGTTTTATAATGATTTATGGTGAAATTTTCACTTTTCGACGCAAAACAATGTCGTCGGAAATATCATGAAATTAACAAAAATGACTCCGAAAAACTAGTCGTAAAATGGTGTACGTCGATCGTTAGAGAACGAACTCGACGGTTTTGGAAAGTTTGTATCGAAATCTAGAAGTTTCGATTCAGGAGTTTTCGTCCAAAAGGTCTCGAACATAAAGATAATAAGGGTTAAAGATAGTGATTTTGGTTAATTGTTGTGCGAAAAATGAGTTTCGCCAAGTTTGAACATCCGTAATTAATTTACTACAACTCCGCTATACAAACGGCTTGTCGTTTTGAAAAATATGGCGGTGAACTTGATTTTACTAGAAGACAATTCGTTCCAAAAGTTTCACATCATGGTTAAAAACAGCCTCAAACATGGTCGTTATGACTACTAAAATACTTGTATCGTAAAAATAATATAGATTTTCGAAAAATAATAGTTACGGCAAGTTTATGAAAACGTGCATATCTTTGTCGTTTCAAATCCGTTTTCTCGTATAATATGTCCTTAGCTTCGTATCAAAGTATACTAATATATTTTGACAAGTCGAAATAATTTGTGAAGCTTAAGGCTCGTTTTGACTCGAACAAAGTAAAACACAGCTTGCTGAATTTTCGAAAACTTTATTTTCGTCGCCAAACTTTAAAATCCATAACTTCTTCGTTATAAGTCCGTTTTATCCGTTCAAGCGCCACGGATTCGTTTTAAAGTATATTTTCTAAATATCAAGGCCAAAGTTTCGTACCAACTGTCGGTTTTCCAGAAAATCGAAACAAGGACAGAACCTAATTTATACGTATCGAAAATAGTTTTCTCGGACAAAACCTATTCTAATCCCTTCAAATCAACTCCAAAGCTAATCTAATCCTACCATACACCTTCTTAGGGTGTCATGGGTTCCTAATCATCATCAAGACCAAAGAATACCAAGGGAATAATTATAGGATGACCAAATATATATATATAACTCTTAAAATCATGAAAAATGGTATAAATCACATATGTCTTGCATGTTGCTCCAAAAATGAAAGGATACATATG
This sequence comes from Chrysanthemum lavandulifolium, assembly GCA_022545495.1. Taxonomy (NCBI): domain Eukaryota; kingdom Viridiplantae; phylum Streptophyta; class Magnoliopsida; order Asterales; family Asteraceae; genus Chrysanthemum; species Chrysanthemum lavandulifolium. Next base: position 211,752,267 of record CM040239.1, read on the forward strand.
AAATGAAAAAGGAAACATGAAAATGAAAGAAACAAGCTTACAAATGAATATGATGAGGTGCAAGTAACAAGGTTAAGCCTAAATACTCTTGGTTTTTATTCAAAACCTAATAAAGAGTATAAACTAGATTGTAAAAACACTTGGACTTGAAAATTTTGATCCTTGGAACCTCTATGTGTGGCGGTTTGATGAGAACCAAAGAAGAGAGAAAATTTTAGTTATCACTTGAAGGAGATGCATGTATGAGAAAATAATAGAAGTATAAGACTTTTATGTATAAGTTACATTATTATAATTAAGCTAGCCATACATACATTAATTGTCACCTCCCCCTAGGTCGGCCAAGGGGGAGGGACTTAGATATTTTATTTATTTTTTATTTTTTTTTAAACTTTAACTTGTAAGTATAATTTGTATAACATTTGACAAAAGTGTAAGTAAAGTATAGATATTATTAACTTGTAGAGTAATTGGTAATTCTTGGTGCAAGTAAGTTTTTATTAAGTCAAAATAGAATGTAATGATATAATAAAAATTGTAAAAATACATTCCTTGTGAAATTTGAGTGATAAAATAATTATCGTATAATTTTTAAGAAAAACGACGTAATAATATAATTTTAACGATTTATATACAAAATAAATTTAAAACATTAGGTAAACTAAAAATATAGTTTTTATAAACTAAACGTAAATATAAAAATACCTCGGGATCATTTTTGAAAGTAACGGATTAAATATTAAAAATAATAACTCACGCGATAACGTTTATTTAATATAAAATTACACGTATAAAGTGAAATGAAATGTCGTGAATGAACTAATGAGATGCAAATGATGTCAATGAAATGTAGACTAATCTTAGTCCATATGAAATGTGATGTTATGATCGTGATGTTATGATCATGAATTGAGACCGCTAAACCTTTAAGGTTATTAGAGCTAGCACCTAATTTGAAACAAGTAAACCAAGTTTACTATAAATGTTGAAATACAAAACTCTCAAGTGTTAGCTTCCATTCATAAATTGTGTGGTTTTATGGCAACGTGGGAGAAATGACTAAGTTTAGGTATAAGCGAAAGTACGGGTTGTCACAGAAAGCGGACACGGGTTCAATTCATATACTCTTGGATGTCACAAGATGACACGGTATTGAAGACAAAGTCGTCATGGACCCGATGACTCAATGCACTAAGCCTTCTTAGCCACTCAAGTTCTCTCAAAAGAGCTTGTTTCATTCTCACAGGGAACCCTACGTAATCTATCGACTTTCTCTTAGAGATTGTTGGTATTAAAGAAGGAGACCCTCTCCCTAGTCTCCGCTTAGGAAAACCAAAGCGCACTATTGAGTCTAGAGCCACGAGATTCATCAAAAGATCTCTTAGGAACACTTGAACTTTCATCACTTGTCGTTCAACAATAAGGACGCAAGTGATACATTCTAGAGTCCTTCGCAGATCCTAGCAATCTGCCGAGAACATTTATGAGGGGATTCACAATCGTGATCCTCGGTGATTGAATGGAAACTCCTGCCAGGGTCAACATCAAACAGCCCTGACAGCACGTCACTTCGGTAACTCCTCATGGGTTACACTTAGTGTTGTCTCAAACGGTCTACAGTCATGAGGTGATGCTTCCGTGTACCTCAATGACTCACATGAACTGTAGATGTACTTTGGTGCATCGTGTTAGCCTACTTGAGGGCCTCCAGTTCAGGAACAGCCTTTGCTAGAATTAGAGATGTGTTTTCACACTATGCTGTTAACACCCTCGAAGTTCAAACTTGTAAGTGCTGGAAATTCCGCTAAGGAGATTCCTTTCAAGAATCGAGTCCTGAAGATGTGGGTCATTAATTGATAAGGTTTTAAAATGTACCTTTTTGAGGGGTCATTTAAGCCCTTATTTGATCACTTTTGTATCCGTTATTACTTAATATCGTTCCTTTTCACTTTTAGGTATCTTGAAGGCAAAATCTTGGAATGACACTTATTCGGACGAAAAGGCGAATATCTGAAGAAAATGGCCAAAGTCAAGAATCGAGACACTCAGTCTTTGGGCCCGAAGGGACGGCGTCGGTGTTATATGCGATGCCGTCGCATCACTTTTGTGACTACTCAAGAGCCAAATTGCTTATTTACAAGTGACGGTGTCGGGTTTTAAAGAGTAGGTCGTCGCAACTCGGACGACCTACATTTGATCGAACGACGCCGAGGCGAAGGGGACGGCGTCACAAGCATAAGGTGGCGCGTCGCAAGACTAACGTGGCCAAGACGAAACCCTAATGACGGTGACCCGGCGGCGTCACAAATCAAAGGTGACACCGTCGCATATGTAATCTTATATATAGAATCGAATTTTTAGTTTTCGATGTGTAATCTTTTGGAGTAAAAACCTAAACCGAACCAAGGTCATCTTGTACAAGATTTTAGGGTTCCAAACCCTATCTTACATCAAGATAAGTGTTTTACTTCATTAATTTAATTATGTCTTCAATTACTTGTGTGTATGCTTGCATGTTCCCCATGTCAAGCTAATTTACTTGTGTGTTTGCTTAGGAATATGAAACTTAATTATTGAACATTGATTGGTTGTCTCTTATCTTAATTGTTAATGATCGAGTAATGCGATAGGTCATAGGTTGTGTAGTTAATGCTTGATTAATCTTTGTGAACCTTAGTTTATAATACCTAGAGTTGTTGTAGGCTAAACCATCCAAAGAGTACCTTAGAGTTAAAGTTTATAAATCCTAGAGATTTTGTAGGCGATACCCTATGGTAACTTCTCACTAGCATTCCTATTCCCCAACCTTAGCGCAGTAACTTCTCACTAGCATTCCTATTCCCCAAGAGAACGATATCAATTCCCGTGGCTTACCCTAATACTACACTACAACGATTAGGTTCACTGCCTAGGGTGTTGAAAAACTTGCTCGACGAAAAGGAAGTTCCTTTGACCCCGAGCGACGCGTGTAGCGTTATCAAGTTTTGGGCGCGTTGTCGGGAATAGAATAGCTAGTTAGGAGTCCACCTCGTTTAGGTTTCCTTGCTTGATTCCTATCAAATAAGCATTTTTTCCCATTTTAGCTTCCTTGTAGTCTATCCCCTTTTTGTGTTTATGTTCAGTAAACCCTTTTCATTTGTCGCTATGGCAAGTGAAGTTGCATTGAATCATTAACAAATGAGGAACAATTGAATTTCGCAGATTGGATTGCTTTTTATTTTTCTAATGAATTTGTGAGTGATCTTAGAGATATCCAAAAGGAGACGGGTGTAAGGTTGGATGGATTTGATAAATTTTGTGCTTATGTGGCTTCTATTCAACGATCATTGTTAGAATCAACTCCTTTTAGTGAGACCCTCTGGAATAATTTTGAGAAAAGCCTCCTAAGCATAAACCATCAGTTGTCACAACTTGAGGAAATGGATAAGGAGGATTTATCCAACCTTAGGCATCATGATCAAAAAGACCTAGTTTTTAAGAACATGGAACCTAAACCCGAACAAGATTGTGATATGGTTATAGTTGAACTGCCTAGTTGCATGTGTGGGATAGATTTCACCAAAACATATGACACGCGTGAGGAATCCTTTAGGCAAATAGAACATAGTGATCAAATTTTTGAGAATGATTCTTATGAATCGGACCAAGAATTTGAAATGGCTAAAGAAGGATTTGAGATACTTAGGAGTGTATTTGGGTTAGATCATACTAAAACACATAATGAACTTTTAGGATATCTAGATATAATGGAGAATGAGGTGGAAACTCCAAGCCCACAAGCCCTATCATCACTTGAGGAACACACATCGCCTATAACTTACCTGGTAGAAGTAGAAGAGACTATAGGAACCCCGATTGATATAGAACCTTTGAACCAAACGCCACTAGAGAATGTAGGTTTAGATGCTTGTTGTCATGACCTCTCTCTTAGTCCTAGGGAAGTTCCTAATTTTGATAAAGCAGACCTCAACCAAAACCTTACCCAATTTTCCGTCTTTAGATGTAAATCTTGGAATTGAATTAGGCCCCAATCCACCCATCAAAATAAATAATCCAGGTAGTTGCTTGATAAAGGTGGTAGACTCTAGGCCATGTAGATTGGAAGCTAATATAGGAGTAACCCGTGACCTTACACACTTATATCACCCATTCATGGTTGATAACAAGAAACATTATGGGTTTAAACCGGGTTTATTAGGTCAAGATGGATCCTTAACTAAGAATCTTTTGAAGTTGATAAAATATGATCCATTTTTAGGAGAGAGATTTGATTCACCCGCTACACCAATAGACTTAGGTAAGGTTATAATGAATGGAGCACACTCCTTTGAGCATATAAATCACCCATCACCCTCTCCTCACGTAGCAAATTTCCACCCTAAGGGTGTGTATCGCTACTATCACCCACACTTAAGCATAATTGTAGGGAAAACCTCCCCTTTATCCGTTAAATAAGGGTAGATTCAGGCTCGTGACTCGAGCAAAAACAAGCGCTTCTTGGGAGGCAACCCATGTGTATTTGTTTTCATTTTATTTGTGTGTCGATATCTTTTATTGATTGTTTATTCTCATGTTTGAATTTGTAAAATGCTTTATTTTGTGTTTAACCTCGTCTTAATAACATATAAAGGTATTTTACATAAGGGATAAGTGTAGGAGGATTACACACGTTTTCAAAAGAAACTTGAACATGAGAATTACAATTATTTAAAAGATATACATGTGTTTGTTCGAGTCAAATGCTTGTATCGAGTCATAATGGATGTTATTGCGAAATTTTCCAGATTCTAAAGATGTAAATTTTCCGTTTTTTTCCGAAAAATCGCAGACCGGTTTTGTCGAGGATAACTTTGGCGTCGAGATCGCAACTGACGTCGGGAAGGAGCAAAACAAGCGATTCCTTTTCTCGTTTTCGAGCTACTTACAATTTTTGGAATTTTCGGTCTTAATTTTCCGAAATTTTGTAAACATCCATTCCACAAGCATTATATCCTAGTTTAGTAGAGTCCTATATATTATATTACCGCCGATTTTACGCGAAGGTTTCGTTTGTTTTCTTCAAGTGTGCGGGTTTAATTTATCAAGAAGAAGATACATAAGATGAGAAGGAGCTTTTCACAAACGTTCTTCTTGAAGAAAGATGTAACCACCACTTTACACGGATCCTACCGAGCTAATCGGGAGTACTAGTTTCTTTCGTTTTAATTACCTTCCATTATCATAACTTTGATACTTTCGGGAACATTGGGGACAATGTTCGGTTTAAATGTAGGGAGGGAAAATAAAGCAGAACTTTGAAACTATGCTTATCCTTGAATATTTGCTTTGTCCAATTGCATTTGTATAATAAACCATGAGAAAATGTTGGTTAGGGTAATTTTGGCACCAAATTTAAAATTTTCACGATATATAGGAGTGGGCCATTAGTCTTAATAAAGCGTGTCATGGATACGAAGTTATATGACTAGCAAAAACCCTTACCACTTAAATTCCACCCAAAATGTGAGGATCGCCTTAGATTAGTAGGAATTAAAGCATTCATCTTTAATGCTTAGAGTGTGAACCGGTAGTATAATAGATTCTAGAACTTGTTTTGTGATGCATTACGAGATCGCTAGTAAGACTACACTTGTGTAGTTAGGAATAACTAAATGATAAGAGGCATTAGGATAACCCCTATTTGATACCCGTAATATAATTACTTCTTCCACAATGGTTGAGTAATTCCCCACACCTTTGCGTTGTACTCATCTTTAGTACACGATACCCTAGTTAACCCCTCGAGCCTATCTTTTCGCGGTTCTCGTGATGTTTCGGTTTTCGAATATCAATGAAAACATTGTTTACACCCCCCCCAAATGTACATCCAAATCGCCTTAGCCTACCTTGTATGCGCTCACTTTTAGTACATTATTGTTATCACCCTAAAACCCTTAGTTCAATTATCTAGTTGCTTGCATAAGTTGCTAAGTCGAGTCATATCCTTTGTGCACAGTTTTGGGACGATTGGGACTCATGGGAAAAGTTAAAGTTTATGAAATGACGGGAAGGGAACGTTAAATTCAAATTCCCTTTATTTGCGTAATAATGTACTCCAAGTGTTTTGATCTTTTCAATTCGGGTCAAATTAGTGTTAGAGTAATAAAAACTCAAGTGTAGGGATGTGCCTATAAATTCCCATCATTTTGATGTTATCATAGAGGATGGTAGAGTAAAAGTGTAAAAAAAAAAAAAAAAAAAAAAAAAAAAAAAAAAAAACATACGGGCTACCATCCTACATCTATCTTTAATTTATGTTTGTTTGTTTCAGTTATCTAGAGTCTAGAGTGTCGAGTCTTGGCTTAGCAACGCCATTCTTCGCATGCTTGTAACATAAAGATTTTGACTTGCCACCACTAAATAGCCTATCCCACCAAACCCTTTGTTTCCCTACCGAAAGCCTAACATTACAACCCTTTAAAAGACCTCTTTGATAGTCTTTCCTAGGTGCTTCGCCAAGCGATGAAGGTTTGATCTAGTCTCAAGCCTATGGTAATCTATGTACTAGGACCGGTTAATGAGTGTTTATCTTCCATTTCCAACTTGTTATATTTCATATACACCGAGAGATGTGAGTATCAAACACCCCATGTGAGGTGCTAGTATGTAATTCCGTGCTTGTTATGACTTTTGCTTGGGCTTATATGTGTTGTGGATTGTTTTAAACCAATGCTTCATGACCCCTAACTTATAAATTAATTGGCTAAAGCACATTTGCTTGAGGACAAGCAAATACCAAGTGTAGGGATATTTGATAAGGTTTTAAAATGTACCTTTTGAGGGTCATTTAAGCCCTTATTTGATCACTTTTGTATCCGTTATTACTTAATATCGTTCCTTTTCACTTTTAGGTATCTTGAAGGCAAAATCTGGAATGACACTTATTCGGATGAAAAGGCGAATATCTGAAGAAAATGGCCAAAGTCAAGAATCGAGACACTCAGTTCTTTGGGCCGAAGGGGCGGCGTCGTGTTATCTCTGACGCCGTCGCATCACTTTTGTGACTCGGTAGCCAAATTGCTTATTTACAAGTGACGGTGTCGGGTTTTAAAAGAGTAGGTCGTCGCAACTCGACGACCTAGATTTGATCCAGACGACGTCGAGAGGCTGAAGGGGACGGCGTCACAAGCATAAGGTGGCGCCGTCGCAAGACTAACGTGGCCAAGACGAAACCCTAATGGCGGTGACCCGGCGTCACAAATCAAAGGTGACACCGTCGCATATGTAATCTTATATATAGAATCTGAATTTTTAGTTTTCGGTGTGTAGTCTTTTGGAGTAAAAACCTAAACCGAACCAAGGTCATGTCTTGTACAAGATTTTAGGGTTCTAAACCCTATCTTACATCAAGATAAGTGTTTTACTTCATTAATTTAATTATGTCTTCAATTACTTGTGTGTATGCTTGCATGTTCCCCATGTCCGGCTAATTTACTTGTGTGTTTGCTTAGGGAATATGAAACTTAATTATTGAATATTGATTGGTTGTCTCTTATCTTAATTGTTAATGATCGAGTAATGCGATAGGTCATAGGTTGTGTAGTTAATGCTTGATTAATCTTTGTGAACCTTAGTTTATAATACCTAGAGTTGTTGTAGGCTAAACCATCCAAAGAGTACCTTAGAGTTAAAGTTTATAAATCCTAGAGATTTTGTAGGCGATACCCTATGGTAGTTTCAAAGAGTTAGGGATAAGCATACCCTACGACCTTAGACACAGTAGCGATTAAGAATAAGGGCGTGACAATTCAACCATCAATAAGAGATAATTAAGGAGTAATAAAACCTAAGTAAACACATCTTTAAATCATCATACGAGCACACAATAATTAGACATAGACTACATACACCACTAGATTAGATAATTAGATAAGTAGAGTAATCGGTAGAAATACCAACCCCAAATCCAAACCCCGAGATTCGTACCTTTCCATTTCCTAAAAACATAAAAGATAAAAAAATAATCTTCCTCAACCCCAACCTTAGCGCGATAACTTCTCATTAGCATTCCTATTCCCCGAGAGAGCGATATCAATTCCGTGGCTTACCCTAATACTACACTACAACAATTAGGTTCACTTGCTAGGGTGTTGAAAAACTTCCTCGACGAAAGGAGGTTCCTTTGACCCGAACGACTCGTGTGGCGTTATCAAGTTTTGGCACCGGCGGGAATAGAATAGCTAGTTAGAGTCCACCTCGTTTAGGTTTCATTGTTGATTCCTATCAAGTAAGCATTTTTCCCATTTTAGCTTCCTTGTAGTCTATCCCCTTCTTTGTGTTTGTGTTCGTAAAACCCTTTTCATTTGTCGCTATGGCAAGTGAAGTTGCATTTGAATCATTAACAAATGAGGAACAATTGAATTTCATGATTGGATTACTTTTTATTTTTCTAATGAATTTGTGAGTGATCTTAGAGATATCCAAAGGAGGCGGTGTAAGGTTGGATGGATTTGATAAATTTTGTGCTTATGTGGCTTCTATTCAACGATCATTGTTAGAATCAACTCCTTTTAGTGAGACCTCGGAAAAATTTTGAGAAAAGCCTCCTAGCATAAACCATCGGTTGTCACAACTTGAGGAAATGGATAAGGAGGATTTATCCAACCTTAGGCATCATGATCAAAAGACCTAGTTTTAAAGAACATGGAACCTAAACACGAACAAGATTGTGAGATGGTTATAGTTGAACTGCCTAGTTGCATGTGTGGGATAGATTTCACCAAAACATATGACACGCGTGAGGAATCCTTTAGGCAAATAGAACATAGTGATCAATTTTTGGAGAATGATTCTTATGAATCGGACCAAGAATTTGAAATGGCTAAAGAAGGATTTGAGATACTTAGGAGTTTATTTGGGTTAGATCATACTAAAACACATGATGAACTTTTAGGAGATCTAGATATAATGGAGAATGAGGTGGAAACTCCAAGCCCACAATCCCTACCATCACTTGAGGAACACATATGGCCTATAACTTACCCGGGAGAAGTAGAAGAGACTATAGGACGTAACAATTCAACCATCAATAAGAGATAATTAAGGAGTAATAAAACCTAAGTAAACACATCTTTAAATCATCATACGAGCACACAATAATTAGACATAGACTACATACACCACTAGATTAGATAATTAGATAAGTAGAGTAATCGGTAGAAATACCAACCCCAATCCAAACCACGAGATTCGTACCTTTCCATTTCCTAAAAACATAAAAGATAAAAATAATCTTCCTCAACCCCAACCTTAGCGCGATAACTTCTCACTAGCATTTCTATTCCCCAGAGAACGATATCAATTCCGTGGCTTACCCTAATACTACACTACAACGATTAGGTTCACTGCCTAGGGTGTTGAAAAACTTGCTCGACGAAAAGGAAGTTCCTTTGACCCCGAACGACGCGTGTAGCGTTATCATTAATTGAACTCGTTCAATGAAATTCCAACTATCCCTCCACGGGATTCGGATGGCTGATTCGCCCGACCAAGGTGAATGGAATCAAGACATTCATTAGTAAAACAATCGTAGTGGTCAATTCTTTAAGAAAGGTCCACAATGATCGATTGGTTATTATCATTAACCCATTCTATGCAGATACTGATGGATGCTCCTGGGAGGAAGGACCGTGGCGATTCTCCACATGTTCATACCAACAACAACGTACATGAAGTTCTCTCATAAGGCAACTCAAAAGTCAAAATGATTCTTCGTCAAAGCCAAAGAATCTCCAAAGTTTAAAGACTAGAGAACTACATCACATCTGGAATCAAAATCGAAAGAAGTGTGAGCATGGTGGAAAAAGACGTATAGACACCTGATCAATGAAGCTGACATATGGCAGACAACAACATACTATCACAACATCCACAAAAGAACAAAGAACAAAGAATACAACGATGTCAAAGCTGATAAAGTCAAAAGAATCAAATCATCTCTACTCACAAGAAAGAAGAATGCTAGAAGACGCCAAGCAACCACCATTACATCATCACAAACACTTAGGGGGAGATTTTTGGAATCACTTGTAACTAGTATTATTAAGTGTTAGTCATTTACTTGTAATAGGTTGCTTAATTATAGCTTTTATGTATGTAATTAGAGTTAGGATTATGTAGAAAGCCCATAAGCCTATGCAAAGGCCCAAAAGGCCAAGGGAAGGGACTTGTTGCCCTAACGCTCTTGCCTATAAATACTATGTAACCTCTCATTTGAGAGGTGTTGGTTCTTTCATATTAAGCTTAAACCTTTCTAATATTGTTTCGTATGTATTGATCCAACCGTCCCTCCTTTATCTTGTTTCTATCATACATCTATACACTTGTGTTCATAATATGGTGACCTAACACTTCCGCTGTCATGATGATCTTTGGGGGTGTTACACTAGAAGTAGAAACTTTTGTGCTAACAGTAGTAACTACAAAAGCAGTAGAAAGAGTTTCCTGACGACTGTCTGGCCCTTTTGAGGACACAAAAGCTAGGTTTTGTGTGCTAGAGGTTGAACTGGATGTCCCCTTAACTTCAGATTCATACACTTTGAGATTATTGTATAAATCATCCAAGGTCATTGTTTCAAGGTCTTTTTTTCTCCAAACCACAGTATGCATGCTCCATTCAGGTGCTAGACTTTTGAGAAACTTGATATTAATGTCTTCTTAAGGAATTGCAGCTTTCATTAGTGCAAGTTGGCTCACAAGTCTCTGTAGTCTGTCACGAGTCTGATCAATACCTTCAGAACTTAAAGCAGCAAAGTTCTCAAACTGATGCTTCAAAAGATCCTTCCTTGACTTCTTTGTTGCATCATTCCCACCAAATCGTAGTTAAATAGCATCCCACAAAGATTTGGCATCTTCAATCTCACAGAAGCTCAATTGATACTCATTAGGTAACCCCATCAGAAGGATACTATGAGTCTTGATCTCTAGTCTTCTCTGATCTTTGTCTTCATTAGATTTGATGGGTACATCCTTCCCATCAGCACCCTTAGCAGGTAGAGAATCACCCTTCAAGATGATTTCCCACATAGACTAGTCCAACATCTTGAGGTACTGCTGCATTCTTAACCTCCAAAGCTCATACTCTCCAGTCTTCAGCATAGGTACCTTTGATGCAGTTACCATGTGTGTTGATTCAGCCTCCATGACTTCAGTAGTTGTTAGAACAGTTTAGAGTAAGCACATATTCTCTTTTATCACAGCTTCTATATCACAAGCTCTGATACCACTTGTTGATCCCAGATGAGCAATTGATCTTATTGATCGTATTAGATAAATCTAACACAAAAAAAGTATAGCAAGTTGTCTTGTATAAAGCTTAAACACTATGCGGAAACTAATGTTTAATGACAAAGAGAATGATTAACACAGTCTGTTATCTCACAAAACACTTCAATATATTAATACGAATACTCAAAAGTATTGGGGTTAAAAAACCTTGAAGTGATCGACTCTAGAATAACTCGTACTCTAAATCTAACCTAGGAGCTCCTTTTATAGGCTAAGGAGTCCTAGTCGGTTTACAATAACTTTCTATACAAGGTACATCTTATAGAATCTTTTCTATAATTATCTAACCGGCTATACAATATCATATAAGCAGTACTAATATTTGCACTGACAGTTTGTACTGCTAGTGTATTCTTCTCGCAGTCCATAAGTTAAGCTTAGCAGTACTAATACTTAACCTTGGCAGTACAAACTGTTTAGCTAAATTCCCAAAACTGTAGATGTTGATTCCCAGAATGTATGCAGCTTCCCCTAAATCTTTCATAGAAAAACACTTTCCAAGACAGTCCTTAACTCTTGTAATCTTGGAATGTCTTTTCCTATAATTAATATGTCATCGACATATAGGACAAGGAAAGTAACATCACTCCTACTAGCTTTGTGATATACACATGACTCATCAAGATTCTGAATAAATCCAAACTTTCTGATTTTCTTCATCAAATCTCTTATTCTATTGCCTTGATTCTTGCTTCAATCCATAAATGGATCTTTGAAGTTTGCATACACAGTTTGGAAATTGTGGATTCACAAACCTCCTCAGGTTGCGCCATATAGATGTCTTCATCTAGGCGACCATTTAAAAAGGCGGTTTTGACATCCAGCTGCCAAATCTCATAATCATAATACGATGCTATAGCTATGAGAATCTTAATAGGTCTAATGTCTGCTACAGTAAAAAAAATGTTTCCTTGTATAGGTTTGAGTAAAGTCTTTAGCTACCAAATGAGCCTTATAGGTTTGTACATTGCCGTCCATTTCAGTCTTCTTCTTATAGAGCCACTTACTTACAACGACACTTGCCATTTGTCCTTTTCAAGATCAGCCATGGCAACTTTATAATTAGCAGGCTCTCCAAGAACCCCTAATATATTTTCCTCAACTTCTACGTTAAGACATAGATGTTCAGGTGCACGTATAGTTCTTTCACACCTACGAATGGGAACAACTTCAGGTGGAGGACCCAGAATTTCAGGTTCCACAAAAAGTTCGCTAGTGTTTTCAAAAGGTAATGTATCTTCATGATCATCTTCCAGATCATAAACTCTTCACTGAATTCTTGAGCTATGAGATCCTTTTCAGGAAAATCTCCATACCTAGAAACAATTACTTTGTTTTCAGGTGGGTAATAAAAGTAGTAACCCATTGTTTCCTTTAGGTATCCAACAAAGATACACTTTGGATCTCTTTGGAGTTTATCTGCTGAGTCACATTTACCAAACGCCTCGCAACCCGAGACCTATAAATAAGACAAGTTATGAACTTTACCATGCCATATCTAATATGGTGTCTTATAAACCTTATTGGTTGGAACCATATTTAGAATACGAACAACATATTCTAAAGCATAATCCCAAAAAGATAAAGGAATGGTTGTAAGATTAAACATTGATCACACCATGTCTAACATGTACGATTTCTTCTCTCAGATACACCATTTTGTTGTGGAGTATATGGAGATGTAAGATGCTGGACAATTCCATTCTTAGCTAGATAATATTTAAACTCTTGTCTTAGGTATTCACCACCTCTATCGGATAGAAGAGCTTTAATCTTCTTTCCTAGTTGCAATTCTACTTAGGCTTTGAAAACCTTAAATGTTTCAAACACTTCATGTTTATGTTTAAGCAAGTAAACATAAACATAACGGCTGAAATCATCTATAAAGGTTAAGAAGTAGCTAGCACATTTCCTTGACACATGTCTAAGTGGTCCACACACATCAGTGTGTATCAAACCAAGTAGATCAGAAGCCATTTCCATACTTTTATTAAAAGGTTTCTTTGTCATATATACAAGATTCATATTTATCAAATGATTCATCATTGATACTTTTCAAAAACCCATCATGTTGTAGCTTTTCCATGCGAGTCTTGCCTATGTGAGCAAGTCTACAATGCCAAAGATAAGAAGAATCAAAGTATGACTTTATTCTCTTATTAATGCTAAACATCGAATTATTTTTATTTGATATATAATCATTCATGTCAATCTCAAACACACCATTCACAGCAATAGCATTAAAATAAAAAATACTATTTTAAGAAATAGAAATTCCGTTACTAGTGAATGTGTGAATAAAACCAAGATCCAACAATAAAGAAACTGAAACAACACCTCTAATAATATAAAGTGCGTAATGACAATTGTTTAATGACAATACTAAGCCCTAAGGCAAACTAAATTAAACACTCCTATGGCTTCAACAGTTGCATGTGTTCCATTGCCCACGTGCAGATATTGCTCCCCATAGGCCAACTTCCTTTCAACTCTAAACCCCTGTAGTGTTTTACAAATATGAATACCACATCCAATATCGTATACCCAGGAATTTTATGAGTTAATTTAAATAATTCAATCATAAAAATGTTACCTGAAGTACTGGCGACCTGCCCAAACTTCTTGTACTTATTAGTTTGCAACTCTTCAAGATAGAGAGGAAAATTTCTCTTCCAATGTCCTGTCACATTACAGTGGTAGCTAGCCTGATCCTTTTGGGATTCTCTTTCTTCTTAGGAGAGTATTTCTTAGGTTCAGGTTGATAGGCCATAACTTGCTTACCCTTATCAGCCTTTCCTTTTCGTTTACCCTTCTTGTTCGCTTGCAGTTTTGGCTTGTTAATCCTACCCCCTTGAATAGCAAGTACCTAAGGTGTAGGATCCTTCTTGGGTAATCCTTTTTCATAGTTAATGATCAATGCGTGCAAATCACTCACTGTCTTCCCCGCGCAGTACATATTGAAGTTGCACACAAAACCACTAAATTCCTTATTCAGGGATCTATTGATTAGGCCAACAGCAAATTCTTGCTCATAGGGTTTGCCATGCCTCAAGTTGGTCCATGTAATGTTTCAGTTCCAATACATGAGCACTCACTGATATACCATCTTCGTGCTTACAGTTGTGTAGAGCATCAATCAAATCATACAATTCTACAGCTGCAGGTTTCTCAAACATACGTCTGAGTTCGTTGAGCATGTCATAAGAGAAAAAGTTCTCAAACTACTTTTTCAAAGCATGTGACATCATTCCAAGAATCATGCACGCCACATCATTATGTTTCTCATACTCAACTTTCCATGCTGCTCTTTCTTTTGCATGTACAATAGCAGCAGGTTCAGCAGGACAAGACTGATTCAAATAATCTAGTATTTTGGCCACTTGCAAGACAATTCTCTGCGACCTATACCAATCATTGAAGTTTGGGCCAGTCAATTTTTCTCGCTCGAAGAAAGTTTTGAACGCAGAACCTAGAGTAGTGTTATTGGTTTGAGCCATTTCTACAGAAAAAGTTCAAATATTAGTATTTTTGATAATCCAATTTTTCAAGAAAATAAAATGCCCAATAAAATATTCATATAACCATAGAATTTTCTTGAAAACTAGAATCCAAATTGACATAATTTCATCACATCAGTTGATCTGCTATTAATGAAAGTATTCAACAAGGTAATTATGAGATTTATTTGCCAAAAGTCTATTAGTAAAGTAAGCATGTTTCATTCACATCTCATGCCTTGAGTTATAGCTCTCACTAACTAACTCAATTAAGTTGTCTAATTTAAAAAACTGTAAATGTGTCCAGTTGTGGTCTCACGCAACATGAAGATTTACCTTTTCGTTGCAATCTAGCTAAGTTCTTACATAACGTATATTGCAAGTTCAAGTGTTTTTTACATAGATTGCATAAACTTAAATTTTAAGGGTACTAATTTTGATTTTGGTGTCAAATCAAATATGTACAAAGATGTCATGCATTCATCTTGTATCATATGTTTCAATAAAAAAACTTTTACGAATTAGTTTCTTTACTAAGCTTAAATCAACAAAGTTTTAATCGAGGAATTGGATGAACCAATATTTCTTTAAGATGTTTCGCACATTAAATAGCCGTAGGTAGCTCCATTATGACGCACAAAGAAGCGGAGAAGCGGGTCAACGCGAAGAGTATTAAAATCCTTCTTTTTTCGGGTCACAATTTAATGCGTACCCTCCTTATACCTCTCACACAGTTTGTCAATAATGGGTGAACTTTTCTAGCTATTTAGTACAGTCACATCAATCGACTAAAAGTTTAAGACTTAATGTTTAAACAAATCAAGTTTTACCATTGTTTAGTTCAGTTTATTTTTCTATTCGAAAATTACCCTTTGCTTACAACTTGTCAACAAAATAAACAAGCATGTAAAACAAAAAAAATAAACAACTAAAACAATACGCACATAACATAACAATTAATATGTGTAAACAAGTAGCCACATGCAAACTTATTCGATAAAACCTATTAATAATCAATTCTAGGTTTAACTATGCATATATTAACTAAGGCTTTCACTTACTAAGGCAAGTGAGCCACATACATCGATGAATCGATTGCGTAAGCCCTAGTTAAACATATATCATATAACACATAATTGATTCATTAATTTAATTGAGATCTTCCCAATTAAAAATTATCAATAAATACATGTAAAAAAACTTAACAATTAATTTATATAAACAATAATACATGACAAACATGCATGTTTCATCATGGATTCTACATAACAATTATTACTATTAGTCATAAGATCGCATACAATTAATGACATACCACACACTCATTAATTTTAACCCGCAAATATATATATATATATGTACTTATAGGTTTTCTAATTCAATTAATAAACAAAACCAAAACAACAAAACCCTAAAACATTTTTTTTTTATTTTAGGGCAAATCGGCCCTAGAAAAAAAATTAGGGTTTTGTAAAAAAAATTATTAAATTTTACCCCCCCCCCCCCTCTCTTAAAATTAGGGTTACAAATTAATGGCTCGTGATGCCACTTGTTGGAATTAAATAACATGACAATCATAAATTTAAACACAATAAACATCTAAGTACATGTGGAAGCGTAGGAACATATAATTGCAATTAACTAACTGAAAAATAAAATGTATGCGTGCCTTTTAGCAATTCGGATCAAAGATGAACAAGAACCCTAATTAGGGTTTATGTGGATTAAAGAATTGACCCTTATCTTTTTTCAATTCAATCGAAGATACAAACAATCGTGTGTTTGTACCACGTTCTTGTACACACGTACTAATACCAAATTAAAGTAAATGCTAGTTTTTGAAAACACAAATTGTTTGTTTTGAAAAAACAAACCAATCGACCCTTTGAGGGTTTGTGAACCGATCGACCAAAGCACCAAGAGGAGGAAAATAAGTTTTAGGGTTTATATTGTGTGTACAAAGTTACAAAACAATTAATCCTAGCCTTGTATTCATAGTATAAGAAACTTAGTGTCCAAGTTAGGTTTGGACTCGGATATACCCATCCTAACCGATCGGCTATACACCCCTATGGGGTTTTCGGAACCTTCTTGACATCTAATTTTATCTATAGTCCCTCTATAACGGTCGTTAGTCAATTTCTATTTATTACTTTAACACCCGTTAGTCGTTATTGTGTTTTTAATAATTAAACATAACCTTTTATATTTAATTATTTAAACTTTAATTCTTCATACGTAAAGTATGCAATCTCGTGGTCTCGAGTTCGATTCTAGACATACACATATTAAATATCGTCCATAAAACTAATAGATATATCATGATACATATACACAAAGTTGTTGGATTTTTTGGATTTTTTGATAAATGTATGAAACGCATAATTTTTCCTATTTAAATACTTAAATGTATTTTAAACGAGTTGGCATGTCGGAATTAGGTTAAAATTCCAACGCAAACCTAACATGTTTATTAAACGGGTCATTTGTGTCAATCTATTTACGACCCAAACATGTTTATTTTCGTGTTGGTAGTGAGTTGTATTCCGTGTCGGGTCAAAACTCACAAATTGCCACCCGCAAGTAAAACCAATTAGGGGGCGTTTGGTACGAATAACGTAGAAACATTGATATTATTCTTCCAGTGTATTATACCGAATTTTTTAGTTACCTAACATGAAAATTTAGTAACGTTTATATATGGTATTTGATTAATGTAATTATAGCCTAAAAACATTAAGTAAATCATTTTATTAATTTGTCATGATTTAAAGATGTAACTATTGTGACAAAAGAATTCTATTACGACTAAAATCTTTTTAACTTTATTTAATTTTACTAATATTACATTTTACGTTCTAAATCAGTTATTATTCCTCCTGCCCAAATCGATTAAACGTCTAAAATGAATAACCACTCATTTTGAATACATATATGTCCAGTTACCCGTCTAGTATGGTTCAGTTGGATAGCGAATTAAACTAACTTTCGTGTGATGGATAATTTATATTTCTCAACTAAGTGAACTAACCCGCTTCGTGAACACCCACGTTTTCATTATTACCAACTCATCATAGTGTATATGTAATTTTGATTTATGGTTGATACTCTTGAGATCATTCAAAGATGAGAAAATTATCTAATAAGGCAAACATAGACCTACTATATCATCTGATACATCTTTTTGGTAGTTTCAAACGCAAAATATTCGTCCTCGTTGTGCAAATAGGAATAAATCTTTTATCGACAACATATAATTTTTTTTAAATATTTGTATGTATATGTAGAGCGTTGCAAGTGTATGCTTGAGTTTGTAATTTCACAAGAAGTATAGAATATGTTAAAATATGTTAAATTAACGAAATCGAATAATTAAATATCTGTCACGATGATTGAACTTATTTTGCAGTTTTTCAAAACCGTTTAGTAAAATCATGAGTAAATTACATGGATGGTCTCTGTGGTATGTCAAAAGTAACAACTTTCATCCCTCGAAGTTTGAAGTTGCACTGGTAGTCTCTAAATTGGTAAACAAATAACACCACCAGTCCATCACTTAACTAGTGTTAAGTGAGTTCCGTTATAATTTACACTTTAACCCCTTTAGGTTAAATACCGTTTCATCGTCTATCCTCTATAATAACGGATGTTTATAATTTAAAGTTTTTCTACTTTAGGTACGTTTTTATAGGTTTTCTTACATTTTAATCCTATTTTTTCGGTTTTTGTATGTTTTCATACGTTTTTATCCTTTTTCTTACGTTTTTATCCGTTAGTTATAAGTTTTCGTCCATTTTAGTCAGTTTTTATACATTTTTGTCTGTTTTTCTTACGTTTTGTCAGTTTTCACACATTTTTATCCGTTTTTTTTATTCTTTCATTTGTTATTTTACGTTTTCGTCAGTTTTATATGTTTTTATCCGTTTTCATACGCTTTTATCCGTTTTCGTCCGTTTTTCTTACGTTTTTATACGTTTTTGTCCGTTTTTCTTATGTTTTCATCCGTTTTTATACGTTTTTACCCTCTTTCATCCGTTTTTATACGTTTTTGTCCAATTTTCTTACATTTCATACATTTTTATACGTTTTTATCCGTTTTAATCGTTTTCACCCGTTTTCTTACATCTTCATACGTTTTCGTCCGTTTTTTTAATTTTTCATACGTTTTATACGTTTTCGTCCGTTTTCTTACATTTTATACGTTTTCACACGTTTTTATCTGTTTTTGACGGTTTTGTCCCTTTTTTACGTTTTTGTCCGTTTTTCTTACGGATAAAATGTATGAAAACGTATAAACATGGATTAAAACATTTCAAAACATAAGAAGACGGATAAAAACGTGTGAAAACATATAAAAACGTATTAAATTAAAATAAAAACGGACGAAAACGTAAGAAAACATATGAAACGTATAAATATGGACTAAAACGTTTCAAAACGTAAGAAGACGGATAAAAACGTATGAAAACATAAGAAAAACGTATAAAACGGATGAAAACGTAAAAATGGACGAAAACGTAAGGAAATGTAAGAAAACGGGCGAAAACTGACGAAAACGATTAAATCGGATGAAAACGTTTAAAATCGGATGAAAACGGATAAAAACGTAAGATAACGTATAAAAATGGACGAAAACGGATAAAAAAGTATGAAAACGTAAGAAAGGGATAAAAACGTGTGAAATTGTATAAAAACGTATGAGAACGTAAGAAAAACGAGCGAAAACGTATAAAACCGGACGAAAACGGATAAAAACGTAAGAAAACGTATAAAAATGGATGAAAACGAAAAAAAATGTATAAAAATGGATGAAAATGGATAAAACGTATAAAACGGATGAAAACGTAAGAAAAACGGACGAAAACGGATAAAAACATATGAAAACGTATAAAACGGACGAAAGCGTAAGAAAACGTATAAAAACGGACCAAAATAGATAAAAACGTAAGAAAACGTATAAAAATGAATTAAAATATATAAGAACGGATGAAAACTGATAAAAACGTAAGAAAACGGATAAAAACGTATGAAATCGTAAAAAAATGGACGAAATCGTATAAAAACGTACATAAAGTAGAAAAACTTTAAATTATAAACATCCGTTATTATAGAGGATAGATGATGCAACGGTCTTTAACCCAAAAGGGCTAAAGTGTAAATTATAACGGAACTCACTTAACTAGTGTTAAGTGATGGACCGGTTGTGTTATTTGTTTACCAATTTAGGACTACTGGTCTGAACTTCAAACTTGAGGACGAAGGTTATTCTTTTGACATACTGCATGGACCATCCATGTAATTTACTCTAAAATCATTTTTCTTAATTACTGTCTCTCCAACTACTTGCCTCATAAATCACATGTAGCAAAGGTGAGAAACAAGAATAAATTGTGCCAAATCAATATACGATTAACATCCAGTCAATTTCATATATACCCTTATATATCTTTCAAGGTCATCATTGTCAAATTATTGTTGCATGTTAGTAGATATTTTAGACAAAACTAACTTCACGACAAGTTCTTTTAGTTGATTTATTCATCTTTGCTTTGAGGCTTGATCAGGTTATTTTTAAATTTAAGGTTGCAAATTGTTATGTTCTTTTTATAAATTTATTTTTTGGGTATTTATGTTTGCATGTGTTTAATAAAGTTACCGGATCAAAATTACGATACTATTATTAACGGTTTTTGAGACAATAAATCAAGAACCCTTTTTGTTTCTATTAAAAAGTTAGCGGGTGAGATTTATCTCTCATTATCAAAAATTATTTGTCCTAAAACGAATCTGTAACATAAAAAAAATAATACTCCAATAAATACAAACAATGGAGTAAATAACAAAAAAAAAATCAACTAATTGGCCATCACCTTTCAAAAATTTCCAATTGTTGGTAACGTACTTTGAAAAGTACTACTATCACATATGAAACTTGTTGAAACCTGCAAGAATAGGCTATATGACCGTTTGGGTACCATGTCAGCTTGTTAGGCCCACTTGTGACCACACCAGATTCGGATCTAAAAATCAAAACACCATGGTGGTTCACTGGTGGTTGTCCAAATCGGATAATCAATCACAAACGGTAACCCACTCACAAAACCATCACCAACAAAATCATCGCCATCACACACCAACACCTACACGATCCAATAATTTTAAATGATGCAGCGGCGGTGTGTATTTTGATTGTTGACCAGAGACACATCGTCAACAAATTAGAGGAATCCCAACAAAATTAATACCCAAATCATGTTTGTGGATGAGAATGATGATTGGGGGTAATGTTCATATTGTATTATGAGTTATAGCAGTTGGCCACAACGAATGAAAACACCATTGGTCTAATTTTATTAAATGTTTATGTTGGTCGTTGTTTTTCTTGGTTTCGAGATCTGTGTTTACTGGTTTTAAGATTGTGTATGTATATTTCTTTTAGTTTTTGAATTTCTTTTTTATTGGATTTTTTTTTTTTTTTTAAATATGTGTGTTTGAGTCTATGTGTAAGTCTGTGTGTGACTTCGATGAATGGTGTGTTTAAAAGTAGTGTGTGGATGATATCATAAAGAAGAAGCTAGGTTTTATTGGTATGTTTAAATCAGGTTGTCGGAACTCGTCGAGAAAAAATGGCGGTCAAGTAATGTATGTAAATAGAGATGGAATGGGAAGAAGATAAGGATATGGAATTGGAAGAAGGTGGGGGTAACTTTGACATTTCATTTGTTTAACATGCTTTTAAGAAAATTGGACCTAACCTGAAATATCCGCCAAACCACAAGGACTAAAAATATAGTTTACTAGAAAATAGAAAAGGTAGTTTTACATGATTAACGGTTACGAGTTGCAAATATGTGGTAATAATACTTTACAAAAGTGAGTAATTTTTGAACGAATTTAAGAGTTTCATAGGTGGTAATAATACTTTACAAAGTTCCTCACCAACAATTTAAATTTTTTGAAAATTTATGACCAATTCATGGACTTAACCCAACCTACTTTTAAGGCACTTATCTTCTCATGCTAATGCTTCAAACCTCACTAGATACACATTTGAGGCACTTATCTCGTCAGGTTAATGGTTCAAACCTCACTAGATACACATTTAGAGTGACTAGGTCAGAAATCATGAGATACCCCGATTAAACCGCATTTGAGTAAAAAAAAAAAAAAAGCACACGCCAGTTTACCTGTTTCTTAGAGCAAAGGGTATGGTTGTTTTATAACACGCCAAATGCAACTTTTTGAAACCAATGGCATGCCAAACCATACCATGCAAGTGAGTCAAATTCATGCCAAAGGAAAATGAGCCATTAGATTGGCTCACGCCAAAGAGAAAAATTGTGTACCTTTTGCTATTTTTTTTCTTTTTTTATTCATTGTGGTGAGTAGATATTTTTAGTGGGTTATTTTGTGAGGCCGATAACGTATTAGTGATGTGTTATGAGGGAGGGTGTTTGAGTGATTGGTATGTTATTGGAAGGTGTATGATGTAGATCAGAGATGGCATCAATAACGTGTTATTGGTATCTCCCTCACCTTGTGCTCTTAAACTTGCTCGTAAGGCTCACTTTATAAGTTCCTTGATGACAATCGCGAACAACACCCCATTCTCGTTTTGTAAGAAACATCACATATGAAATAGGACAATCAACAATATAAGTATACACAACACAATATTCATTAGAAAGCCATAAATATGATCATATATCTAACACTCACAATTCATGGACCTAATTCCAAACTAGAAACAAAAAGTACATTTTCCTCTCTAGAACTGCTACCCGGGAGTTCCTTTTAGTAAAAGTACCGCACATGTACATGCCCCAGTTCTAACGCACAAGGATTTGGATGAACTACGACATTTTAAAGCATGCATGTACAATATATTGCAGTACCACCTGCCTCTATATATAAACTGACCGATCTTCAAAATCAGCAATATGCTCTCCTCAACAAACAAGCCCTTCATGAAACAAAAAGCAGGTCACCAGTTTTTTATTCCGCTGACATCTTCATGCATCTTTTAGGGTTAAGCCGTCTTATCCTCAAGCCATTATTTTCCATCATTTGTGATTCCCAGTAGGTCGAGAATCATCCTATAAGGGGTTCATTGTCACACCTCAAACTATTTTAAGGGTAGAAGGTAGATATGGTTTGGTCAAACACAGAGGAGGCAAAGACAAAGTGGCTGGATGCAAGGACCGACTATAACCCTTCACAAGATGGTAACACTATGATCATCTTTGTCCCTGCTGTGTTTGTTGTTGTGGTTGTTGCTGATGTTGAGGAGCTTGCATGTTTACGGGTTGCGAGTTATAGTGTGCAAATGGCTGGGAGTATAAAGGATTCATCATATTCTGCAAGTAACAAAAAAATACTTCAATTGGCAAACCATTCTGCATAAAAGTAGATTGAGCAACAATTGGCAACGTGTTTAGTGTTAGGTGAAACAGGTCAATCTTTAGAGCAAGGTAGTACTGATCGGGTCGAGTGACCCGTAACGTGTGTTTTTACCCATTAAAAAATAGATAAAATAATTGCTTTATGATCAAAAAAGTTGTTACAAATATAATCAAACAATCGAATGAAACAATTGCACGGTGTTATGTACTAAAAAAAGACTTTGGCGGACTTCCAACATGTTTAACAAAGTTGACCCATTCCCCTTTTAGCTACCTTTTCATATGTAACCCATTTAAATGTGTTAAGTTGAAAACTCTGACAGCAAGTAAGAAGTAACTTTCGTAACTCAGCAGCTAAAGAGTAGCAATGAGACGAAAAAAATAAGAAACCTGTGTCTGAAGAGAATCGGCATGGGCCACACCAAACTGGGTTTGTGAAGCATCATCTTGTGATGGGTCATTGAACCCAACCTGTGTAAACAACCCCTGAGAATTATGACCCATGTAGTCCTGTGAGAACAGCCAACAAAGCAGTGTTATTGAACACGGATTACAAGGCAGAGTACTTGGCGATTACTCGCTAAGCTAAAGAGGTTATACTCGACCAGAACTCGGTTTGAAGTATTTGAACAAATGTGTTAATGTTTTCTAACAATATTTCTATGGTCCTATGAGCATGTCATACATATAGTACCGCCTAGTGAGTTTTACAGCCATACAACAGACTAATGATCAAATACGATAGTCTTAACTGAACAGTGTTTGATTAGTTATTTACTTTTACAGTTTTACTATTATCAAACATATTTAATTATGGGGCTTGTCAAGCATAGAAATAAAGCGAAGGATTTTTTATTTGGTAAATAGTAATGAGCAAACCTGAGACATGAAATCATTTCCTGTACCAAAACGAGGATACCCAGCTTGAGAATTCTGATTCAAATAGCTTCCTGGAAACCCTCCCTGGGTTGCTGGATTAACATAGTCAACATGATATCCACCTTGAGAAGCCTGAAAAAGCACATTAACATTTAAACCCAAGTCTTGATATCCAAACAATGTCAAACTAAGCTACACAAGAGATTTACCTGTGTAGAAAATTCAGCACCATTATAAGGAACATGCGACCCTTGGCTTTTAAAATCATCACCTAAGAACTCCTGCATGATGTTTGATGATAATGAGTACATAAAATGGGATTAGTTGATGCACCTACATCATTTATCATGAGACACCATTACCTGTGACATGCCACCAACCGAGAAACCATCACGAAATGTTTGTCCCGGTCCTTGCGTCATCTATAACAAGCAATAGAAGTTCTCTCAGACCATCTCCGGTGTATGATTGCATGCACCAAAACACCAAATTGGTGTCAAGGGTGATGCATTTAGAAGACATAAGACTCCAGCCAAGACACCAAATTTGGTATAACTTTTGGTTGGACACTATTACCAATGACATTTTACACAAATTTTTGGTGCAACACCTCCACACTAACTTTTTAGTGTATAGTTTTCCTTATTTGACACCTCAAATTTTTAAATTAGAAAATAGTAAAACTCATATATGTTTATTATGTAATTATTAACTTTATTATAGAGCAATTTAATTGAAATAAATCTAATGTAAATATGAAAAAATTTAGTGTAAAATATTTGATGCGAACATCAGAGTGGAACCAAATTTGGTAACTTTTGGTACATACATTGGACATACCCTTACGAGTCATCAAACAGAAGCTACAACGACATCAGAATTTACACAATAAAAAGTGGTATAGAAAGAAATACTTACATTAGAAACATATCCAGGTTGAGATAAAGGACCAGGACCACCCAGTGATGGCTGGCTAGTTGGATTTTCTAATGAAGGGAAGTTAAAATTAGACCCCATGGTTGCACCAATTGGTTGCTGAGGACCTTGCTGATATGGAACATGACTGCCAATAGGACCACCAGCATTCCCTCCCCGACCAGCAGCAAAACCCCGACTACCCGGTTGTGGGACGTGAGGAACGCCACCAATAGGTCCATGTACTCCACGAGTTGGTATAGCATAAGGCTGAGGACCACCATGATAAGGTGGAATAGCCCGGGGCATTGGATATGCAGCAGGATGAAGACTAGGTTTATGACTGCCATTAGGTGGTCCAGCTGGCATGTATGGACCTGCACTCAGAGAGGATAAAGTCAAGCGGCAACATTTTTAGCACGATAACTCACTGAAGACACGTCATTGGTTAAATTGCATGTTGTTCACCTAATTCACCTAGTTATAAACTTGACAAGAAAATCAGCAAAAACTAGCTGATCACTCTCCTACATAACTTCAAAGCAAGGAGAAAATGACAATAAAGAAAATGAAGTTAGTAAGAGAGTATTTGGACTTTCTTATTCCAAAGTGCATATAGGAGAGAAAACTAAAATTACCCTTTTACCCTCATATCTACACTAAAAACCCCTAAAAAGTAGGGGTGTTCAAAATATCATGGTTCGGTTTCGGTTTTTACTTATCCGCGGTTACCCGAACCGAACCGTGTATGATATACATGTAGGTTTTAACAAACCATTCATAAAAATGGACAAGTATTAACTATATTTTTGCACTACTTTTATCGTATAACACATTTTTACTTAACTGATATAATTAACGTCCATGAATTACATATGATTAAAGTGATAGTAACCTATAAACGTCAAATAAATAGTATTAGTTATTTTGTTACATATGATAATTTTGAATGTTTTTGTTGTGACGGAACAACTTTACAATGACTAATATCTTCAACGTCATTTAATTTTACTACCAGAAAATATTAAGTTCTAATTTTAGTTATTGTTCGTCCTATTTGAACGATTATTTTTTTTAATGGTTAACCGTGACCCGAACCGCGGGTAACCGCTCATTTCGGGTACCCGCATGTCCGGTTACCCGCCTAGTTTGGTTCGGTTTTGGATAGTAAAATGAACTAGCCGCCCCGCGATGGATAGTTAAAATCGCTAACCGAACCGAGCCGAACCGCCCCATGAACACCCCTACTAAAAAGAGATGTAGCCCTTCTACGTTCTTCTCTCTACTCGTCAAGAGATTGATTTAAGATACACGTGATATAAGAAAATACAAACACTATTTAGCTGTTATTTTTTGTCATCTGCTTCTGCTTATCAGCAGAACCATAAGCACAAAAAATAAGCAATCCCACACTCTAAAAGGCTTTAAAGGAATAATATACCCCTGGAACGGTTGTTTCTTCCATCAGCACCAGGATTTCCTGAAGAGGCAGCTCCAAAGCTGTCACTAGCTGCAATACCAGGTCCACCACCAAAAAATAGCTTCCGGTCATTGTATATCTGAGTCACGTAAACCACAAAGCTTTAAATAAGTTTTTAACACCAACAAACTGCATTAAATTAAGGACCACATGAACTGACATACTTTCTTTGGCTTCTGGAACTGCACCATACTCTGCTTTAAGTTGTTTAAAGGGCCTTCAACTAAACATTCATTCTCCTGTTTATAGTAAAGAAAGGAAGGTTAGGTTGTGTGAATGTCAGCTCATAAAACACTGTGCACAAGTAACAAATTACGATTCAAGTACGACCTTCTATTAATGAATGCAAAATTTTGCAGTATTGAATTAATACCTTAAAATGTGTCAGTAATCCATTCCATAATGGTTGTTTACTAAGGACTTTCGGATTTCCAAGGATGACAATACCATAACGAGCACGAGTAAGTGCAACATTAAGCCTGCGTGGATCATTAAGAAATCCAATACCCTGATGTTCATTACTTCTAACACATGACAATATAATATAATCTTTTTCCCGCCCTTGAAACGAATCTACACTTGCAACCTGCATATATTTCTAGTTCTAAGTGCATTTCCTACAACCATAATTCAGAACTATTTAATTTAAGACAAAGGATGACAAGAAATGAAAGATGCACAAGTTACCTCAATTTCCTTGTAAAGCTGCTGCCTAAGGGCACCATTTCTCGACATGTAGTTAACAATGTATGCACGCTGGCCTTCATACGGTGTTATAACCCCTATCTGCACAATATTGATTGTTCTTAATTTAATCAACATAAACCAATGATCAGAAACTCTTGGAAAAAGAATGTTAATACCTGACTTGGAACTACACCACTCCTTAAGAAAGTGGTCACAGTCTTTTCAACATTTGCAGCCTCAGTCCTATTAAGATAGGATGTTCCGCTCGCACTAATTTCTTCTTGCCCCATCTGACAAATAATTAGGCGGACCACACAAGTAGAATTCAATCAAACATTGCAATGCTAGGGATAGAGGTGGCAATTACATCCTCTCCAATTATTATTGGGTTGTGTTTTATCTCAAACGGGTAAAAAAAACGTAGCTGAAAGGGGAGCGGGTCAGATGGCTAGAAAGGGAGCGAGTCAGATGGCTAAAAAGGGTCGCCCAGAATTCAATTTAATACTACTAAGCCTTTTTATTCAAGATTGTAATAATTATTGGATAAATCTTGTTTTTGTGAACATGATTGGCGCATTAATTATTTATGAATAGATTAAAAATGAACCAAAAGTGTTAGCAAATCAACCCAACCCAGCCTGTTTTGACCCGTGCTGAAAAATATCAAAAGCAAGCCTAGAGAAATAGAAACCTGGACGTAAAAGAGCATGGGACGGTTTGGAACAGGCCATGGAAAATCAATTCCTGTTGATTGTCTTTCATTGATTGTCACTCCATTTTGGAGGGTACCCTCATAAAAGCTATTGGAAGGAAATTCTGAAAGGGATGGATGCATCCGATATTGAACCTGTAGTCTAATTGGTTTGACACCAAGCATCACAAGTCGTTCAAATAGAGATTGAGCTAATCCTGCACGAGCTGCTTTCTTGCACATGATAACCGGCCCAAGCTGGCAATGGTCACCAACAAGAATAACCTGATACAAAAAAAATACAAAAAAACAAAAAAACAAAAAAACAAAAAAAACAAAAAAACAAAAAAAAAACAAACAAACAAAAAAATTAAACAAAATAGCCTTGCAAGAGTAACTACGGAAGAGTTAATAGATAACACGCATATATACCTGCTTTGCCCCAAGAACCAAAGGAATAAGACACTCTGGCTCAGTAGATTGAGTAGATTCATCAATAAGTACCTACCATAGTAAAAAGAAAGAAAAGACAAACTGTCACACGACTAACAATTAAAGATATGCATTTGTTACCTGTAAACTAAAAATAGAAAGTTAACCTGACGGAATCTAAAATTTGCCAATCGAGGATCTCCAGCACCCACACATGTGCAACAGATAACATCAGCACTCTGAGATATCTCCCGTTCTGTAGCCCTCTTCAGTGCTTTATACTTCTTCTCGTCACTGCTGGACAATTCCCCTGCATAAGTTTGGGAAGAAATATCCATCAGCTCAATCCCAGGCTGTAATGTTGTAGAATCACATGCTCATCCTCAAAAGGCCAATAAGATCAATTCATGGTTAGTTCTACAATATGATGGAATGGGGAGCAACAAGATCCAGATAATAGTAATTTTACCAATAATACTATAACCAAGAAAGGGCATAGTGGAACTTGTTATTATGCGTAAATATATGAATCAAACAAGCATATAAACTAGGTAGCAGTAATCACAAAAGCATAAACATGAGTAATGAAAGAAGTGAAAAGGTAACATAACATAAAGATAAGTAAATAAGTGCTAACTTGCAACTAGGCAAAACGGCGGCTGAAAATAGTTTTTAATGGTTTTTTGATTTTTTTAGTGGTTTATGACAGTGGCCGACTGTATTTTTAGTGAGTAGGGAATAAAGGGTGCTATGAGGATAGGTATGGAGAGAGGGGTTGGATCAAGTTTACGATTGGAGTTAGATTGGGGATATAAATACTTTATATAATATATTAATAGTATAGATATAATGAGAGGCATAACTTCAAACTAAGAAAGAGCAAACTAAGAGAAAGAACATAAACAAAAACGGCTTATACTCTCATAACAACAACATTTTTCTGACAAAGATGGGGATAAACTGTCAGATATTTTTCTCACAACCTCAAAATTATATATTGAGCGTGGTGAGACAAGTAGGCCAAGCAGGTTCGGTTGCAGAGAGTTGATATAAAAATGTAGCTTGCACTCGCACATATGGGTAGAACAGGTTAGGGTCGGATTGCCAACAACTGTTTTTTGATTTTTTTAGTGGTTTATGGCAGTGGCCGACTGTATTTTTAGTGAGTAGGGAATAAAGGGTGCTATGAGGATAGGTATGGAGAGAGGGGTTGGATCAAGTTTACGATTGGAGTTAGGTTGGGGATATAAATACTTTATATAATATATTAATAGTATAGATATAATGAGAGGCATAACTTCAAACTAAGAAAGAGCAAACTAAGAGAAAGAACATAAACAAAAACGGCTTATACTCTCATAACAACAACATTTTTCTGACAAAGATGGGGATAAACTGTCAGATATTTTTCTCACAACCTCAAAATTATATATTGAGTGTGGTGAGACAAGTAGGCCAAGCAGGTTCGGTTGCAGAGAGTTGATATAAAAATGTAGCTTGCACTCGCACATATGGGTAGAACAGGTTAGGGTCGGATTGCCAACAACTGTCTTTGTTCAATGTGCTTTTTAAATTATAATAAATTTACTAATATTTAAGTTCAGCCCGATAAAGCCTAAAGGTACACCCAAAAACACTACTCATTGTCTTATGGAAGTTCATCGCCACAAAATATTCCAGAGAATAAACGAAAACACAAAGCTCGATCATAGACAAGCAATCAAATATGAGATTCTCCTTCAACCAAACCTCACCTTGCTCATCTTTCAACTGCTGCAGCTTGTAAAGTTCACTCTTTTCAGATGTATCAAGATGGCGAACCTTCAAAAAACCAGTTATAGATGCTTTCAGATTAGATTAGTGCATTAGAGCAATATATATCTAAAAAACCAAAAGGCCTTTGGCCTAGCGATAAGTGAATTTATCAACCACGGAGGTTGTGGGTTTAAAACTCAACTGTGAGATATTAGGTGGTATATAGGTGTGTGAAAAATTTAGCTTTCTAAAAAAATATATATCTAAAAAACTAAAAAAATGAACAAACCTGGTAATGAAGTGTTAAATGCTCCACAGGTGAACTAACAGCTTCCCTTGATTTAGCACACAATCTTACAACCTGAAGATGATAATAAATAACATAAGCAATAGAAATCAAATTTAAAAAAAAAATGGAAGCTTGAACACCTTACCTTTAAACCAGTGGCACTTATCTTCTCTGCAAGTTGGTCTACAGCCACATTGCTAGGTGCACATACTAGAACCTGATGTAAATTAGCCATCATTACAGCCATCGTTCCGTGACTCGCTAGACAATATAAAATACCATGATAAAAATGATACCTGCCCTTGGCCCTGTTTAGCCATGTGATAGACAATTGCAGCAGAAGTTACTGTTTTCCCAGTACCTGGTGGCCCCTGAATCAAACTTATTGGTTTCTGAAGAACGCTTTTGACAGCAAAAACCTACCGATTTAAGCAGCAGTGTTAGACCATTTCCAAATAGAGCTATGATAGAAATAAATCAACCAGCTTATACATAGCCCAATAGCTAAATTAAAGATTATGATATTACGAATAGATGCCACAAAAAAATGTGATGTGTTTAGGTCCTTGGTGATTAAAATCACAAAGTGCAAGACAGGTTTAGTCTTCATATATGATACAAGTATACAGATGGTGATAAGAATCCTTACTTGAGATGCATTCAACTCCGGAAGACCAGGTGCACCAAAACGACGAGGCAATGCATTACGAACCATTTGAAACTCAACTTCATGGCCTAACAAATTATGGTAAATATACCTGCACAGATGCAGCATATAATGACATGTCCACACATCAGGCAAAAAAACAAAAAGTAAAGCCAAAAGCAGAAACCCTCAACAAGTAGATTTCTGAATGCACACTGAACCGTAACCACCCACCATGTACTAAACCAACTGAAGTTTGCACCACCACATCTCAAATAAAAACAAACAAACCTTAAAAACCAATCTACATTTTACTTCTTATTGACATTGAGCTTACATAAGATAATAACAAAATGATATATGATAGTGTCATTTCAATAATTTGCAATAAAACTTGAAAGTTCCTACAGTTCCAGTGTTGCATAAAGAACTACAACTAGTAACACTGTATGTTTCTGTTCCTTCCCTTTTTGGTAGGAGCTTATTAATGTATCTCCATTAGAAAGACAAAAGAGAATAAAAAAAGAAGAGTACCAATACTGTCTAATAATTCAAATTATACAAAAGATCCCACCCATTTCTACGCAGTGCTATCCATGAAAGGCGAGCAAGTTTCCAAATAAAAGAATATATCTTTCAGGAGGCCTCCATAATTCACCTAACTACTATAAAGCCCGCCTTAAGCTAAAGATCGTACAAAGTGAAATATCGAGACCAGATGTTCCCCTATTCTCAGTGAAACAGGTAATTATCTATACACCATGGAGGGAGAGAAAAATGTGGCACAGAAAACAAAAGTTCCTTCAAGAATCTCAATAAGCAAATGCACTATATTTTAAAATGATATCCAACTCACCCGCTGACACTTGTTTCATCCACCGCAAAAGTTTTCATTGCACCTTGCATCCTATCAAAACTTGTGCTCTTCCAGACGAAGTCAACACTAAAACCATGGTTCACATCTACAGGAACTCCCTGCAAACATCATCACCCATAAGTAATGAACGAAAGAACCAATAATTCATCATTATTCATGAGACTAGTACCTGACTCGCACGAAGCTCAAGTGCCACCTCCTCTTGCGCGGTGAGTTTTATCTGAAACAACAGAACCAGAACGAAATTAAAAAATTAATAGAGGACAAAAATTGAGCAGTCGTCTTAAATACAGGCGTAAACAAGTAATATCTAGATTGTTTTAAGGAGCAAGAAGCCTATACCACATGTCCAACTGACTGCCAAGCTTGATGTGCAGCATCCCCGGAATACCGAAGCCGCAACTCATCACCAGGTACAAGACGCAACTCGTTGTCTTCCTATATTGATCAATTAATAAACATATAGGCAACTTTAGAACCAAGGTTAATAACACAAAATAATAATAATAATAAATAAATAAATTAATAAATAAAAACCCAAAACAATCATAAGAATCTAAATTACCTTTGGGAAGACAAAATATGCAATACGCTTCTTGTTAAGACCAATATCCCACCGTATAGTGAGGTTGTCTTTGCTTTGGGATTCTTTCATCATCTGTGAAACAACAAATCAATTTCATGTTAACCATAAAATTTAAGTACAGGAACCCTTAAATGGATATAAAACAAGTACAAGAAGCACTGCTTACTTTATCATAGTCAGCTTCAAGCTTGATGAGTGGGGCAAATACATTTTGATACTGCAGCCAAAAATAACAAGCATCAATGTGTTACAAAGTGCCAATACATATAAAAATCCAATGCCAGAACTTGAACAGTAACGAACAATATCTAACGAAAAACCAAATCAATAGTATGGCACAAAACCTGATAGGCATCTTCATATTTCAAGACTACAGGCTGAGGCTCATCATCTACACCAGGCTTCTCAAGATCTTCCAACGTAGCATCAGGATTCGTCTTCCATAGTTCTTCCACCTTATTGATCTGCTGAGCACTAATATGACGTGCTCGTAACTGCTCCTGTTCAGATGGAACCTGCAAAACAGCAATATATAGAATAAGCAACACACACGTATATACAAAAATATGTATGCATGTGAGTCTGTGCAACCCACTAACCTTAACAAGCCACTGCAAGAAACATCTATCATCAATCAGTGGGCACCATTGACTCAGGTCCCAATTCATGTCTTTCAGTGCATTTACATTGAGACAAGGTTCCCTGCAGAGTAGAACAACCACACTCTCTGTCTTTGCAGAAATAAAACCAAGTAGAAAAACATTTCGACATCCGCAGTTATAGCATTCAAGAATTGTTTCTCCTAAAGGACTGTCCTTATGTAGACACACTTCTTTATGTTTAGCTCGAACCTGCAAAAGGACAAAACAAAATTAGCATCAAGAAGTAATTAAGGGCATGATAAATTATCCTATATAGGGGAATATACATAAATTTGTTGAAGCCTTGTAAAAAAATTACTCAAGCATAACTCAGCTAACCACAAATAGCTACCCATAGTTAGTAATATTGTTTATAATTTAGGATCCTCACACATTGAATTGATAATCTAACAATTGCATAACCAAATGTATTTCTTAAGTGACATCAATTACATACCATTGTATCACTTCCTAAACACCAGACAACACAAGTATAGTAAACTGATAATGCCACCCTTGAATACAAAAGAACATCTATTTTACTAAACAAACGCTTTCAATACATTTTATATTGTAAACAACGCTTGTTGAATGGCAGCGACTTTAGCAATCTGTATAAGAACACTACGCAGCTATATCCATGATATCATCGCTTACACAGCTCAACTTAGAGACCAAAGATAAAACATTCATTCATAGCAGCATCATTACAGAGTACCACAGTACCCTATTAAACTTAAAACACCAGTCTATTCTACAAGCTTCCTTAAAATTACACAAAGTATGCGCAACTGTTCTGCCTCAGACTAAAACATTCTAATTCGAATCTCAATTTGCAAACATCACAGAGATCTGTCTTATCAAAATACAAGTCTGCCTCTATTCATCTTACCAATATCTTCAAATCCAGGATAGAGATTGTAATAAACAAAGGAGGATTGTTATCATAGATTCATATACTTTCCTTACTAAGCTCTACCTCTCCTATTGTAATTTCCCTAGCAAAAAGTACCCCCAAAACTGTGACTAAAGGCCAAAAGATCCAAATTTTCAAATCATAAAGAGCAAATTTTCAAACCTGGTAACCTAAACTAAACAAACATAAGTAAAGAGTACTAACCCAGTATGAAGCGAAATCATTATCGCAGAACATACCCGTGAGAAGTATTCCCCCTTGATTACAAAGCCATTCTCTAATCCTTATGGGAGAGGCTGGACAGAACACATGAACAATCTATCCAATAATACTACCTTAAAATAATTATTTTCAATATTCAAGACTCACCGCTCAGGCGGGATTGGGTATCGTTGTTGTTGTGATATTCAAGACTCAAATGAGACTAATTTGGAAACACTAGGAACTTTGCTTTATACACTATCCGCCCACACAAATCCTTCATGTCAAGAAAAACAGGCTCTGAGTCCACTTTCCTAGCATTTCTAATCAAGGATATAGAAATTTTGTACAATATTGCATCCAAAGACCAATATCAACTTTGCGAGTCAATTTTTTCTACTCATCTGCTTAGATAAGCAAAACCAAATGTGTGTCATCCAAACTGCTTTTGCTTATCTGCTAACATTGAGGTGAAAACTATTTTTGGATAAGCAGGTAGGAAGTCCTTATTTCAAGGTGCTTATATGAGATTAAACTAATCTTACACTGTAATACCAACTGACACAGGACGCAGAATTTGTTAAAACCCTAATCCAAGGTACGAGGATAAACTCAAATGAGTAAAGCCTTAACAAGAGAATAACTCTTAAACACGTAGTTTATAAATAATTCAAAACCGTATTACAATGACAATGAGCCCTATATATTTATAGGAAAAGTAATCTTGGCTCTTGGGGAAAAAGAAACCTAAATAAAGTTAAAATCAACAAACCCTTAAAATGAAAAATCCTGCGAAACATACGGATGTGGCTCCCCACAATAATGGGGGTTGCACATCTCCCTCTCCGAATCTTGAAACTTGGTTGAATGCTTCGCCTAGGAAAGTTGAAGGGGCAAAGCATCACCAGTTTCTTTGTCTTGTTTCGCTTTGCGTGCTCACGTTACACCATGTAAAGTTCCGCTAACTCTTAGTCTCTTACACACAATCCATGTCCTCATCACTTCTTATCTTAAAATTTAACCTTGAACCTTTTAGCAATGAATTTCACTAGAATTTCCTAAAAGGTATTGTTGCATATTTTACAAACTAGGCAAATCAAAACATTAGTTCCTGAAATACTTAGGCCATGTTTTGGAATAAAAGCTTTTGGTAACATAGTTGTAGTTGTAATTATTGAATGTAAAAGAACTCAAAAGCTAAAAGCTTATTTTATTAGAGTTTCACGCTTAAACAAAATCGAAAAGCTAAAGTAGCAGTTAGCGGTGGTAAGTGTTTGTTTGGTAATGTAGTTGTATATGAAGTGTAAGATTTAAATGCTAAACCCTAGAAAAGTAATAATAACTAGATAAAGAAGAATACCAAATGATTAACAATGTGAGAGCCGGAGGTATTCCCTCGCGAATTACAAAACCACTTGCGACAAGACGGAACATTACATCGGACGACGCAAGCCGGATTCTGCACACCACAATACTTACAAGCAAACTCCTCCCCACCTATCTCAATATGATCATCACCGGTCTCTTCAAAATTCAACCCGCTCATTCCCGCAGCCAACGCGTCAACCACCGACACATTCCCCTTCCCCTTACTGGAGCCTGGTGAAGCTGATTGTGTGAAACTAGGGTAATCGTTTTCATCCTCGTCTTGTGTGAATTCTAAGAAGGTGTATGAGGGATCTTCGTTCTTGTTAACGGTCTCTGGTTGTGAAGATGTGTCGAATAATTGCGATGATGATGATGAATCCATTTATGTTTTAGGGTTTTTGTTTCAATTAGGGTTTCGTAAACACGGGGAGAGAGAGACTTGTTTTATATTATGGATGGGTTAAGGACTTGACTCGGACAAAGACCGCCCAAATTTTTTTTACTTTTTACATTGTCAAAATTAGGGACGGGACCGGTCGTGCAACGGGCTTAGGGGTGTTTGGGGTTGCGATTTGAAATAGATTATTTGATTTTTGGTGTTTGGCAAAAAAGTTCAATAATCAATTATTTACGTTATATAGCTTTCAAAACGACATTTAATACATACAACTTTGAAAAAAAGCTTGAAGTAGTCTTTCTAAAATTCTTTCAAAAGTATGTAAAAGTTTATCAACGATTCATAAAAGTCTTTCAAAAGACTTTGAAATAGTGAAAAAGTTTATTCTTGGTTTTGACATCACTTGAATCTTTCTATGGGATACATAAATCCACACATAATTGCCTACTTTTGTCATACTTTGCGTGCCACCTCCACTATCTATTTTTTTTCTTATTTTTCTTTTTTTGTTTCTTATCTTTTTATTATTTTCATCGGCAACTTTCACAAAAATATAGCTCACTTTTTATATTTTATTATTTACTAATAAATTATATATTTTTATAATATATTTTCTCTCTCCTACCTCAAATCCAAATCTAAATCCTAATCCAACTTCAAATTCAAATCCAAATATAAATCATTAACCCATCTACAAACCAAACGGACCCTTAGATATGGTTTGCTTAGAATTTTGACTATCTAATTAATATGATGATTTGTGCCTATCTTTGAAAGTACAAATGTGTAAACTATGTGTATGACTTGTCCCTTAGGTGTATTTTGGGCGACTACTATTCTGTCGGGGCAACTAGCGGCGACCCATTTTTTCGTTTTGTAGAAAAAAGTCAAACTTAAAAAATAATAAAATATTTATACTGTACAGTTGGTCGACCCGTATCTTGGGCGACTTGCATTTAATATGTTGGGCGACCCGTTGGTAAAAAGTGTACTTTTTCTGATCTACTTAATATAAATACATACTTTTTAATATACTAAATATACAAAATACACAAATAAACAAATACACAAATACATTGTTCTCAAATGTTTAAAAATAATAATAATGATAATAAAATAAAATAAAAATGCTAACAAACTCTCCATCTTCTTCCTACAAATCAAACATACCAAATCTGCAAAAACAAAATCACACACACACACTTCATCTAACATGCAGTAACACATCTTCTTCAACAATCCCACTACAACCCTAACATTTCTTCTGCTTCTCATACAGAAACCGTAACCCTACAAAACCCTATCCCTGACCGATTAATTTTGTGATGGCTAATTTTTAATCAGCTTTTTTATGTCAAGGTAAATGTTAGGTCTAAAATTAAGTTACTCCCAGATATAAATGCTAAGTTGAAACTGTGACAACCCGTACTTTCGGTCGTTTCTGACACAATTTATGCCTCACTATTTCAACATTTATAGTAAACTTGGTTTCTTGTTTAAATTCGCGAACCTTAAAGGTTTAGCGGCGAATTCATGATCATAACATCACGTCACATTTCATATGGACTAAGATTAGTCTACATTTCATTGACATCATTTGCATCATATTAGTTCATTCATGACATTTCATTTCACATTTAACGCGTAATTTTTATATTTAATAAACGTTATCGCGTGAGTTATTATTTTAAATATTTAATCCATTACTTTCAAAAATGATCCCGATGTATTTTTATACTTACATTTAGTTTATAAAACTATATTTTGAGTTTCCTAGTGTTTTAAATTTATTTGGTACATTAATCGTTAAAATTAAACTATTACGTGCTTTTCTTAAAACTATACGATAATTATTTTATCACTCAAATTTCACAAGGAATGTATTTTTACAATTTTATTATATCATTACATTCTATTTTGATCTATTAAAACTTACTTGTACCAAAAGTTACATTTAACTACACCTTTTACTTATACATTTTATCAATAATTATACAAATATATATATACACAAGTTTATAAAAAAAAAAAAAAGATATTTTGAGGGACAAGAGCCCCTAAAATCCGGCCCT
Source organism: Chrysanthemum lavandulifolium (assembly GCA_022545495.1). Classification (NCBI taxonomy): domain Eukaryota; kingdom Viridiplantae; phylum Streptophyta; class Magnoliopsida; order Asterales; family Asteraceae; genus Chrysanthemum; species Chrysanthemum lavandulifolium. Next base: position 211,790,323 of record CM040239.1, read on the forward strand.
AGAGGGTTGTTAATAAATAATGCATGGCCTCTTGATTGTATTGATTTGTACTCAAACATAAAAGTCTTACACTTACATAAGTCTTACTTGAATTATTATCTCATTCATTCTCAAATAATTCACCTAGTAGTAAAACATTTTCTCTCTTGTTTCTCCTTCATCAAGAACCGGCCACATAGAGCTCTCAAGGGATCAAAATATTTTTTTTCAAGTCCAAGTGTTTTACAATCTAGTTTATACTCTTTATAAGGTTTTGAAATAAAAACCAAGAGTATTTAGGCTTAACCTTGTTACTTGCACCTCATCATATTCACTTGTAAGCATGTTTCTTTCATTTTCATGTTTCCTTTTCATTTTTGGAGCAACATGCAAGACATATGTGATTTATACCATTTTTTCATGATTTTAGAGTTATATATATATATTGGTCATCCTATAAATATCCCCTTGGTATTCATTGGTCTTGATGGTGATTAGGAACCCATGACACCCTAAGAAGGTGTATGGTAGGATTAGATTAGCTTTGGAGTTGATTTGAAGGGATTAGAATAGGTTTTGTCCGAGAAAAACTATTTTCGTTACGTATAAATTATGTTCTGTCCTTGTTTCGATTTTCTGGAAAAACCGACAGTGAGCACGACATTTTGGCCTTGATATTTAGAAAATATACTTTAAAACGAATCAGGCCTTTTGAACGGATAAAACGGAGTTATAACGAAGAAGTTATGGGTTTTAAAGTTTGACGACGAAATGGACATTTTCGTAAAATTTCAAGATGCGCTTTTACTTTGTTCGAGTCAAAACGAGTCCTAAGCTTCACAAATTATTTCGACTTATCAAAAATATATTAGTTTACTCCGATACGGCTAAGGACGATTATAGGGGTGAGCAAAACAAACCGAAAAACAAAACCGAACCGAAACCGAAAAACCAAACCGAAAACCGATCGAAACTAAAACCGATGGTTCGGTTTTACTCTTCGAAAACCGAAAATGCGGTTCGGTTTCGGTTTTCATCCAAAAACCAAACCGCAAAAACTGAACCGAACCGAACCAGTTTTAGTATATAATAATATCTAATTAATATAATATGATTAAATAACTAAATAAATTAAATTTATAAATTCATATTTATTTTGTGAGTGAATTTATAATATCTTTATCTTAACATTTATATTTATATGTGTGTTTGTCGTGTCACGTATTTTGTGTGAATATATCAATAAGTATACGATAATGATCATTCTACGTGTATGTTCACTTGTATGTGTAAGTCTCATTTATATGTTTATAATTGTGGAATTATGCAATAAACATTATTATGCTTAGATTGAAAAATAAAATAAAAAAGAATAACTAATTTTGTACAAAAACAAGTTTGTTGGTATAATTTGGCCATACCTAAATATTAACGGTTAGAAACCGAAAACCGAATCAAACCGATAACAAACCGAAAAACCGAACCACAAAACCGCACGGTTTCGGTTTTAGGTTCTACAAAATCGAATATAGTGGTTCGGTTTCGGTTTAGCCAAAACCGACCCAAACCGAACCATGCACACCCCTAACGTATTATACGTGAAAACGGATTTGAACGACAAAGATATGCACGTTTTTACAAACTTGCCGTAACTATTATTTTCCTAAAACTATATTATTTCTACGATACAAGTGTTACGGTAGTGAACGCCCATGTTGAGGGTCGTTTTTAACTATGATGCAAAACTTTTGGAACGAAATGTCTTCTAGTAAAATCAAGTTCACCGAGCATATTTTTCAAAATAACAAGTCGTTTGTATAAGCGGAGTTATAATAAATTAATTACGGTTGCTCAAACTTGGCGAAACTCACTTTTTGCACTACAATTAGCCAAAATCACTATCTTTAACCCTTATTATCTCAGATGTTCGAGACCTTTTGGACGAAAACTCCCGAACCGAAACTTTTAGATTTCGATACAAACTTTCCAAAACCGTCGAGTTCGTTCTCTAACGATCGACGACACCATTTTACGACTAGTTTTTCGGGCCATTTTGTTAATTTCATGAAAAATTCACGACATTGTTTTGCGACGAAAAGTGATAAATTCACCATAAATCATTATAAAACCATTGTAGGATGACATTTTGACGTAAATACTTGAAAAGTTATTTTGATTGGTCAAGACGTCAAACAGTATTTTTCGACGATAAGTAATATTTTCAAAACTCGCAAATGGTATAAATGACATAATGTAGTGCATGCATATCATAACATTACATTGCAACTCATGACATATCATATCATTGTTAATAGGTCCCGTTAACGATCACATTATACCTCGGTGTACTCACTTTTGCCATCATTCCGCTTTACCAAGTGAGTTTTCATAGCCCCGTCAGATACACTTTTAATTATTTTCAAACCTACGGGAGAATACATTGCACAACATTTTTATTACGATACCAAGTACATTAAATTCATTACATTGCTTAAGTTACCACATTTGCCAATTGAAAGTCCCCATTACCCGAACATGAACCGTTAATCTTTGAAGCGAGGATGAGTGGATAGATCTATCGAGGTGACGCCCATCCGAGTTGGTGAATCCCAACTTGTCATACGGATGCATTTCATTTGATCACATTACGGAGTTGTCTCGCAAACACTGCAGGGCATACATTATGAACAGTCTAGTTTCGGGGTCATGGGCTTATTGCAATTGTAACATTTTTACGTGACATAATTGTCATGCCCAGTAACATTTTTACGTGACATAATTGTCATGCCCGATCTATACTTGTGTAGTCGTATAAAACATTTACATAAACCTATGATTTCTCACCAACATTATTGTTGATGCTTTAGCAATGTATTTTCGTAACCGAGGCATTATCATCATGACATGGTTTAGGGACCTACCTTTTGAGTCGCGCGTCGACTTACATTATTGTACTTTATGGCACTTTATTTCAAAACCATCGTTTGGACATGTAATACATTTGTATTTCCGCAAACTTGATAACTTTTGGGACCTATGTTGTAACTCTGAAAGCTTTTGTTAATTGTCATGCCTGATCTATACTTGTGTAGTCGTATAAAACATTTACATAAACCTATGATTTCTCACCAACATTATTGTTGACAGTTTAGCAATGTATTTTCGTGTAACTCGAGGCATTATCATCATGACATGGTTTAGGGACCTACCTTTTGAGTCGCGCGTCGACTTACATTATTGTACTTATGGCACTTTATTTCAAAACCATCGTTTGGACATGTAATACATTTGTATTTCCGCAAACTTGATAACTTTTGGGACCTATGTTGTAACTCGAAAGCTTTTGTTAAATATCAAACGATGTGTTTTAAACGACACTTTAGGTCGCTCAATATAACCGTGATTGTGGTGCTATGACGGTCAATCCCCAGAATTCCATTCCGCGCAAAATGTAAATTGGGGTGTGACAGATTGGCATCGAGCTTGATTATAGAGAACTAGGTTGCATCATTGACCCTAGACTATAACTACATTATCATAGCATCTCATCATTTCATCATAAGTGCATGTTCATTTTACATGCGGTTTATACGCACATTTTCGAGTTATTTACTTTCATTTCATATCGATTGTCACATGGATGCCTTTAAATGCCCATTCCATTATTCTTTCTTCATACTCTAATGTGGAGAATTCCTTGTCATCCCTATCACAAATTTTAACATCGGTTGACTCAACACCGATAACATCGATGATGACACCGAGACCTTTTAGAGGACGAAGTTGCACCTACACCATCGCGATCACTATTGATTCACCGTAGGATCGTGACAATTTTATCACTCGGTTGGGACAGATCATACCATTGGGTAGAACTTATAGGCTTAATCCTAATGAACCTATTTTCTTAACTCACCACAAGGATTTCCATTATCATCATTGTCATTATTTTCATCATCATTATCATTTCGAGCACCATCCGTACCATCACATCTCATACCCGATACTCATACACCGACTTGCACTGGGAAGCGTGCATGATTTGACACACCATTACCACCTACCACTAAGACCATAGACACTACACCATCTCATAGATTTGAGGACTGTGAGAATTCTAGGGCTATTGTTGCTAGACCGCTTACTACTCCTACACTTGAAACATTGTTAGACCACCAACAGGAACAGATAATAAGTACCTTTCTAGCTAATGTAAGCTTTATCATTTATTACCTCTACGATAATCACCACCTTGTTTATTTCATTCCTTACTCCAATTGCCCAGTTTTCCATCACTTCACGACGATACATCACGATCTTACTAGGGGTTAGGTCAACTTTATTCTCGACCAATTAGTAGATCATTATTACTCGATAAGGTTCTCTTATGTATCATACAAACCATCCAACAAATTTTATTCCAAATTATCCGCTACTATTTCATGAAATTATTTCACTTGATTTTATTTCGAACTATTTTATCACCATCTTAGAAACGTTGTTTCATAAAGTTTTAACGCAAGTTGTTTTATTATCAACTTATCAATTGGTTTCATCATTTTATCAACTATTTAATATCCTTATGCGAAACGATTTTCATGTTACTCGAAAATCATTGAGCCATTATATTACAAAACAAAGCGTTGAATACCATCTAAAACTTGAGGAACATAATACCATTTCAACAAAAACAAGCATCATTTCAAATCTCCTAAAACAATTTTCATTTAAAAGCAAAGTTTTATAATCGATAAATCGTGCATAACCAATTCTTTTGTTAACACTCTATAGATACTTACGCTATTTATCTCTCACTTAACCGATAAGTTAGGATTTGACGAAGGACCTTTTAGGAAAGACTTCCTATACCATCCGTGAGGAGGATTCCTCGATACAAGAAAACAATGGAAGGATTTTGGAATTACCAACTAGGACTAGAACTAGGTGGTAGGATGATTCAAAACTCAACAAAAATCTTAAGATATCACGAGACATTCGAACCACTATTTTGGATTAGAATCCAAACTCTATCATTCCAAAAGTACTAGCTAGACCGAGTTACAAGACTTAGTACTAATCGAATACACACTAAGCAACGCTATAGGAATAAACAAATCCTCCTAATTGAGACTATAGAACATTTTATTAAACAAGGCTTCAACAATATGTGAACTTCCCTACAATGAGTGTCCCTTAAAGGAAAATTTGGTTAAATTAAGGTTATCGATATAAACTTCCCCTAAGGCATTGTGTTCTCTAGAAATTCCAAGTAACCTCACTTCCATATCAAGAGTTGCCACAGGTGTGAACATGTCGGACAATCAATGACTCCCCATCTACAAGTGAAACTAGAACAAACATTCTTCGACATAGTTTGAACTGATATCTATTTTCTTGCTAGCATGATAACAATATTAGTGATGAACTATCTTTGGAAGCACTCCATATCGGAACAAATCTTGAACACCAACCACTACACCACCTCACTTAAATATTTAAGGTTTGTGACTTTACAACATGGAGCATGGAAACACTTTGATAATCAAACAATAAACAATTTAGTCATAGAGACTAAGCACCTTAGACAAGTAAGACTCAGTCATGACATTCGCTAGGACTAGAAACGAGGAACCACAATCATACCTATAATCTATTCTTTTCAATAAGGTCCTTTCCGACGATTTAACATTTTGGAATCTAACACGAGACACGGGTATCAATTCCAGCTTGTACCTATTATAAACTATTCGATTCACCTTGACTGACAATATTTCAGATTTCCATGAAACCTACTAGGACATGATTACCGCCTACTATCCTCACCAATGGTTAGAGCGAGAGAGCAATTTCCACATTAGATAATATGCTCGCCGTTGTAACTTTCTAGAAATGGTTAGGCAAATCATTCTCCATCGACAAGTTTCCTTACAACAATAGTTAGCTCATGAACATATTGACTACACCATTTGAGGCCTTCGTAAGGTTGAGGTATCAATCACTTATTCAAGGATTAAAAGCGGGAAAGTCCAATTCATTAGTCCATAACTCATTCATGAAACAACCAAGGAAGTCATACAAATCAAGAATCGCCATAAGTAACAACATATAGCTTGATAGGCTACATCGTTATGCGATGCAAAATTTGGAGATATGTCCCATAAGCCGCAAACCATTAGAATCTCAAGTGGGCAACAAATTATGCACAAGGACTCGTCTTGGAAAGGCGTGGTACGATTTAGAAAAACACTGGACGAACCAATTCGACCCAATTATTCTCATCTATCGTACTTTATTTTCTTTCCGATTTGTTATTACTTACGAGAATTTTAATTCCTTTCACTTCAACTATCATTTTAACGACACGGTTTAAATCCTTGTAAACATTGAGAGTTATAACAACTAAACCGAACGTCACGTCATCGTTCCTTAATTATACATAGCCTAGCTAACTATGTCTAATTCTGGAGGGACCACGTTATGTTGGGAGCGGTTATTTATAAATCTTAGTGCAAGCAAAATCTTCACATATTTCAAAGTCAAAGTGTTACTTATGAGAGATTCATCTGATATTTTCTTTACTACGATGTTTTGTACACTCTCAATCATCGATAACCAGAATTACACTTCTCCATGTCTTCTCCCTCGATATTCATCACAAACTCAAATTGATAGACATAATATCTAACCAATTCGGGATGGATTCCTTTTTGGATGGGCGAATGTGACAACCCGTACTTTCGTGTCATTTCTAGACACAATTTATGCCTCACTATTTCAACATTTATAGTAAACTTGGTTTACTTGTTTCAATTCGCGAACCTTAAAGGTTTAGCGGCGAATTCATGATCATAACATCACGTACATTTCATATGGAATAAGATTAGTCTACATTTCATTGACATCATTTGCATCGTATTAGTTCATTCATGACATTTCATTTCACATTTAACGCGTAATTTTTATATTTAATAAACGTTATCGCGTGAGTTATTATTTTAAATATTTAATCCGTTACTTTCAAAAATGATCCCGATGTATTTTTATACTTACATTTAGTTTATAAAAACTATATTTTGTGTTTCCCTAGTGTTTTAAATTTATTTGGTACATTAATCGTTAAAATTAAATTATTACGTCGTTTTTCTTAAAAACTATACGATAATTATTTTATCACTCAAATTTCACAAGGAATGTATTTTACAATTTTTATTATATCATTACATTCTATTTTGATCTATTAAAACTTACTTGTACCAAAAAGTTACATTTAACCACACCTTTTACTTATACATTTTATCAATAATTATACAAATATATATACACAAGTTTATAAAAAAAAAAAAAAAGATATTTTGAGGACAAGAGCCCCTAAAATCCGCCCCTAGAGGGTTGTTAATAAATAATGCATGGCCTCTTGATTGTATTGATTTGTACTCAAACATAAAAGTCTTACACTTACATAAGTCTTACTTGAATTATTATCTCATTCATTCTCAAATAATTCACCAAGTAGTAAAACATTTTCTCTCTTGTTTCTCCTTCATCAAGAACCGGCCACATAGAGCTCTCAAGGGATCAAAATATTTTTTTTCAAGTCCAAGTGTTTTACAATCTAGTTTATACTCTTTATAAGGTTTTGAAATAAAAACCAAGAGTATTTAGGCTTAACCTTGTTACTTGCACCTCATCATATTCACTTGTAAGCATGTTTCTTTCATTTTCATGTTTCCTTTTCATTTTTGGAGCAACATGCAAGACATATGTGATTTATACCATTTTTTCATGATTTTAGAGTTATATATATATATATTGGTCATCCTATAAATATCCCCTTGGTATTCATTGGTCTTGATGGTGATTAGGAACCCATGACACCCTAAGAAGGTGTATGGTAGGATTAGATTAGCTTTGGAGTTGATTTGAAGGGATTAGAATAGGTTTTGTCCGAGAAAACTATTTTCGCACGTATAAATTATGTTCTGTCCTTGTTTCGATTTTCCGAAAACCGATGATGAGCACGACATTTTGGCCTTGATATTTAGAAAATATACTTTAAAAAGAATCTGTGGCCTTTGAACGGATAAAAGCGGAGTTATAACGAAGAAGTTATGGGTTTTAAAGTTTGACGACGAAATGGACATTTTCGTAAAATTTCACATGCGCTTTTACTTTGTTCGAGTCAAAACGAGTCCTAAGCTTCACAAATTATTTCGACTTATCAAAAATATATTAGTTTACTCCGATCGGCTAAGGACTTATTATCGTGAAAACGGATTTGAAGCGACAAAGATATGCACGCTTTACAAACTTGCCGTAACTATTATTTTCTCAAAAACTATATTATTTCTACGATACAAGTGTTACGGTAGTTAGTAACGTCCATGTTGAGGGTCGTTTTAACTATGATGCAAAACTTTTGAACGAAATGTCTTCTAGTAAAATCAAGTTCACCGAGCATATTTTTCAAAATAACAATTGTTTGTATAGCGGAGTTATAATAAATTAATTACTGTTGCTCAAACTTGGCGAAACTCACTTTTTGCACTACAATTAGCCAAAATCACTATCTTTAACCCTTATTATCTCAGATGTTCGAGACCTTTTGACGAAAACTCCTGAATCAAACTTTTAGATTTCGATACAAACTTTCCAAAACCGCCGAGTTCGTTTCTCTAACGATCGACGACACCATTTACGACTAGTTTTCGGGCCATTTTGTTAATTTCATGAAAAATTCCGACGACATTGTTTTGCGACGAAAAGTGATAAATTCACCATAAATCATTATAAAACCATTGTAGGATGACATTTTGACGTAAATACTTGAAAAGTTATTTTTGATTGGTCAAGACGTCAAACGAGTATTTTTCGACGATAAGTAATATTTTCAAAACTCGCAAATGGTATAAATGACATACGTAGTGCATGCATATCATAACATTACATTGCAACTCATGACATATCATATCATTGTTAATAGGTCCCGTTAACGATCACATTATACCTCGGTGTACTCACTTTGCCATCATTCCGCTTTACAAGTGAGTTTTCATAGCCCCGTCAGATACACTTTAATTATTTTCAAACCTACGGGGAGAATACATTGCACAACATTTTTATTACGATACCAAGTACATTAAATTCATTACATTGCTTAAGTTACCACATTTGCCAATTGAAAGTCCCATTACCCGAACATGAACCGTTAATCTTTGAAGCGAGGATGAGTGGATAGATCTATCGAGGGTGACGCCTCCATCCGAGTTGGTGAATCCAACTTGTCATACGGATGCATTTCATTTGATCACATTACGGAGTTGTCTCGCAAACACTCGCAGGGCATACATTATGAACAGTCTAGTTTCGGGGTCATGGGCTTATTGCAATTGTAACATTTTTACGTGACATAATTGTCATGCCTGTAACATTTTTACGTGACATAATTGTCATGCCTGATCTATACTTGTGTAGTCGTATAAAACATTTACATAAACCTATGATTTCTCACCAACATTATTGTTGATGCTTTAGCAATGTATTTTCGTGTAATCGAGGCATTATCATCATGACATGGTTTAGGGACCTACCTTTTGAGTCACAAGGCCGACTTACATTATTGTACTTTATGGCACTTTATTTCAAAACCATCGTTTGGACATGTAATACATTTGTATTTCCGCAAACTTGATAACTTTTGGGACCTATGTTGTAACTCCGAAAGCTTTTGTTAAATATCAAACGATGTGTTTTAAAAGCGACACTTTAGGTCGCTCAATATAATCGTGATTGTGGTGCTATGACGTCAATCCCCAGAATTCCATTCATTGCAAAATGTAAATTGGGGTGTGATGAAACATAATACAAATTGTTATAAGTTGTTCAAAAGCAGCGTTTTTTGTCCATGGTTAGATCTTCTTAAAAAATCAGATAATGATAATCATCTGATGAACTATATTTTGCAAAATCAAGTATACGTCTGGGACGTTACCGATGCTTGCCCCCAATTATTTACCACATTGGTGATAAAATGTTGCATTTTGGAAGGAAAGAATTTTGTTTAATTACTGGCCTAAGATTTGGTAAAGTAGAAGAACATTTTTTTTTAACAAAAAGTAGAAGAACATGAAGATGAGTATATTCCTTTTTGTGAGCGTCTCTTTCCTGGAAAACCCGTAGGCCCCAACAAGTACAACATTAAGGGGATGAACTTGTTGACATAGTTTTGAATGAGAAATTTGAAAAAACGTGGTTAGCTTTAACGGATCAGGATGTTGTTAGGCTTTGCCTTGTGATTGTGGCTGTGGTTGTTTTTATAGGACGTGAAGAAAGGTACAACATACCTAAACATATTTTCTATTTAGTGGAGGATTTTGCCGCTTGGGATGCCTATCCTTGGAGTTAGTACTTTTGGAAAATATTTTATACAAAAATTGACAATGTGGTTTCTAAGCATGTCGAGCATCATTTGACGACAAGGAGATAAACCCAGACTTCAATGCCACATATAATCTTTATGGGTTTGTTTGGGCTTTCAAGGTTAGAAAATATTTTAATGCAATGTGTACATTCAACCATGTTTTTTAAAGCAATGTATCATACATTAGTTTGGAATACTCTTCATATTATTAGTCAATTCTTATTACTGTTGGGGTCTAATTTTATACCTTTTTTACGATATGGATTTAAAGAGTTTCCGATGAGGCATGATTTGGTGGAAGAAAGATGCCACTAAGACTCGCGTGGCCTTGCTTGGTCCAAGACCGGAGGTTTGAAAATCAAATTATAATACACTTTTGGCTTGGTAAACGCGCCCCTCTTGTTTTAGTCATGCTAAGTTTAAGTCCAAAATGAGATTGCTTGTTACACGTGATTATGTGCTTATAATTTGGTCATACAACACCTCGGATTCGTCTATAGGAATGGCTCATGCTTAAGCTGTTTCTGGGATGTCTATGTGTTTTTGCTTGTAAGGTATTATGTCTAATGAAGTATTGTGTTTATGTTAATGAAACTGTGTTGATGCGCGGCTGAGTAATATAACATTGTTGTAGTTAACTAAGTAAAAAGACTTTAGAAATCAACAATATTATGTCCTAATAACCTTTTACATAGATATGATAATGGGATACATAGATAAGAATCTACATAATATCACGGACGTCGTATAGTACCGCGTGTTACACCCGTATCCCGGGTGGGGGACCTAGATGAAATATACTAATTCTTAAAGGAATAAAGTGGAATATATGATGTTTGGTTAAGTAAAGAGGTAGTCTTGATGCGATATAGCCGATCGGGCGATTGGTGAGTACCAATATGACGACGATTGAGTTAATAAAGTTAAGTTTATGCTTGTAAGCCTTGATACGGCGTATCCGTGGAATGGATATGGCGTATCGTCCCTTGATTAAAATCGGCTTGTTCTAGTACCGATACGGTGTATTGGTATAAGGGAATGCGAAGTATAGGTGGTCTAGTGTGGATATAGCGTATCGACCTAAAATAAACAGAATGATAAAAATGCCCTTTTAGATGGTTTATATGTATTGGGTTCTAGATTTCTCCACATAATTCTTGTGTGTTCCTGTGATGTCGAGAAAAGAGAGGAAGAAATGGAGAAATTGATGATGATGTTAGGATGGTTAAGTGCTTCAAGTTATAAAATATAATCCTAACTTGATTCTACATAAGATATGGTGTTATAATTAGTGTTATTGATGAATTAAGAAGTTAGGGTTTGTGAACCCTTACTTGAGATTAATGGGTAAATGATGGTTTCAAGCAAATTAAGAGTTATGATAATTATGAGATGATTTTATAATGGGTTAAAGTTAATAAGGTTTATGGGTTAAGTGAGATTTCATCATATGATCATATGATGATGTGGAAAAGATGATGAGCATGTTTGATGGGTTATATAAACCCTCGTTGATTTTGTTTATTAAATGTGTAAATAGGCTTTGAGGAAGATGGTAATAAGGATGATATGATGATGGTGAATTTATGTTTGGTATCTTAGCTTGGATTGCTAAGGTAAGTAACTTGTACTAAAACATATGTTATATGTGTGTTATCCATATATGTGTTATATTTGTGATAGTGGTTAGCATATGGATTGAGTATGGATGAAGGTTTATGTGGTATATTGAATGTTATGGATTGGAAGCAATGTAAGTGATTATGATACTTGTGTGCTAATACGTGTATGATATGCGTTTTATATCGGGTTACTTACTAAGCGAAAGCTTATGGTGTAGTTGTCTAACCATTTTGTAGGTTTGTATTCTTTTATGGATGGCTTGGATAAAGGATAAGGTTGGATTTTGCGGAAGGCTAGAAGGTAATATGCACTTAGCAGCTTAGTATAGAATACCGAGCTCTATGATGGTATTGTACCCCGTAAGTCAATTAATGTTTTATAATGATTAAACAAGTGTCAAAACGTGTGTCAAGATTTGTATAATGAATTGGTAGTCATTTGGTACGCTAAACTACGTTATAAGTGTTATGGTAAAAGTTAAAGGGGTGTTTGGCATAACGTGTGTTTATACACATTTTGGGTTATAACGGATCAAGTGGCGTGTAAGCATCATAGTATGAATGGTTACAATTTATATTATAAACGGATGATGTTTTGTAAAGATTATAGTAAGGAATTGGTGTCAAAGTATGTTGTGTTGTGTGTTAAGTTTATGCAGGTTTTTGTGACAACTCGCAATTTCAGGTCATTTCTCAAATTTACTATTCAAGTTTCACTATTTCATCAATTATCGTAAACTAGGTTTACGAGTATCAAATTCGCGTAACCTTAATGGTTTAGCTGCGAATTCATGAACAATCATCAAGGACATTTCATATAGACTAGGTTTAGTCTACATATCATTAGCATCATTATCATCATATTAGTTCATGCATGGTTTTGCATTTTTCATTAAACGATAATTTTATTAAATAAACGCTATCGCGTAATTAATTATTTTGAACATTTGATCGATACTTCCAAAATTATCCCGATATATTTTTATATTCATATTAAGATTATAAAATAATATTATGAGTTTACCAAAGGTTTTAAATTTAGTTTTGTATATAAATTGTTATACTTATATAATTACTGACGGTTTTGTAAAAATACACGATAATTATTATTTCACTCAAATTTTGCAAGAAATGTATTTTTATAATTTTTATGACATCAATATATTTTATTTCGACTCGTTAAAATTTATTTTTAACTAACGCTACCCTAAATGCTTAAATAAATATACAAGTTACTACTTATCTTTAATTAAATTACATCTAGTTTATACTTATACTTATAAAAAAAATACAAACACTAATTGCAAACACACCCTTGTCGACAACAAGGGTGAGTCACAACTTGAATTCACCAAATATCTTACTTATATACATTTTATAATATCAACATACACATACATACTCAAAGTTACTAAGTGTAAAAATCAAATATATTTTCTCTCTTCTCCACATAACCGCCACCTTAAAGCTCAAAGGAAGATCATAATTTTTTTAAGTCAAGTTTACAACAATCTAGACACACTCTTAGTTAAGGTTTGAAATAAAACCTAGGGTGTTAGGATTAAACCTTTGTTCACTTCACCTCATCAAGTTACTAGTAAGCATCTCATATTCATGTTATGTTCATTTTATCATGCTTGAGTAAAACATACAAGTTATATGATGTCTATACCACTTAAATTGTTTATAAGCACTATTAATTTATATTTGTTATCCTATAATTACTCCTTGAAATATATCACTTTTGGTGATGTCTAGGAACCCATGACACCCTAAGAAGGTGTATGGTAGGATTAGAATAGCTTCGGAGTTGTTTTGAATTGGTTAGAATAGGTTTGGCGCGAGAAAAACTCATTTCGACAAGTTTAATTAAGGGTATGTCCATATTTTTAAATTCTGGAATTTTCGACAGATTGTAAAAAATTTTGGGCTAGATATTTAGAAAATACACTTTAAAACGAAAACGTGGCCGCTTGAATGGGTTAAAACGGAGCTATAACGAAAAAGTTATGCTATTTACAAGTTAGGCGACGTAAACTATAATTCTGAAAATTTCAGCATGTTACGTCTATTTTGTACGAGTCAAAAATGAGTCTTAAGCGTTATAAAATGTGTCGAATTATCAAAAATATATTAGTATATATTATTACGATTCCGAGGACATAGAAAACGTAGAAAACGGACTTGTAACGATTAAATTATACACGTTTACACAAAGTTGCCGTAACTTTATTATATAAGAAAAACTATTATATTTCTATTGGACAAGTATTACGTTAAACAAGTTACCATGTTGAAGGTCGTTTTTAACATTGATGTAGAACTTTTTATAACGTGATGTCTTCTAGTAAAATTAAGTTCGCCAAGCATATTTTCCAAAATGTCCAACCGTTCGTCAAGCGGAGTTGTAACGAATGAAATATAGTCGCTCAAACTTTGCCGAAAACCACCCTTAAACTATATTTTGGCTACAAGTACCATACTTAACCTATATTTTTCTCCGTGATCGAGACCTCTAGGACGAAAACTTAAATGCTAAAACTTTGAGATAATGATACAAGCTTCCCAAAACCGTTGAGTTTGTTTCCTAACACTCGATGTGCACCATTTTACGACTAGCTTTTCAAGGCCGTTTTAGTCACTTTCATGAAATTTTCAATGACATTATTTTACGACGAAAAGTTATAATTTCACAATAAATCACTAAACGACTATCGTAGGAGGTTGTTTCAACGTAAACACTTGTAAAGTATTTTATAAAATGACGACATGTCGTAAACATATATTTCGACGATAAACGTTATCTTCAAAAATTTACAAGTGGTATAGATATCATATGAATTGCATGCATAACATTACATCATAACTTATCATAGAACATATCATTCATAATAGGTCACGGTTAGAGGTTGCGCCTCATTTCAGTGTATCCACTTTTATCATCATAAACATTGCACCAGGTGAGTTCCATAGCCCCATTTTCAATTGTTTTAATGCTTTTATTAAACTCTTTGGGGGAGATACATGCTCAACAACTTTTATGACATTCATGTCTATTTGCAAACTATATGTTTAACTAAACTGAATGTTTAGTCATACGAAGTAACAGTTTTGCCATACTTAGAATTTCTATATCATAAATCATTGAACTAAATGTCGTGGTATAATCATTGAACTAAATGTCTTGGTATAATCATTTAACTAAATGTCTTGGTATAATCATTGAACTAAATGTCGTGGTATAATCATTGAGCTAAATGTCTTGGTATAATCATTGAGCTAAATGTCGTGGTATAATCATTGAACTAATGGTCTTGGTATAATCATGAACTAATGGTCTTGGAACGATTTGAAACAACACTCATATGTGTTATATCAAGTAACTATTGATACATTAAGTTATGCACTATTTTGTGAATTCATTTGACGATGTGTGTTTGAACATAAATTATACACATTTTGGCAATGGGTTGTGAACACACACAGTTGCAAGTTTTGTATGGTGAACTTGAACTGAGTGGATTACAATGCCTTTGTCGCATAAACGATTTTGAAAGGCTTTACATTTCAACACAAACTCTATGAACTCACTCAACCTTTGTGTTGACACTTTTTAGCATGTTTTATCTCAGGTATCTAAGGCATTCACTTCATGGCATGCATGTGGACATATCATAGAGTCGCGGTGACGACGCATTTCACTTGGGTTTTACATACTTTAAAACATCGTTTGACTGTACTAAACTTATTTTCCGCACAAGTTGATTTCATTTGGGACCTATACTTTGTAAACTCTGATTGTTTTATTAAAGCAAACGATGTGTTTTCCAAACGACACTTTAGGTCGTTCAATATAACTGTGATTGTGATGCTATGACGACAACCCCGAAATTCCAATCACCGCAAAGCGGGTAATTTGGGGTGTGGCAGTTTTTCACTGTGTTCATCCTCGGATGGCGATCTGACGTATCCATCATGTTGATACGGCATATTCGATGGTTATGGTGATGCGGTGTATCACTTTAGGGTGATACGGCGTATTGACCTAGGACCCAATACGGCGTATCCCATTTTGTGGATACCCTCCTTAAAAGGAATCGCGTCCTCGCGATTCAATTCAAGTTACGCGTTGGGGTTGAAAAGAGATGATGATAATTTCGCTTGATTTTATTTTGTATTATTCGATAGGGTTGAGGAGAGGTTAGGATATTTGCGTTGAATTCATCTTCACGTTTCCATGTAAATTCAGGACCTCTTCGAGAAAATGATTGAACCTGACGATATATACGTGAAATGTTTGCTCGAAGTGCAAAATTCCTAGGTGGCAATTCCCATCATAGCATGATCCTTCTAGAATCGAGACATAGGTGATCGTGCTATGTATAATCGGGGATTGATGAAGCCATGCTCGCTTTAGTCAAAATACTATTAGGTTTATTGCGGATAGCTGGTATCGGCCATTCTGTTCATAAGATAGTAGTTAAAGTAGTTTATAACACTATATCAAAATGGTTTATAAAATAATGGCAAAACAATTTTATAAGATGTTAACAAATCGGTTTATAATATGGAAATCGAAAATAGAAAGTTCAATAGATGAAAATTATCACAACAAGTTGATACTGAAAGGTTGATAATCTTAGGTCATAAAAAACCCATAAATAAGGATAAACATACGCGAAATATAACAAAATTTCATAAGGAAGTGCTACTGTTAATATCTAGACAGTATCAGTCCATAGTGTTGTTAAGATCCTGGGGTTTTCTCCTCCTCCTAGCATATATGCTCTTCCGCGGGCACCTTCGACTTGTTGACCACGATTCTGAGGGCATTCGTTCCTGTAGTGTCCACGCTCCCCACATCCAAAACAAGTCACCACTTGTTGCAAGTTGTTTCCAGTAGCGGAGCCTTTGCCTTTACGATTTCTAGTCTGGTTGCCTACCCGGTGTCAGTTTCTACACTTAACAGTGCAAGGTCCCGAGTGGTGCTAATTGCATTGATCACATAATGGATGGTTCCCAGCATAAACTCTGCCTTCTGCTGGTGCAACAACATAAGCCCTTTCAGCTTCTTGTCTTTTGTTATGTTGATGGAGGTGGTTATTGTTGTGGCCTTGGTTGTTGTTGTTGTTGTTGTTGTCATCCCATTTCCGTTTGTTATCATTTTTGTTGACATTTTGAGCAGTCCTAGATATTGTCACTTCATCCAAAAGTCTTTGTGATATCCTGATAGCCTCATCAAGGGTCTGCGGGTCGAAAGATGTCACATTCCCTTCAATGCTAGGTGGTAGCCCCCTAATGAGTGGCCTTTTACTCATCATTTTAAGCCCGAAAAACCCACGAAAATTGATAACGCTACACGCGTCGTTCGGGGTCAAAGGAACTTCCTTTTCGTCGAGCAAGTTTTTCAACACCCTATGCAGTGAACCTAATCGTTGTAGTGTAGTATTAGGGTAAGCCACAGGAATTGATATCGTTCTCTACGGGAATAGGAATGCTAGTGAGAAGTTACTACGCTAAGGTTGGGGTTGAGGAAGTTTTTATTTTTATTTTTTATCTTTTTATGTATTTTTAGGAAATGGAAAGGTACGAATCTCGGGGTTTGGATTTGGGGGGTTGGTATTTCTACCGATTACTTCTACTTATCTAATTGTCTAAACTAAGGTGTATGTAGTCTATGTCTATTGTTGTGTGCTCGTTATGATAGTTAAAATGTATTTGCTTAGGCTTTATTACTCCCTAGTTATCTCCTATTGGTGGTTGAATTGTCACGCCCTTATTCTTAATTCGTTGTGTCTCTAAGGTCGTAGGGTATGCGTTTATCCCTAACTCTTTGAAGCTACCAAAGGTTAATGACTACAAAATCTCTAGGATTTATAAACTTTAACTCTAAGGTATTCTTTGGATGACTAGCCTACAATTACTCTAGGCGATTATAAACTAAGGTTCATCAAAGATTAATCAAGCATTACAAACACAACGAATGACCTATCGCAATACTAGGTCAATCACAATTAAGATAAGAGACAACCAATCAATATTCAATAACTAAGTTTCATATTACCTAAGCAAACACACAAGTAAATTAGCCGGACATGGGGAACATGCAAGCATACACATAATCAAAGGAAGACATAATTAAATTAATTAAGTAAAACACTTATCTTGATGTAAGATAGGGTATGGAACCCTAAAATACTGTACAAGACAGCCTTGGTTTGGTTTAGGTTTTACTCCAAAAACTACACACCGAATCGAAAATTTCTGATTCTATATATAAGATTACAAATGCGACGGCTGCCACCTTTAATTTGTGACGCCGTCGAATCGCCGTTATTAGGTTTCGTCTTGGCCACGTTATCATTGTGACGGCGTCACCTTATGTCCGTGACGCCGTCACTTGAGTCTCGACGCCGTCGGATCAAATCGAGGTCGTCGAGTCGCGACGCCTTCTCTTTTAAAACCCGATGCCGTCACTTGAAAATAAGCAATTTACATCTTTGATCATCACAAAACATCTTCCGACGGCGTCCACGGTATAACTGGCGACGTCCCCTCTGGCCAAAGACTGAGTGTCTCGATTCTTGACTTTGGCCATTTTCTTCAGATATTCATGCCTTTTCGTCCGAATAAGTGTCATTCCGACAATTTGCCTTCAAGATACCTAAAAGTGAAAAGGAACGATATTAAGTAATAACAGATACAAAAGTGATCAAATAAGGGCTTAAACGACCCTCAAAAGGTACATTTTAAAACCTTATCAAATATCCCTACACTTGGTATTTACTTGTCCTCAAGCAAATGTGCTTTTAGCCAATCAATTTATAAGTTAGAGGTCATGAAGCATTAGTTTAGAACGATTCACAACACATATAAGACCAAGAAAGTCATAACAAGCACGGAATTACATACTAGAACCTCACATGGGGTGTTTGGATACTCACATCTCTCGTGTATATGAAATATAACAAGTTGGAAATGGAAGATAAACACTCATTAACCGGTCCTAGTACATAGATTACCGTAGGCTTAAGACTAGATCAAACCTCCATCGCTTTGGCGTAAGCACCTAGGAAAGACTATCCAAGAGGTCTTTTAAAGGGTTGTAATGATAGGCTTATGGTAGGGAAACAAAGGGTTTGGTGGGATAGGCTATTTAGTGGTGGCAAGTCAAAAATCTTTATGTTACAAGCATGCGAAGAATGGCGTTGCTAAGCCAAGACTCGACACTCTAAACTCTAGATAACTGAAATAAACAAACATAAATTAAAAGATAGATGTAGAATGGTAGCCCGTATGTTTTTTTTTTTTCAACACTCTATATATTTATTTTTTAATTTTTTTTTTCTTTTTCTCTTTTTCTATTTTTTTCGATTTTTTTTCACACTTTTACTCTACCACTAATTTGACCTGAATTGAAAAGATCAATACACTTAGAGTACATTATTATGCAAATAAAGGGAATTTGAATTTAACGTTCCCTTCCCGTCATTTCATAAAGTTTAACTTTTCCCAATCGTCCCAATCGTCCCAAAACTGTGTACAAATGATATGACTCGACTTAGCAACTTATGCAAGCAACAAGATAATTGAACTAAGGGTTAAGTGATAACAATAATGCACTAAAAGTGAGTGCATACAAGGTAGGCTAAGGCGCTTTGGGTGTACATTTGGGGTGGATTGTAAACAATGCTTTTCATTGATATTTGGAAAAACCAAAACATCACGAGAACCGCGAAAAGGATAGGCTCGAGGGTTAACTAGGGGTATCGTGTACTAAAGATGAGTACAACGCAAAGGTGTGGGGAATTACTCAACCGATGTGGAAGAAGTAATTATATTACGGTATCAAACAAGGGTTATCCTAATGCCTCTTATCATTTAGTTATTCCTAACTACACAAGTGTAGTCTTACTAGCGATCTCGGGATGCATCACAAAACAAGTTCTAGAATCTATTATACTACCGGTTCACACTCTAAACATTAAAGATGAATGCTTTAATTCCTACTAATCTAAGGGTGATCCTCACATTTTGGGTGGAATTTAAGTGGTAAAGGGTTTTTGTGCTAGTCATATAACTTCCTATCCATGAGACGCTTTATTAAGACTAATGGCCCACTCCTATATGTCATGAAAAAATTTAAATTTGGTGCCAAAATTACCCTAACCGATATTTCTCATAGTTTATTACACAAATGCAATTGGACAAAGCAAATATTCAAGGATAAGCATAGTTTCAAAGTTCCCGTTTTATTTTCCCTCCTTACACTTAAACTGAACATTGTCCCCAATGTTCCCCGAAAGTATCAAAGTTATGATAATGGAAGGTAATAAAAAACGAAAGAAACTAATACTCCCCTGATTAGCTCGGTAGGATCCATGTAAAGTGGTGGTTACATCTTTCTTCAAGAAGAATGTTTGCGTGAAAGCTCCTTCTCATCTTATGTATCTTCTTCTTTGTAAATTAAACCTGCACACTTGAAGAAAACAAACGAAACCTTCGCGTAAAATCGACGGTAACAATATATATATATATATGACTCTATTAAACTAGGATATAATGCTTGTGGAATGGATGTTTACAGATTTTCAAAAATTAAGTCCCGAAAATTCCAAAATTTATAAGTAGCTCGAAAACGAGAAAAGTAATCAGTTGTTTCGCTCCTTCCCGACGTTGTCGTTGCGATCCCGACGCCGCCGGTTATCATGACAAACCGGTCTCATGATTTTACGAAAAAAAATTCGAAAATTTATATCTTTAGAATCAAAAATTCATGCAAAACATCCATTATGACTCGACACAAGCATTTGACTCACACATATATATCTCTTTCAATAATCGTAATTCTCATGTTCACGTTCTTTTTGAAAACGTGGAATCCTCCTACACTTATCCCTTTTGTAAAATACCTTTATATGTAATTAAGACGAGGTTAATGACAAAATAAAGCATTTTCACAAATTCAAACATGAGAACATACAATAATGAAAAGATATATGATACATAAATAAAATGAAAAACAAATACACACGGGTTGCCTCCCAAGAAGCGCTTTGTTTTGTTCGCGTCACGAGCTTGACTCTACCCTTATTTAACGGATAAAGAGGAGGTTTTCCCACACTT
Source organism: Chrysanthemum lavandulifolium (assembly GCA_022545495.1). NCBI lineage: Eukaryota > Viridiplantae > Streptophyta > Magnoliopsida > Asterales > Asteraceae > Chrysanthemum > Chrysanthemum lavandulifolium. The sequence continues at coordinate 211,811,467 of CM040239.1, forward strand.
AAGCTTAAGTGCGGGTGATAGTAGCGATACACACCCTTAGGGTGGAAATTTGTTACGTGAGAGAGGGTGATGGGTGATTTATATGCTCAAAGGAGTGCTCCATTCATTATAACCTTACCTAAGTCTATTTGTGTAGCGGGTGAATCAAATCTCTCCTAAAATGGATCATCTTCTATTAACTTCAAAAGATTCTTAGTTAAGGATCCATCTTGACCTAATAAACCCGGTTTAAACCCATAATGTTTCTTGTTATCAACCATGAATGGGTGATATAAGTGTGTAAGGTCATGGGTTACCCTATATTAGCTTCCACTCTACATGGCCTAGAGTCTACCACCTTTATCAAGCAACTACCCGGATTATTTATTTTGATGGGTGGATTGGGGCCTAATTCAATTACAAGATTCACATCTAAAGACGGAAAATTGGGTAAGGTTTCGGTCGAGGCTCCGGTTCATCAAAATTAGAACTTCCCTAGGACTAAGAGAGAGGTCATGATAACAAGCATCTAAACCTACATTCTCTAGTGGCGTTTGGTCCAAAGGTTCTATATCAATCGGGTTCCTATAGTCTCTTCTATTTCTTAGGGTAAGTTATAGGTGATGTGTGTTCCTCAGTGATGGTAGGGCTTGTGGGCTTGGAGTTTCCACCTCATTCTCCATTATATCTAGATCTCCTAAAGTTCATTAGTATGATCTAACCCAAATACACTCCTAAGCATCTCAAATCCTTCTTTGGCCATTTCAAATTCTTGGTCCGATTCATAAGAATTGTTCTAAAAACTTGACTACTATGTTCTATTTGCCTAAAGGATTCCTCACGCGTGTCATATGTTTTGAAGTCTATCCCACATGCAACTAAGTATTTCAACTCTAACCATCTCACAATCTTGTTCGGTTTAGGTTCCATATTCTTAAAACTAGGTCTTTTTATCATAGTGCCTAAGATCATTCAACTCGATGGTTTATGCTTAGGAGGCTTTTCTCAAAAATTTCTAGATGGTCTTACTAAAAGGAGTCGATCCTAACAATGATCGTTGAATAGAAGTCACATAAGCACAAAATTTATCAAATCCATCCAACGTTACACCTGCCTCCTTTTGGATATCTCTAAGATCACTCACAAATTCATTAGAACAATAAAATGCAATCCAATCATGAATTCAATTGTTCCTCATTTGTTAATGATTAAATGCAATTTCACTTGCCATAGTGACAAATGAAAAGGGTTTTACTAACACAAACACAAAGAAGGGGATAGACTACAAGGAAGCTAAAATGAGAAAATGTTTTACTTGATAGGAATCAAGTAAGGAAACCTAAACGAGATAGAAATCTAACTAGCTATTTTATTCAGCAATGGCGCCAAAACTTGATAACGCCACACGTCGTCGGGGTCAAAGGAACTTCCTTTCGTCGAAAGCAAGTTTTTCAACACCCCTGTGCAATGAACCTAATCGTTGTAGTGTAGTATTAGGGTAATCCAAGGAATTGATATCGTTCTCAGGGGAATAGGAATGCTAGTGAGAAGTTACTACGCTAAGGTTGGGGTTGAGGAAGTTTTTTTTTTTTTTTTTTTTTTTTTTTTTTTATCTTTTATGTTTTTTAGGAAATGAAATGTACTAATCTCGGGTTTGGATTTGGGGGTTGGTATTTCACCGATTACTTCTACTTATCTAATTGTCTAAACTAAGGTGTATGTAGTATATGTCATTGTTGTGTGCTCGTATAATAGTTAAAATTGTATTTGCTTAGGCTTTATTACTCTAGTTATCTCCAATTGGTGGTTGAATTGTCACGTCCTTATTCTTAATTCGTTGTGTCTCTAAGGTCGTAGGGTATGCGTTTATCCCAACTCTTTGAAGCTATCAAAGGTTAATGACTACAAAATCTCTAGGATTTATAAACTTTAACTCTAAGGTATTCTTTGGATGACTAGCCTACAATTACTCTAGGCGATTATAAACTAAGGTTCATCAAAGATTAATCAAGCATTACAATACAACGAATGACCTATCGCAATACTAGGTCAATCACAATTAAGATAAGAGACAACCAATCAATATTCAATAACTAAGTTTCATATTACCTAAGCAAACACGCAAGTAAATTAGCGGGACACGGGGAACATGCAAGCATACACACAATCAAATGAAGACATAATTAAATTAATGAAGTAAAACACTTATCTTGATGTAAGATAGGTATGGAACCCTAAAATACCGTACAAGACGACCTTGGTTCGGTTTAGGTTTTTACCCAAAAACTACACACCGAAAACCTAAAAATTCGGATTCTATATAAGATTACAAATGCGACCGCGTGCCCTTTAATTTGTGACGCCGCTGGTCGCCGTTATTAGGGTTTCGCCTTGGCACGTTATCATTGTGACGGTGTCACCTTATGTCCGTGACGCCGTAGCCTTGAGTCTCGACGCCGTCGGATCAAATCTAGGTTTGCCCCACCGCGACGCCCTACTCTTTTAAAACCCGATGCCACTTTGAAAATAAGCAATTTAGCTATCAGATCGTCACAAACATCTTCCGACGGCGCCACAGTATAACCCCGACGTCCCCGGGCCAAAGAATTGAGTGTCTCGATTCTTGACTTTGGCCATTTTCTTCGATATTCATGCCCAAATTACCCTTTACCCCTTTTAAATTAAAACTCAAAACATTTTTTTTATTGAAAACAATTATTTTTGTTTAAAACTAATTTTTATTTTTAAAACAATTATTTTTATTAAAAACAATTTTTTTATTATTAAAACCATTTCTTAAAACCTAAATACCTTTTTTTTTTTTTAAACCCTTATTAAAAATCCAATTTCAATTTAAATTTATTAAAAAAAATAAAATACAAACATTTGAAAACAAAAACCAAAAAATAATACACTTTTACTTTAAAACTATAAAACCTTTAACCATTTCTTGAACCCCTCCAACTTTGACCCCCCATCTAAACCTTTTGACTCTTATCTCACACTTGAACCCCCACAACCCATAAAACCCTTTCCCTTTAACCTGTTCTCACCCAAATTTTACAAACCCAGAAACTCACAAACATTCTTGGCACCAAGAAAACTTCCCCCTCCTCTCTCACTTCCTCGTTACTCGGCTGTATAGCCAAGATAATTTCACATGGCACTATTCCAACTTAGCAATCCATGTGACAAAACTGATCCAATGGCTGTGAGATCCCACATTGGTCCCCAATCGAAATTGAAGGATGTGTTTGAAGCTTCAACAAGCACCAAATCTCAAGTCTTCTCGTTGGGACACGACCCGGGGAATCACTTACCCGATATCACTTATCGTAATTTCTCATTGTCCGAAACCATCGATGGACATAGTGCAGTAAACTCTTGAAACCTCCTGATGTAAGTCTCGATGTCATAACCAATAGTCACTAACTCATAAAATTATGTTTCTAATTTCTTCACCTCCGCATGCGTGACAATACTTTAGTTACCGACTTCTGAATTCATCCCACGTGAGCTTGTAAGCATTTTCAATACCAATAGGTCATGATACGAATTTCACCATGACATTGCGCCATCTAAGAGTGTACCAAAGGCGAACTTTACCTTGCAAATCATCCGGGCAATTGCGTAGAAGAAATATGGACTCCATCTTCTCAAACCAACGGATCATAGCATGGCTCCTTCCGTGCCTTTAAACTTTGTGGGATCACAGCCTTAAAGTCCTTGTATGTACAATTTGAACCTGCACCTCTCCTGCGAGCCTCACTGAAGCGAGAATAAGTCTAGTGACAAGAAGATCCAGCGCCTCTCAGAAGCTAGCCTCACCGCTGCTCGCTCTTTCCTTAGTACCTCGCTATACTATCCTCTACATACTTTTGGATAGCGGTGGTGTCATATCCGTGCGCCTTTCTTTGGCGCCATAACTCTTCAAAATAAGAGGAAAGGTGAGACGAGCAAAGTCCTATGTTAAGAATAAACGCCTAAAGAGATGTGATATGAGGTGATAAGTTTGAGGTTATTTTTCAAAATGATTGACTAATTTCTAGGAGATGGGTTATGAGATGTCGTAAGTATTTCAAATGTATGACAATTTAGTGACTTAGTGTGTGAATAGCGTGTAACTCGACATGTTGTTGGTGAAACAGGAGGTGAGAGCGACTTCACCCTCCTCAAGGTTTCGTCTCGGCATCCGATGATATCGGTGATGAGTCAACCGATGTTAAATTGTGATAGGGAATGACAAGGCATTCTCCGCTTAGATTATGAAGAAGTGATAATGGAATGGGTATTTGAAGGCATCTATGTGACAATCGATTTGAAATGAAAGTAAATAACTCGAAATGTACGTATAAACCGCATGTAAAGTGAATATGCACTTATGATGAAATGATGAGATGCTATGATGATGTAGTTATAATTTAGGGTCAATGATGCAACCTAGTTATCTATAATCAAGCTCGATGTCAATCATCACACCCCCAAAATACCGTTTTTGACGCAGTAATGGAATTCTCGGGGATGACCGCCATAACATCACGATTCTAGTTATATTGAACGACCTAAAGTGTCGCTTTGGAAAATACATCGCTTGATTAAGTAAAATATTCGTAGTTTACAAAGTGTAGGTCCCAAAAAGATAGTCATCATTTGCGGAAATAAGTTTGTTACAATCCAAACAATGTTTTAAAGTGCATAAAGCCCATGTGAGACGCGTCGTCACCGCGACTCTATGATAAGTCCATATGCATGCCATGAAGTATATGCCTTAGATACCTGATATAAAACATGCTAAAAGTGTCAACACAAAGGTTGAGTGAGTTCATAGAGTTTGTTTTGTAATGAAAAACCTTTAAAGAATGTTCATGCAAGAAAGGCATTGTAATCCACTCGGCCCAAGTTCACCCATACAAAACTTGCAACTTTGTGTGTTTATAATCCATTGCCAAAATATGTATAGCTTATGTTCAAGCACATGTTTTCAAATGAATTCACATAATAGTACATAACTTAATGTATCAATAGTCGATTGATATAACACATAATTCGTATAGTTTCAAATAGTTCCAAGACCATTAGTTCATAATTGTACCAAGTCCGTTAGTACATGATTATACCAAGTCCGCTAGTTCAAGATTGTACCAAGTCCATTAGACCGTTATCATACCAAGTCAATTAGCCCAATGATTTATGATATAGAAACTCTAAGTATAGCAATACTGTTACTTCGTATGACTAAACATTCAGTTCAGATAAACACATAGTTTGCAAATAATCATGATTGTCATAAAAGTTGTTGAGCATGCATCTCCCCCAAAAGTAGTATAAAAACAATTGAAAATGTGGCTATGGAACTCACCTGATGCAATGATTATGATGACAAATGTGGATACACTGAAATGAGGTGCAATTTCTATCTGCAACCTAATATGAATGATATGATCTATTATAATTCATGAATATATATCGTACATGCAAATCCACATGTAATCTATACCACTGGCGCTTTTGAAAATAGAGTTTATCGTCGAAATATATGTTTATGACATCTTGTAGTTACAAAATACTTTACAAGTATTTACGTTGAAACAACATCCTACGATAGTCGTTTAGTGATTTATCAAGAAATTATAGCTTTTAAATCGCAAAATAATGTACTTTGATAATTCGTGAAAGTGGCTAAACGGCCTCGAAAAGCTAGTCGAAAATAATGAATATCGAGTGTTAGGAAACAAACTCAATGGTTTTGGAAAGCTTGTCACATCATCTAAAAGTCTTAGCATTTAACTTTTGATCATAGAGGTCTCGATCATGGAGAAAACATAGATGAAGTAGGGTACTTGGACTAAAAATATTGTTTAAGGTTAGTTTTCGAAAAGTTTGAGTGATCAGTATTTTATTCGTTACAACTCCGCTTGACGAATGGTTGAACATTTTGGAAAATAGGCTAGGTGAACTCACTTTTACTAGAAGACATCGCTTTCTAAAAAGTATTCTATCGATGTGAAAACGACTCCTACATGGTCACTAGCGACAACTAGTTTGGCTAATAGAAAATATATATGTAAGTGTTTTATACTTGTGAATAATAGTTACGACAACCTTATTTAAACGCTGTAATTTAGTCGTTATAAGTCCGCTTTCACGCTTTATATATCCTTAGCTTCGTGTTAATGTATACTAATATATTTTTGATAAATCGACTCATTTAGATAACGCTTAAAACTCATTTTTGCCCTTAAAACAACTCTTAACAGCATGCATTTTCCTGAAAATATAGTTTTCGTCGTTAAACTTGAAAATATCATAACTTCTTCGTTATAAATCCGTTTTAACCCGTTCAAGCGACCACGGGTTTGTTTTAAAGTATATTTTCTGAATATCTAGCCCAAAATAATTTATAACCTGTCGAAATTTCCAGAATTTGCAAAAATGATGAGACCTTATTTTTAAGTTGTCGAAAGTGATTTCTCTTGCGTAATACTTGTTTCAATCACTTCAAATCAACAACAAATCTATTCTAAACCTACCATACACCTTCTTAGGGTGTCATGGGTTCCTAAACATCATCAATAATGATATGTTTCAAGGGATTAATTATAGGATGAATAAAACTCATAATAAGTAATAAAAACACTTAAAAGTGGTATAGATACACATGAAACTTGCATGTTTTCTTTCAAGCATGATAAAAATAACTTAAGTATGAATATGAAAGATTAATAATGATCATGAAATGCTTACTAGTATGATGATGAGGTTTATGGAACAAGGTTTCCTAAATACTCCTAGGTTTTTATTTCAAAACCTAAATAGAAGTAATCTAGTGTTAATATTATCAATTGATCTTGAAAAACCTTTGATTCTTGCTTGGTTCTTGATCTTGGCCGAATTTTATGGAGGAAATGAGAGTGTTTGCTTTGTTTTACACCTTGAATGTGTGTATGTATGTTTTTAGGAAAATAAATATCTAATCTATACATGAGTATGTGTACATGTAAGTGGCAAAACCAATTTGATCACAATGATGACTAGGGGGGCATGTGGCGGCAAGGGTATTTGGGTTAGATTTGATGAGTTTTGTAATTAAATGTATTATTTGTTATGTATAATGTAGTTTGTAGGTATAAATAGGTATTTAGTGTAGCGTTAACTAAAAATAGATTTTAACAGAACAAAATAAAATATAACTAAGTCATAAAATTATAAAAATACATTTCTCGCAAGATTTAAGTGAATAAATAATTATCGAGTTGAATTTACGAAAAACCGTCAGAAATATTTATACATAATCTATATATATATATATATGGGACTACATATGCCACATGTATAATGCTTACTAAGCATTTTAATATTGACATGACACCTCTATGATGAGGTGGAAATGCCATGAAATAACTACATCAATGCCACCTAAGCAAAGACGTTATGTGTTATTTGTTAAAAAATATGGCTTGAATGAGTTTCAACCTCGGTCTCACAAACAACACCAACACCACTACCATTGGACCAAGTTGTTTTTGTGTTAGACAAAGGAAAACAATATTCATAAAGGGCGAAAATCTGCAACATCCCAAATTTGAGAAGTCAACTTATTTTTGAAACGGTTTCCTCCCCTACATCGTAAATTTTGAAACTGAATCACTTGATTTCACTCACAATTTTTCAAAACATTCCATCTTTATCATTCAATCAATATGATCCATTTGAATCCATACCATGTTTATCCTAATCTATTTTTGAAACATATTATACCGAAAAATCAGCCTATTTCCTTTGGTTCAATTCATTCCATTCTTATGATTGATTTTTTGAGTAATCACCCAAATTCAAACTATTCGAAGCTGAGTATGTTCTTTTGAGTAATCACCCAAATTCAATATCAGGTAATATTTATTTTTAGGTTTTGTTCGAATTTAATCCGAATTAGGTTACTTTTGGTGAATTAGAGAATACTTTTTGTTTCCAATTTGATTTTTTTTTTATTTTACTTTTTGCAGGTGCATGATTGGTGATCCAAATCATAAATAAAGATTATAATCAAAGTTCATCGTGCACCTTTGATAAAACAAAATATTTTAAAATTGTTTTAGGTTAATTTGATTGATTTTATTTTTACCGAATGAATAATTGTGTTTGATTTGCATTTATATGATTTTTATGTTTGATTCATGATGTGGCCACCGAGTACACCGCGGCCGGAATTAATTTGTAAAAGTAATAGGCCATGGTCGTTATTTCAATCGAGATTCTCTTAGGCTTTTGTTTTCAATTTAATGACTAATCAACTTGAAAATGTTTATAAAGTACTCGGTTTGTGTTTCATAATTTTAGCAATAAGAAACAATTTGAATGAAACATAGCATTATATAACTTCAAGACTTTAAACAAGATATAGTACCATGATATTGATTACGAAATATAGCCAATTATATTTACTCATTATTGTGTTTACCTTACATTTACTCATTACGTTGTTTTAGTGGGATGCGATTGTCGGAGGAAATAGATGCTCGAGGATATTTGGATATGCTCATGCTATGACATGGTCACCTTAATTATAGTGAGTTGTGATAATCCTCACCGGTTTGATTATACCGAAATTGTCCGCATTACGGAATGTAAGTATATGTAAATTTTACCCGAAAATCTTATTTTTTGTTTTCACCCATGTTACCTATAATAATCAATTCAACCGCTTTTAGAGTTTTTGATATCAAATTTATAGTGACAATCATAACTGTAAGTTTCGTGACGACGGATAAGCTTGGTTAGCTTGGTCAATCATAACTCGTAAGTTTGCAACAAATCTTGAATTTAAGTTATTTAGTATATTATTGTAAACATTCAAGTTTATGATTTTAGCTGATAAGATATATCTCGATTCTACATATATAGATTCGGGTCTGGAGTAAGGGCCAACATGGGTCTATTTGATTCAAATAACTGAATACACTCATTGATTAGTTTGCTTATTTTGTTCTGATATAGTAGATGATCAGCCTTAAGCATGTTTAGGATTGCTTATCAGTAATACATATATGAGCATTTCTAAGTGGAATAAGCAGTTGCTCGAAGGTGGATAGATGGATAAGCAGTTGTTTGGGAGTGGTTATTAATCATGCTTATGTTCGTGCATTTTCATACAGATTTGTTGTTCTAAAAATATCCAGGATGGCTTATCGAGACTGCTTGTTGATTCTCTTCACCTCTTTGCCTACCTTAACTTTACAAAGTAAGTGCCCTCACTTATCATATTATTTTTGGCATTTTCATTAAATTTTTTTATAAAAACCTACTGTGGCTGAAATGGGATTGGTTTCTGCTAAGTTCACACATAAGTCATCATCGCCATCTTCATCTCCAACCTCACCAAGACTCATTCATAATGAACATGTTGTTGCTGCTCCTGTTCCCACCATTACACAAGCTTCGGTACATTGTCGCATTACGATGTAAGATATTTTCATGAAACATATATTAGAAACCATTACAAGCCTTTTGATCAAATGATATTATTTAGTACTTTTCTTAAATTTGCGGTGCTAAAGACGCAGAAATGAATCACACAAAAACTATGGAGGCATTCAAGAAACATCACATGTAGATCGAACCAGTGAGAACTTCCAAGTTTTACATATTATTATCATTAAACGCGATAGTTTGCATTGTTATTTATAACCTTTATGCATTAAACTTACCGCTGACCCTATTGTGAAACACTAAACAACTCGAGCTACAACTAACGATCACGACAGAAAGCCCAAGCTACATTACCTTTCGCCATAGCCCATTTAAAATGCCCTAGAATTTGATAGCCTTCGTGTTACTCGTGTTACTCGACCATGTGTACCAACCGCCACCCGACAAAGGAAACAACAAATGCAAGGTAATACGATGTTGTCCATTACCGTAAAAATATGAATGTCTTGTGTGTTAATGCATCGATTTAAAAGGAGACGTGTGTGCTAATGTATGTGTTATGGTCGCAGATAAGCAATCTTGGATTGCCTTGCCTACCCTTCCCCGCAAATACGCACATCCTCCACTTCAGCTTTTAGGTAAGCCCACTTTGGTGGTCCGACACTCTTATCACTTCGATTTACTCGTCAGATAGTTACATTTTTTAATAACAAGCTAGCCTCCATACCGCGGCCACTTTTCTCAAAAGGAGATTTGATCAAGCATACATAACTAGTAGGTAACTTTAACATGCATCTGCTTAATGTTTGTCATCTATTGTTAGCGGTGCCCTTATTAATTATCTAATCATATTGTTGTTTTAGGTACACTAGATTCAGCTTCAACGCCTGACACAGCAGATGGTGAGCCTACAACAACATCAACACCTGGCCACCAAGGTCAGCCATCTACTGTTAGCTAACCCAATTCGCAAACACATTTGGATATCTATGACTTATGTAAAGTGCATGTTAGGTACAAAACATTTTCACATTTGTAATGCTATTATATTTTTAAATCCTTTAACTTTGGTTTTTGTTAAGCCTTTAGTAATACTATTGTTCAACATCCCCTAAACTTTTGTTTTGCAAACCGATCCAAACACGCTTGAAACCAACATCATGTCTTCATATACCACGCATAAAGTGAGATGCACTAAGATGGAGTCACATATCTCCAAAAACTCGATAATTATGGCCATTATATAGAGCATGAAATAAAATCCACTATGCGCTTTTTGTTTAGATTAGTTTTAGTTTTTTTTAAAAGTTAAGTTTACGATCTTGATTAACTCACACCGAGCACGCTACTTTCTTTCCCAAACCCTTTTGTCTTTTTTCTTACAGTGTTTACAAATGCAAAACTCAATGCACTACTTAAAGACACTTTTATATAAATCCTTGATATTTATCCCATTATTATTCATATCGACTTTGGTTTAAGATTTGTATATTATGAAATTCTTGGTCTTAAGATTATGAATGCTTTTGATAAGTTTTATGGTATGAATACAGCTTACTTTAGTTTTATGAAATAGCATATCATATACTTATATCTCAGATATGTTTTTGTTGGTTTCGTGTTTTCAAACATACTACTAAGAAAAAGGAAGAGCTAATGAAATTGAACTGTTGGTTCAATCTTTGTATGCTCTTCTTTATACAACATCGACATAGGAAAGTGGAAGAGACTTTTGTATATGATAATCAAAGGGAGTGGGAACGTTTTGGGTGCTAAGATCCAAAGTCGAGAGGAAACAACCCGGATCGTCAATATTTCTTACTTTGGTACCTAATATTTCTTACTTTGGTACTTTATCGATGTAGATATGAAAATATCGATCTTTAAATCGATGACATTTAGACTTTCTTCCCAAGATTGGACACAAACCCTTTGGTTTTCATGAAAATTCATTACTTTCGATTTTATATTTACATTATGTTAAATTGTTAAAATGCTATGTAAACTACAATAAGGTATGACAAAATGTTGCAACGTTTTATGTGAGATATTTTGATCGACTTTACACTTATCGCTTAAGAAACTCATTTGATCGTAAATTCACAAATATATATTTTTAACGAAATAATGAATATAGGTGGTGAAGGAGGCATTGACGAGAACAAAGGGAAAAAGGAGCAGGGAGAAATGTCGTGAACAGATGAAGGGCGCTTGGTCCGAAGCTTCCGATCAATTATTTGCACCCATTCGATCGAAATGGCAACAACGATCGCAATGTACCTGTGTTCCTAAACACAACCTTAGCTCACTTTGATAATTTTAGTCTATTATCGAGCTTATACGACTCGCTATAAGTCCAAGTGAGAGAGAGAGATGCAGGAAGCCAGTAGGTTTGGTACCTAACATTTGATATAGTCGTGTTTGACGCGGTTTGGTCACTTTAGGTTTTGGTTACAACCCTTTCGTGTACCATAAACAAGTATACTACAGCTTGTAGAGCATGTCATTTTCATTCAATGTTTGATCGAATTTTTCAAAAAGTATACTAAAGCTATTTTCATAAAATCATCTTATGTTCATATTTGGTTGTCTCGCTTCATTAATTATCTTACCATCTTTGATACAATATTTGTGACAACTCGCAATTCGGTCATTTCTCGTTTCACTATTTCATCATTTATCGTGAACCGGGTTTATTTAGTATCAAATTCACAGAACCTTAGTGGTTTACGCGCAATTCATGATCATATCATCGAGGGCATTTCATATAGACTAGGTTTAGTCTACATTTCATTGGCATAATTATCATCATAGTAATTCATGAATGGTTTTGCATTTCACATTTAACGCGTAATTTTCATATTAAATAAACGCTATCGCGTGAATTAATTATTTTAGACATTTGATCCGTTACTTCCAAAATTATCTCGATATATTTTTATACTCATATTAAGTTTATAAAAATATTATTATTAGTTTACCCAAGATTTTAAATTTATTTCGTATATAAATTATTATAGTTATATAATTACGACTCGCTTTTCTTAAATATTACACGGTAACTATTATTTCACTCAAATTTTGCAAGAAATGCATTTTATAATTTTTATGACATCAATATGTTTTATTTAGACCCGTTAAAATTTATTTTTAGTTAACGCCCCTTAAATACTCAAATGTGTATACAAGTTACTATATATCTTAAAATTAATTTCACATTTACTTACACATATCTACATCTAATTACTTAAATATATATATATATATATATATATATATATATATATATATATATATATATATATATATATATATATATATATATATATAGGATAAAGATCAAATAAAAGACAAATATCCGTAAAAGATAAAAAGATTTTTTTTCAAAAAGTTCACAAAAATTCCCAAAAATCCCACAAGATCGGGTATGATGGTGCATGAAAAGTTGTGAAAACTTTTTCTAAAAGTGGATATTTTTCCGAAAAAGTTATGAATATATCGTTTTCTTTTTGACTTTTTCATCAAAATAACATTGCGCATCAAACTAAAACAAGTTAAAAATTTTTGTGCATCAAAATTTTTAAAAAAAAAATTTCTTTAAAAATTTTAAAAAAAATTTTTAATTTTTTTTCCCCTTCTTTTGACTTTTTCTTTTTTTTTTTAATTTTTAACCCCAAAAATTTTTTTTTTTAATTTTTTTTTTCCAATTTTTTAATTCCTTTTTTTTTAAATAAATTTAATTTTTTATTTTTTAAAAACCCAAAAAAAATTTTTTTTTTTTTTTAATTTAAAAAAAAAAAAAATTTTTTTTTTTTTTTTAAAAATTTTTTTAAATTTTTTTAAATTTTTTTTTTTGGAAAAAAAATTTTTGTTAACCCCCAAAAATTTCCCCCCTTTTTTTTAAAACCCCCAAAAAAAAAAATTTTAAAATTATTTTCAAAAATTTTAAAAAAATTTTAAAATTTTTTAATTTAATTTTTAAATAAAAAATTTTTTAAAAAAACCCTTTAAAAATTTTTTTAAAAAATTTTTAAAAAATTTAAAAATTTATTTTTTTTAAAAAAAATTTTTTTTTTTTTTAAAAAATTTTTTTTTTTTAAAATTTTCTTTTTTTTCCTTTAATTTTTTTTGGCCCCAAAAAAATTTTTTTTTAAAAAAAAAAAAATTTTTTTTTTAAAGGTTTCCGGAAAACCAAAAAGGGAAAAATTTTTTTTTTGGGAAAAGGAAATTTGGGAAAAAAATTTTTTTTTTAAAAGGGAAAAACCCCCAAAATTTTAAAAAAAATTTCCCCGTTTTTATGCAAAATAACATCAAAATAACAAACTAAAATAGTTAAAATTTTGTGCATCAAAATTTTTATGCATCAAAATTTTTAAAATCAAAATTATAAAAATGTTTTCACAAAAGTTTTTAAAAATTTTAAAAAAAATTTTTAAAAAAAAAAAACCCCCCAAAAAAAAAATTTTTAAAAACCCTTTTAACCTTTTTTTTTTTTTGGAAAAAAAAAAAAAAAAAAAAAAAATTTAAAAAAACGCCTTCCCTTTTTGAAAATTTTTCAAAATTGCTTTTTAGGCATTAAAAACGATCAAAACTCAAAATTATAAAAATGTTTTCACAAAAGTTTTATGCACCAACATACCCGATCTTGTGGGATTTTTGGGAATTTTCGAACGTTTTTGAAAAAAAAATTTTTATTCTTTTACGATATTTGTCTTTTTATTTTAAAAAAAAAGGGCCCCAAACTATAATTTAATCATTAAATTTTTTTTAAATTTGGGAAAAATTTTAAATTTCCTTTTTTTTTTTTTTTTTTTAAAAAACCCTTTTTCCCAAAAAACCCCCCTAACCTAAAAAATTTTTTTTTAAAAAATTTTAAATTTTTCAAATTTTTTAAACCAAAAATTTTTAAATTTAAATTAACCCAAACCCCTTGGGCCCCTTTTTAAAACCGGTTTAACCTTTTAAAAATTTTAAAAACCCGACTTTAAAACCCTTTTTTGGAAACCCCTTTTTTTTTTTTAAAATTTTTATTAAATTTCCTTTGGGTTTTTAAAAATTTAATTTTAAAAACCCCTTTTTTTTTAAAAAACCCCAAAAAACCCCCCAAAAAAAGGGGGGGAAAATTAAGGGAATTTGGGGAAAGGGCCAAAAAAAAAAACCCCCCCCCCCTTTTTTTTAAAACCCCCTTTTTTTTTCCCCGTTTCCCGGGTTTAAAAAATTTTTTTGTTTTGGGGCCCCAAATTTTTTTTTTGGGGGCCCCCCAAAGGGAAAGGGGCCCCCCGGGTTAAAAAATTTTTTAAAAATATATTAAATAAACGCTATCGCGTAATTAATTATTTTAGACATTTGATCCGTTACTTCAAAAATTATCTCGATATATTTTATACTCATTAAGTTTATAAAATATTATTATTAGTTTACCCGGTATTTTAAATTTATTTCAGATATAAATTATTATAGTTATATAATTACGACGGTTTTCTTAAATATTATACTCAGAACTATTATTTCACTCAAATTTTGCAAGAAATGCATTTTTATAATTTTATGACATCAATATGTTTTATTTTGACCGTTAAAATTTATTTTTAGTTAACGCTACCTTAAATACTCAAATGTGTATACAAGTTACTACATATCTTAAAATTAATTTCACATTTACTTACACTTATCTACATCTAATTACTAAAATATATATATATATATATATATATATATATATATATATATATATATATATATATATATATATATATATATATATATATATATATATATATATATACCAATAAAATCATCCTTTACTACTACTTTTTACAAAACTACATAAAATATCTTACAAACTTGACATGAAATCTAGCATGATCTAGTCAAATTGTCAAACACACATTTTTTTTCTTTGCTTATTCTTCTCATTCACGCCAAGACCATCTCTCCCATTTCCTCTCATTATTATTCTTGTCTTTTGGTCTACTAGATATTTTGTTCAAGTCTTGCATGTTTTTCTCTATATAGATACTACATCTTTTTTTTATTTTACCACAAAACACAAACACAAAGCTCTTTCTTGGTCTCATGTGGTTCTCGATCGCAAGAAGGCAAAGGAAAGGGCAATAAATACTTGGTTTTTATTCTTTGGGCTATAGTATATTGGTGTTTTTAAGAGGGTTTACACTTTGCTAGTTACTTGTGATCTTCTGTGCAACACTCACTCAAAAATTTTGTAAGCCCATAAGACTCATTTCCTTTCCTCTCTTCTCTCAAAACCGCCAACCAAGGAGACCAAGAAGATCATCATAAATATTTTCAAGACAAGGTTTTTAAATACACTAGTATCACTCTTTATTTAGGTTTTGCAATAAAAACCTAGGTGATTAGGAAACTTTGTTCTCATAAACCTCATCAAGTTACTTGTAAGCTTTTCATTTTCATGATCATATTTCATAGTCATTTTCATATTCATTTCATCATATTTGAGAAAACATGCAAGTCATATGATGTTTGTACCACTTTTACATTGTTTTTAAGAGTTATTTATAAATATGTCATCCTATAATTATTCCTTGTAATATATCACTCTTGGTGATATCTAGGAACCCATGACACCCTAAGAAGGTGTATGGTAGGATTAGAATAGCTTCGAGTTGTTTTGAATGGATTAGAATAGGTTTGGCGAGAAAACTCATTTCGACAAGTTTATAAAGGGTCTCGATCTTATTTTGAAAATCTGAAATCTCGGCAGTAGATAAAAATTTTTGGCCTAGATATTTAGAAAGTATACTTTAAAACGAAACCGCGGCGCTTGAACGGATTAAAACGGAGCTATAACGAAGAAGATATGAATTTTCAAGTTTGACGACCTAAATATATAAAATCTAAAATTCAACATGTTACGCCCATTTTGTACGAGTCAAAAACGGACAAGAAGGTTTGTAAAGTAGTCAAAAATATTTGGAGAACAAAATATTTGGAGAACTAAATTTGAGAACAAAATATTTGGAGAACAAAACTTGGAGAACTAAATTTGAAGAACAAAACTTAGAGAACAAAATTTAGAGAACAAAATTGGAGAACAAAATTTGGAGAACAAAATTTGAGAACTAAATTGAGTACCTTTTCTTATAAAATGATGTTTTCTAGTAAAAGTAAGTTCGCCAAGCATATTTTCCAAAATGTCCGAATCGCTTGTTTAGCGGAGTTGTAATGAATTAATTACGCTTACTTAAACTTTGCCGAAACCACCCTTAAACTATATTTTGGACAAAATTTCCATACTTAACCTATATTTTTCTATGATCGAGACCTCTAGGATGAAAACTTAATTGCTAAAACTTTGAGACAATGATACAAGCTTTCCAAAACCGTTGAGTTCGCTTCCTAACGCCGACGTGCACTATTTTACGACTAGCTTTTAGAGGCCGCTTTAGTCACTTACATGGAAATTTCAACGAAATTATTTTACGATTTAAAAGTTATAATCTCTTAATAAATCACTAAATGATTATCGCCGGATATCATTTCAACATAAATACATGTAGGATAATTTAAAATGGTCAAGACGTTAAAAGGTTATTTTTTTGACTAAAAAGATTATTTTCAAAATTCATAAGTGGTATAAATATCATCCGAATTGCATGCATAACATTACATCATGACTTATTATATATCATATCATTCATAATAGGTCGCAGCTAGAGATTGCGCTCATTTCGGTGTACTCACTTTTGTCATCGCATCATTGTACCAAGTGAGTTCATAGCGCCACTTTATTGCTTAATTGTTTTACAAACTCTTGGGGAGATACATGCTATATTTTAATCGAACACAAATGCTTTGAACAGATGCTATATCCAAATGTTTTATTGTCACTAAGTAATCAATTACCATGTTTGAAGTCCCTACATCATGCACCATTAGTCACTTATGCGGTGAGCGAATATTGTGAATAGGCCTATTGAATTAACACTCCTGTTCTTATTGACCCGCTTAGGAAATCGAACGACTATATTTGAATCATTAAGGTAAATTGGCAAGTTTACCTATTAGGGTCGCGATGAAACGATTTTACCAATTTCTATTGGTACGAGGTTTACGCTTTGGTTGTCATGAACTTAGTGAAATAAATGATGTTTTGTTTTCAACGATGAGTGTGGAACAACGTAACTCACACTCACGAATATTGTGTTCAAACGAATTAATTAAACCTATGGATTTCACTCAACCTTTGTGTTGACTGCTTTAAGCATGTTTTATCTCGTATCTAAGGCATATACTTCATGGCATGCATGTGGACTTATCATAGAGTCGTGGTGACGACGCGTCACTCATGGGATTTATGCACTTTAAAACATCGTTTGACTTGTACCAAACTTATTTTCCGCACAACTTGATTTCATTTGGGACCTATACTTTGTAAACTCGATTGTTTTATTAAATCAAACGATGTTCTTTTCAAACGACACTTTAAGTCGCTCAATATAACTGTGATTGTGATGTTATGATAACAACCCCAAGGAATTCCATTCCACGCAAACAGTAATTTGGGGTGTGATGATTGGCATCGAGCTTCAAGTTATAGAGAACTAGGTTGCATTATTGACCCTAGACTATAACTACATCATCATAGCATCTCATCATTTCATCATAAGTGCATGTTCACTTTACATGAGGTTTATACGCATTTTTCGAGTTATTTACTTTCATTTCACATCGATTGTCACATGGATGCCCTTAAATACCCATCCCATTATCATTTCCTCATACTCTAATGTGGAGAATGCTTTGTCATTCCTATCGCAATTTTAATATCACCGATTCATCATCGATAACGTCAATGCCGAGATAAACCTTTAAATAGGGCAAAGTTACTCTCACTCCCTTGTTTCACCACTAACATGTCGAGTTACACGTTATTCACACATTAAGTCACTAAACCATCATACATTTGGAGCACTTACGACATCTCATAACCCATTTCTTAGGAAACCGCCGATCATTTTGAAAATAACCTCAAACCTCAAACTTATCACCTCATATCATATCTCTTTGAGCGCTTATTATTGACATCGGACTTTGCTACATCTCACCTTTCCTCTTATTTTGAAGAAGATGGCGTCAAGAAAGCGCACCGAATTGACACAAGCGGCTATGCAAAAGTATGTGAGGATAGTATAGCCGAGGCATTAAGGACCGAAAGGAAAATGATTATGTCTGCCGCTTTGAGGCTTCGACTCTTGCGAAAGCCGCTAGGATTCTTGTTTGCTAGACAAGCCTACTGGCCGCTAGACAAGCGGCCGTCTTTGCTGAAGTCGCTAGACAAGCACGGTCGCCGCCAAGCCGCTGACTTTGGCCGCAGAATGCGGGAGGGTCCGGGGTTAGAAGTTGTTCATATAAGGATTTTAAAAGCGGAGATCCCACTAAGTTCAAGGGTACGGAAGGGCCACCGCCATGGTTCGATGGTTAGAGAAAATGGAGTCTCGTTTCGTTATGTAATTGCCCGGATGATAGCAAGGTTAAGTTTGCTACGAGTACACTACTTGATGGGGCAATGTCGTGGTGGAATTCGTGATGCTCACCGATGGGAATGGAAAATGCTTTCGTGCTCACTGGGAGCAATTCAAAGGTTTATTAACAAAGAAGTATTGTCCGCAGCGGAGGTGAAAAAGTTGGAGACGTAATTCTATGAACTAGTAACTATGGGGTATGACATTGATACTTACATTCGAAGGTTTCAAGAATTGGTCGCTTTATGTCCATCTATGGTTTCGAACAACGAGAACCATCGGAAGCTTTCATTGAAGGACTTCCACAAATTATCCAAGGCGATGTGATTTTGATCCGATCCAACGATTGAAGAATCTATCCGAATATCTCAAAAGCTCATGGAACAAGTTTTGAAAAAGGAAACAATACCAACACCAACCGTAACAACAATACCATCAACCACACCAACTACAACAATAACCGAAACAACAATAACAACAACGACGATAACCAAATTAACAACAACAAAAGGAAATGGGAAATGACCAAGGAGGTTATAATAACAACAACCAAAACCGTAACACTAACCATCATCAACAATGTAATAAAGGCAAGAAGTCGCAAGGGTTTATGTTGCTACACCAATAAGAAGCGGAGGTTATGTTGGAACACACCCACTATGTAATCGATGTAAGTTTCATCACTCGGGTCCTTGCTTGCCAAGTGCCACAAGTGTCAAAAATCGGACACCCAGCTGTGGATTATAGAGGTAAAGCCGTAGTCACATGCTTCGGATGTGGGAGCAAGGACACTATAGGAACCAATGTCCCAAAACCAAGGTCAACAAGTTGAAGGTGCTCATGGAAAGCATATATGTTAGAAGGAGAAAGCTCAACAGATTTCAACAACGCGGAAGACCAAGAAGTTCGAAACTAACGATCTTATTTTTCTTATGTACTATGTCGTACTAAGTTTATGTCTTCCATCGATCCGGATCTTTATAACTTAAGATGTATTACTCGTTGATAAACCACTTGTTGAAAAATATTCTCATCTATCGTATTTTCTTTTCCTTCGATTCGTTATCACTTACAAGGTTTAGATCTCGTAAACATTGAGAGTTATAACAACTAAACCGAACGTCATATTACTGCCTTAATTATACATAGCCTAGCTAACTATGTCTAATTCGGAGGATCATGTTATGTTGGGAGCGCTTATTTATAAATCTTAGTGCAAGCAAAATTTTCACATATTTCGTAAAATCAAAGTGATGCTCATCGAGATACTCATCCAATATTTTTCTCTACTACGATGTTTTGTACGCCTCAATCATCGATAACCATAACGACACCTCTTCATGTCTTCTTTCCTCGATATTCATCACAAACTCAAAAATTCGATAGACTATCACGAACCGAATTCGTGGACCGAATTCCTTTTGATGGGCGAATGTGACAACTCGCAATTTCGTGTCATTTCAAGTTTCACTATTTCATCATTTATCGTAAAGCTGGTTTACGAGTATCAAATTCGTAACCTTAGTGGTTTAGCCGCAATTCATGATCATATCATCGAGGGCATTTCATATAGACTAGGTTTAGTCTACATTTCATTGGCATAATTATCATCATAGTAATTCATGAATGGTTTTGCATTTCACATTTAACGCGTAATTTTCATATTAAATAATGACGTCACGTAATTAATTATTTTAGACATTTGATCCGTTACTTCCAAAAATCTCGATATATTTTATACTCATATTAAGTTTATAAAAATATTATTATTAGTTTACCCGGTATTTTAAATTTATTTCAGATATAAATTATTATAGTTATATAATTACTGACGGTTTTCTTAAATATTATCGGTAACTATTATTTCACTCAAATTTGGCAAGAAATGCATTTTTATAATTTTTATGACATCAATATGTTTTATTTTGACCCGTTAAAATTTATTTTAGTTAACGCTACCTTAAATACTCAAATGTATACAAGTTACTACATATCTTAAAATTAATTTCACATTTACTTACACTTATCTACATCTAATTACTTAAAATATATATATATATATATATATATATATATATATATATATATATATATATATATATATATATATAAATATATACCAATAAAATCATCCTTTACTACTACTTTTACAAAACTACATAAAATATCTTACAAACTTGACATGAAATCTAGCATGATCTAGTCAAATTGTCAAACACACATTTTTTCTTTGCTTATTCTTCTCATTCACGCCAAGACCATCTCTCCCATTTCCTCTCATTATTATTCTTGTCTTTTGGTCTACTAGATATTTTGTTCAAGTCTTGCATGTTTTCTCTATATAGATACTACATCTTTTTTATTTTACCACAAACACAAACACACAAAGCTCTTTCTTGGTCTCATGTGGTTCTCGATCGCCAGAAGGCAAAGGAAAGGGCAATAAATACTTGGTTTTTATTCTTTGGGCTATAGTATATTGGTGTTTTTACAGAGGGTTTACGCTTTGCTAGTTACTTCTTGTGATCTTCGGTGCAACACTCACTCAAAAATTTTGTAAGCCCATAAGACTCATTTCCTTTCCTCTCTTCTCTCAAAAACCGGCCAACCAAGGAGACCAAGAAGATCATCATAAATATTTTCAAGACAAGGTTTTTAAATACACTAGTATCACTCTTTATTTAGGTTTTGCAATAAAAACCTAGGGTGATTAGGAAATCCTTTGTTCTCATAAACCTCATCAAGTTACTTGTAAGCTTTTCATTTTCATGATCATATTTCATAGTCATTTTCATATTCATTTCATCATATTTGAGAAAACATGCAAGTCATATGATGTTTGTACCACTTTTACATTGTTTTTAAGAGTTATTTATAAATATGTCATCCTATAATTATTCCTTGTAATATATCACTCTTGGTGATATCTAGGAACCCATGACACCCTAAGAAGGTGTATGGTAGGATTAGAATAGCTTCGAGTTGTTTTGAATGGATTAGAATAGGTTTGGCGAGAAAAACTCATTTCGACAAGTTTATAAAAGGGTCTGATCTTATTTTGAAAATCTGAAATCTCGGAGAGATAAAATTTTTGGCCTAGATATTTAGAAAGTATACTTTAAAACGAAACCGTGGCCGCTTGAACGGATTAAAACGGAGCTATAACGAAGAAGATATGAATTTTTCAAGTTTGACGACGAAATATATAAAATCCTGAAAATTCAACATGTTACGTCCATTTTGTACGAGTCAAAAACGGGACAAGAAGGTTTGTAAAGTAGTCAAAAATATTTGGAGAACAAAATATTTGGAGAACTAAATTTGGAGAACAAAATATTTGGAGAACAAAACTTGGAGAACTAAATTTGAAGAACAAAACTTAGAGAACAAAATTTAGAGAACAAAATTGGAGAACAAAATTTGGAGAACAAAATTTGGAGAACTAAATTGAGTACCTTTTCTTATAAAAATGATGTTTTCTAGTAAAAGTAAGTTCGCCAAGCATATTTTCCAAAATGTCCGACCGCTTGTTTAGCGGAGTTGTAATGAATTAATTACGCTTACTTAAACTTTCCGAAAACCACCCTTAAACTATATTTTGGACAAAATTTCCATACTTAACCTATATTTTCTCTATGATCGAGACCTCTAGGATGAAAACTTAATTGCTAAAACTTTGAGACAATGATACAAGCTTTCCAAAACCGTTGAGTTCGCTTCCTAACGCTCGACGCGCACTATTTTACGACTAGCTTTTAGAGGCCGTTTTAGTCACTTACATGGAAATTTCAACGAAATTATTTTACTACCTAAAAGTTATAATCTCTTAATAAATCACTAAATGATTATCGCTTGATATCATTTCAACATAAATACATGTAGGATAATTTAAAATGGTCAAGACGTTAAAAGGTTATTTTTTTGACGAAAAGATTATTTTCAAAATTCATAAGTGGTATAAATATCATCCGAATTGCATGCATAACATTACATCATGACTTATTATATATCATATCATTCATAATAGGTCGCAGTTAGAGATTGCGCTCATTTCGAGTGTACTCACTTTTGTCATCGCATCATTGTACCAAGTGAGTTCATAGCGCCACTTTTATTGCTTAATTGTTTTACAAACTCTTGGGGAGATACATGCTATATTTTTAATCGAACACAAATGCTTTGAACTCAGATGCTATATCCAAATGTTTTATTGTCACTAAGTAATCAATTACCATGTTTGAAGTCCCTACATCATGCACCATTAGTCACTTGCGGTGAGCGCGAATATTGTGAATAGGCCTATTGAATTAACACTCCCGTTCTTATCGACCCGCTTAGGGAAATCGAACGACTATATTTGAATCATTAAGGTAAATTGGCAAGTTTACCTATTAGGGTCATGATGAAACGATTTTACCAATTTCTATTGGCACGAGGTTTACGCTTTGGTTGTCATGAACTTAGTGAAATAAATGCTTTGTTTTGTTTTCAACGATGAGTGTGGAACAACGTAACTCACACTACTAATATTGTGTTCAAACGAATTAATTAAACCTATGGATTTCACTCAACCTTTGTGTTGACTGTTTTAAGCATGTTTTATCTCGTGTATCTAAGGCATATACTTCATGGCATGCATGTGGACTTATCATAGAGTCGTGGTGACGACGACGTCACTCATGGGATTTATGCACTTTAAAAACATCGTTTGACTTGTACCAAACTTATTTTCCGCACAACTTGATTTCATTTGGGACCTATACTTTGTAAACTCGATTGTTTTATTAAATCAAACGATGTTCTTTTCAAACGACACTTTAAGTCGCTCAATATAATCGCTGATTGTGATGCTATGACAACAACCCCAAGGAATTCCATTCACCGCAAAATGTAATTTGGGGTGTGACAGATTGGCATCGAGCTTCTATTATAGAGAACTAGGTTGCATCATTGACCCTAGACTATAACTACATCATCATAGCATCTCATCATTTCATCATAAGTGCATGTTCACTTTACATGAGGTTTATACGTACATTTTTCGAGTTATTTACTTTCATTTCACATCGATTGTCACATGGATGCCCTTAAATACCCATCCCATTATCATTTCCTCATACTCTAATGTGGAGAATGCTTTGTCATTCCCTATCGCAATTTTAATATCAGCTGATTCATCATCGATAACGTCGAATGCCGAGATAAACCTTTAAATAGGGCAAAGTTACTCTCACTCCTTGTTTCACCACTAACATGTCGAGTTACACGTTATTCACACATTAAGTCACTAAACCATCATACATTTGGAGCACTTACGACATCTCATAACCCATTTCTTAGGAAACCGTCGATCATTTTGAAAAATAACCTCAAACCTCAAACTTATCACCTCATATCATATCTCTTTGGAGCGTTTATTATTGACATCGGACTTTGCTACATCTCACCTTTCCTCTTATTTTGAAGAAGATATGGCGCCGAAGAAAACTGCACCCGAATTGACACAAGCGGCTATGCAAAAGTATGTGAGGGATAGTATAGCCGAGGCATTAAGGACTGAAAGGAAAACAGATGGGCCGCTGCTTGAGGTCATGCTGACGCTTGCCGCTAGGATCTGCCAAGTCGCCAGACAAGCGGCCGCTCAAGCCGCTGACTAGACAAGCGGGTCGCTGTCAAGTTGCTAGACAAGCGGTCAAGCCAAGCCGCGACTTTAATTCACTGCAGAGATTGCAGGAGGGTCCGGGTTAGAAGTTGTTCATATAAGGATTTTAAAAGCGGAGATCCCACTAAGTTCAAGGGTACGGAAGGGCCACCGCCATGGTTCGATGGTTAGAGAAAATGGAGTCGTGTTTACATTATGTAATTGCCCGGATGATAGCAAGGTTAAGTTTGCTACGAGTACACTACTTGATGGGGCAATGTCGTGGTGGAATTCGTATGCTCACCGATGGGAATGGAAAATGCTTTCAGCTCACTGGGAGCAATTCAAAGGTTTATTAACAAAGAAGTATTGTCCGCAGGAGGTGAAAAAGTTGGAGATGTAATTCTATGAACTAGTAACTATGGGTATGACATTGATACTTACATTCAAGGTTTCAAGAATTGGTCGCTTTATGTCCATCTATGGTTTCGAACAACGAGAAACCATCGGAAGCTTTCATCAAGGACTTCCACAAATTATCCAAGGCGATGTGATTTCCTTTGATCCGCAAACGATTGAAGAATCTATCCGAATATCTCAAAAGCTCATGGAACAAGTTTTGAAAAGGAAACAATACCAACACCAACCGTAACAACAATACCATCAACCACACCAACTACAACAATAACCGAAACAACAATAACAACAACGATTTATAACCAAATTAACAACAACAAAAGGAAATGGGAAATGACCAAGGAGGTTATAATAACAACAACCAAAACCGTAACACTAACCATCATCAACAATGTATAGAAGGCAAGAAGTCGCAAGGGTTTATGTTGCTACACCAATGTAAGCAGAGGTTATGTTGGAACACACCCACTATGTAATCGATGTAAGTTTCATCACTCGGGTCCTTGCTTGCCAAGTGCCACAAGTGTCAAAAATCGGGACACCTAGCCGGGATTATAGAGGTAAAGCCGTAGTCACATGCTTCGGATGTGGGAGCAAGGACACTATAGGAACCAATGTCCCAAAACCAAGGTCAACAAGTTGAAGGTGCTCATGGGAAAGCATATATGTTAGAAGGAGGAGAAGCTCAACAGATTTCAACAACGCGGAAGACTGAAGAAGTTCGGAAACTAACAGTCTTATTTTTCTTATGTACTATGTCGTACTAAGTTTATGTCTTCCATCGTATCCGGATCTTTATAACTTAAGATGTATTACTGTTTGATAAACCACTTGTTGAAAAATATTCTCATCTATCGTACTTTCTTTTCCTTCTGATTCGTTATCACTTACAAGGTTTAGATCTCTGTAAACATTGAGAGTTATAACAACTAAACCGAACGTCATATTACCGTTCCTTAATTATACATAGCCTAGCTAACTATGTCTAATTCTGGAGGGATCATGTTATGTTGGGAGCAGTTATTTATAAATCTTAGTGCAAGCAAAATTTTCACATATTTCAGAAAATCAAAGTGATGCTCATCGGAGATACTCATCCAATATTTTTCTCTACTACGATGTTTTGTACGCTCTCAATCATCGATAACCATAACGACACCTCTTCATGTCTTCTTTCCTCGATATTCATCACAAACTCAAAAATTGATAGACTAACACGAACCGAATTCGTGGACCAATTCCTTTTGATGGGCGAATGTGACAACTCGCAATTTCGTGTCATTTCTCAAGTTTCACTATTTCATCATTTATCGAAACTGGTTTACGAGTATCAAATTCGCGTAACCTTAGTGGTTTAGCCGCGAATTCATGATCATATCATCGAGGGCATTTCATATAGACTAGGTTTAGTCTACATTTCATTGGCATAATTATCATCATAGTAATTCATGAATGGTTTTGCATTTCACATTTAACGCGTAATTTTCATATTAAATAACGCTATCGCTGTAATTAATTATTTTAGACATTTGATCCGTTACTTCCAAAAATTATCTCGATATATTTTTATACTCATATTAAGTTTATAAAAATATTATTATTAGTTTACCCGGTATTTTAAATTTATTTCGTATATAAATTATTATAGTTATATAATTACGACGGTTTTCTTAAATATTATACGGTAACTATTATTTCACTCAAATTTTGCAAGAAATGCATTTTTATAATTTTTATGACATCAATATGTTTTATTTTGACCCGTTAAAATTTATTTTTAGTTAACGCTACCTTAAATACTCAAATGTGTATACAAGTTACTACATATCTTAAAATTAATTTCACATTTACTTACACTTATCTACATCTAATTACTTAAAATATATATATATATATATATATATATATATATATATATATATATATATATATATACCAATAAAATCATCCTTTACTACTACTTTTACAAAACTACATAAAATATCTTACAAACTTGACATGAAATCTAGCATGATCTAGTCAAATTGTCAAACACACATTTTTTTTCTTTGCTTATTCTTCTCATTCACGCCAAGACCATCTCTCCCATTTCCTCTCATTATTATTCTTGTCTTTTGGTCTACTAGATATTTTGTTCAAGTCTTGCATGTTTTTCTCTATATAGATACTACATCTTTTTTTTATTTTACCACAAAACACAAACACACAAAGCTCTTTCTTGGTCTCATGTGGTTCTCGATCGCTGAAGAAGGCAAAGGAAAGGGCAATAAATACTTGGTTTTTATTCTTTGGGCTATAGTATATTGGTGTTTTAAGAGGGTTTACACTTTGCTAGTTACTTCTTGTGATCTTGATTGCAACACTCACTCAAAATTTTGTAAGCCCATAAGACTCATTTCCTTTCCTCTCTTCTCTCAAAACCGCCAACCAAGGAGACCAAGAAGATCATCATAAATATTTTCAAGACAAGGTTTTAAATACACTAGTATCACTCTTTATTTAGGTTTTGCAATAAAAACCTAGGGTGATTAGGAAACCTTTGTTCTCATAAACCTCATCAAGTTACTTGTAAGCTTTTCATTTTCATGATCATATTTCATAGTCATTTTCATATTCATTTCATCATATTTGAGAAAACATGCAAGTCATATGATGTTTGTACCACTTTTACATTGTTTTTAAGAGTTATTTATAAATATGTCATCCTATAATTATTCCTTGTAATATATCACTCTTGGTGATATCTAGGAACCCATGACACCCTAAGAAGGTGTATGGTAGGATTAGAATAGCTTCGGAGTTGTTTTGAATGGATTAGAATAGGTTTGGCGCGAGAAAAACTCATTTCGACAAGTTTATAAAAGGGTCGATCTTATTTTGAAAACTGGAAATCTCGGCAGAGATAAAAATTTTGGCCTAGATATTTAGAAAGTATACTTTAAAACGAAACCGTGGCAGCTTGAACGGATTAAAACGGAGCTATAACGAAGAAGATATGAATTTTCAAGTTTGACGACGAAATATATAAAATCACAAAATTAACATGTTACGTCCATTTTGTACGAGTCAAAACGGACAAGAAGGTTTGTAAAGTAGTCAAAATATTTGGAGAACAAAATATTTGGAGAACTAAATTTGGAGAACAAAATATTTGGAGAACAAAACTTGGAGAACTAAATTTGAAGAACAAAACTTAGAGAACAAAATTTAGAGAACAAAATTGGAGAACAAAATTTGGAGAACAAAATTTGGAGAACTAAATTGGAGTACCTTTTCTTATAAAATGATGTTTTCTAGTAAAAGTAAGTTCGCAAGCATATTTTCCAAAATGTCCGACCGTTTGTTTAGCTGAGTTGTAATGAATTAATTACGCTTACTTAAACTTTGCCGAAAACCACCCTTAAACTATATTTTGGACAAAATTTCCATACTTAACCTATATTTTCTCTATGATCGAGACCTCTAGGATGAAAACTTAATTGCTAAAACTTTGAGACAATGATACAAGCTTTCCAAAACCGTTGAGTTCGTTTACTAACGCCGACGTGCACTATTTTATGACTAGCTTTTAGAGGCCGCTTTAGTCACTTACATGGAAATTTCAACGAAATTATTTTACTGACGAAAGTTATAATCTTTAATAAATCACTAAATGATTATCGTCGGATATCATTTCAACATAAATACATGTAGGATAATTTAAAATGGTCAAGACGTTAAAAGGTTATTTTTTTGACGAAAAGATTATTTTCAAAAATTCATAAGTGGTATAAATATCATCCGAATTGCATGCATAACATTACATCATGACTTATTATATATCATATCATTCATAATAGGTCGCAGCTTAGAGATTGCGCTCATTTCGTTGTACTCACTTTTGTCATCGCATCATTGTACCAAGTGAGTTCATAGCGCCACTTTATTGCTTAATTGTTTTACAAACTCTTGGGGAGATACATGCTATATTTTAATCGAACACAAATGCTTTGAACCAGTATGCTATATCCAAATGTTTTATTGTCACTAAGTAATCAATTGCCATGTTTGAAGTCCCTACATCATGCACCATTAGTCACTTGCAGTGAGCGAATATTGTGAATAGGCTATTGAATTAACACTCCGCTCTTATTGACCCGCTAGGGAAATCGAACGACTATATTTGAATCATTAAGGTAAATTGGCAAGTTTACCTATTAGGGCTGCGATGAAACGATTTTACCAATTTCTATTGGTACGAGGTTTACGCTTTGGTTGTCATGAACTTAGTGAAATAAATGTCGCTTTGTTTTCAACGATGAGTGTGGAACAACGTAACTCACACTACTGAATATTGTGTTCAAACGAATTAATTAAACCTATGGATTTCACTCAACCTTTGTGTTGACTGCTTTTAAGCATGTTTTATCTCGTATCTAAGGCATATACTTCATGGCATGCATGTGGACTTATCATAGAGTCGTGGTGACGACGTCATTCATGGGATTTATGCACTTTAAAACATCGTTTGACTTGTACCAAACTTATTTTCCGCACAACTTGATTTCATTTGGGACCTATACTTTGTAAACTCGATTGTTTTATTAAATCAAACGATGTTCTTTCAAACGACACTTTAAGTCGCTCAATATAATCGTGATTGTGATGCTATGACAACAACCCCAAGGAATTCCATTCATTGCAAAACAGTAATTTGGGGTGTGATGATTGGCATCGAGCTTGATTATAGAGAACTAGGTTGCATCATTGACCTAGACTATAACTACATCATCATAGCATCTCATCATTTCATCATAAGTGCATGTTCACTTTACATGAGGTTTATACGCACATTTTTCGAGTTATTTACTTTCATTTCACATCGATTGTCACATGGATGCCCTTAAATACCCATCCCATTATCATTTCCTCATACTCTAATGTGGAGAATGCTTTGTCATTCCTATCGCAATTTTAATATCACCGATTCATCATCGATAACGCCGAATGCCGAGATAAACCTTTAAATAGGGCAAAGTCACTCTCACCCCTTGTTTCACCACTAACATGTCGAGTTACACGTTATTCACACATTAAGTCACTAAACCATCATACATTTGGAGCACTTACGACATCTCATAACCCATTTCTTAGGAAACCGCCGATCATTTTGAAAATAACCTCAAACCTCAAACTTATCACCTCATATCATATCTCTTTGAGCGCTTATTATTGACATCGGACTTTGCTACATCTCACCTTTCCTCTTATTTTGAAGAAGATATGGCGCCAAGAAAACCGCACCGAATTGACACAAGCTGCTATGCAAAAGTATGTGAGGATAGTATAGCCGAGGCATTAGGACCGAAAGGAAAACAGTGGTCGCAGCGCTCCGAGGTCATAAGCATCGCTGGCCGCTTAGATTGGTCAAGTCGCTAGACAAGCGGTACAACCGCTTAGACAAGCCGGTACAAGCGGTAAGCCTAGACAAGCGGCTGCCAAGCCGCCAGACTTCTGCGGCCGCAGGAATTGCGGAGGGTCCGGGTTAGAAGTTGTTCATATAAGGATTTTAAAAGCTGAGATCCCACTAAGTTCAAGGGTACGGAAGGGCCAACGCCATGGTTCGATGGTTAGAGAAAATGGAGTCTGTGTTTCTGTTATGTAATTGCCCGGATGATAGCAAGGTTAAGTTTGCTACGAGTACACTACTTGATGGGGCAATGTCGTGGTGGAATTCGTATGCTCAGCCGATGGGAATGGAAAATGCTTTCAAGCTCACTTGGGAGCAATTCAAAGGTTTATTAACAAAGAAGTATTGTCCGCGTACGGAGGTGAAAAAGTTGGAGACAGAATCCTATGAACTAGTAACTATGGGGTATGACATTGATACTTACATTCGAAGGTTTCAAGAATTGGCTGCTTTATGTCCATCTATGGTTTCGAACAACGAGAAACTACTGGAAGCTTTCATTGAAGGACTTCCACAAATTATCCAAGGCGATGTGATTTCCTTTGATCCGCAAACGATTGAAGAATCTATCCGAATATCTCAAAAGCTCATGGAACAAGTTTTGAAAAAGTGGAAACAATACCAACACCAACCGTAATAACAATACCATCAACCACACCAACTACAACAATAACCGAAACAACAATAACAACAACGACGATAACCAAATTAACAACAACAAAAGGAAATGGGAAAATGACCAAGGAGGTTATAATAACAACAACCAAAACCGTAACACTAACCATCATCAACAATGTAATAGAAGGCAAGAAGTCGCAAGGGTTTATGTTGCTACACCAATAAGGCGAGAGGTTATGTTGGAACACACCCACTATGTAATCGATGTAAGTTTCATCACTCGGGTCCTTGCCACGCCAAGTGCCACAAGTGTCAAAATCGGACACCTAGCTGTGGATTGTAGAGGTAAAGTCGAGTCACATGCTTCGGATGTGGGGAGCAAGGACACTATAGGAACCAATGTCCCCAAAACCAAGGTCAACAAGTTGAAGGTGCTCATGGGAAAGCATATATGTAATTGATTTGTTCCCATATTTATCATTTTTCTTTCTACATATAATACATATGAACAATGCCTTTTTGTTTCCAACTTATTTAACATATATGTCATTATTCATTATTTACTTACGCCAACCTAGATATTGTCAAACAATAATATGAGCGAACTCACCCATCGGTGAGTTAGTAAACTAGTAGTTTATATACAAAATAAAATGAAAACATCGGGTAAACTAATAATATAATTATTATAGTCTTAAAATGAGTATAAAAATATATCAGGATAATTTTTGGAAGTGTCGGATCAAATATTCAAAATAAATGATTATGCGATAGCGTTTATTTAATAGGAAAATATACGTTTAATGAAATATGCAAACCCGTGCATGAACTAATATGATGATGATGTTATCGATGATATGTAGACTAAATCTAGTCTATATGAAATGTCCTCAATGATCGCTCATGAATTCGCAATAAACCCTTACTTACGCCGAATTTGATACTAAATAAACCTATTTTACTTAAAAATGATGAATAGTGAATCATGAATAGTGATTTTCTCCGGAAATGAATAGTGTTTTGTGAATAGTAAAATTTTGAAATACGTTCTCGTAATATCAAATCGACTTAAAAACGATGAATAGTAAAATGATGAATAATAACCGATGAATAGTAAATTCCTAAGATGAATAGTAACTTTTTAAAGTTTGTAAAATGACCTGAAATTACGAGTTGTCACATTCCGGATGATGTGTGTCAAGTAGTTGGACAGGAGGATTAATCTCAACTGCTGATAGAGATGTGATTCCAGAGGAAGTGGTACGCTAAGCAGGAGATGAGCGGGTGAAGTGCTTGAAAAAATGGTGTTGGGCAAGATGAAGTGGTTGCTAAAATGGAGATGAGCTAGATGAAGTGCTTGCAGGTAGGGTTGGGAAAGATGGAGTGGTTGCGATTTAAAAGTTTAAAGACCAAGGAAGATCAATAAAGAGGAGAAGACTTATGGCTGACAAGAAAACTAAAGATGATGCTGAATAATGCTTATACTTTTATGTTTACTTCAATAAACTCTTATACTTCTATTATGGTGTTGTAGTGGAAGATTAAGACAATATCTACTTGTTCTCTAATGTAATGCTTGCATAACCGTGTTCTCTAATGTAATGGAAGCCAACAACTTAGGCAATTTTGGGTAATTTTGTGCATTTACATTCATTTGCAAAAGTCAAACATGATAGTCAATTTTAGGCAATTTTGGGTAATTACTATCAAAAGATAACAAGTAACCAAAAGATCAGTTAAATTTACGTCCATACAGTTAACCACTAACCAAAAGATAACATTAACCATTACCATCAAAAGATATACAAGAACCTAACAACGACAATCAATTAAAGTTAACATTGCCACAAACGCCACACACCATCCTCAAACCCACCAAGCCCAAAAGCGACATAAACTCATTTCCTTCAAACGGAACCATCACATTTTCGGCAAAGATCCACCGGTGGAGGCGGCACCAAGTTCTGCACTCCATCCGAGAAGAAGTGGTATCATAACCCGGTGGGGTTGATGAGTTTTGTCGCTTAGTGTTTTACGAGTACCACCACCAACGTGGATGTCACGAGAACGCCACCACGAGTCCAATATCTTCGACGCTTTTGAAAAAGGACGAGGGTATGAAGTGTTGTAGTAATAGAACTTTGTGTTGGCTGATTGACAACGTGGAGATGGACGTTGTTGTGGGGGATGTCTTTTTGTGGTAATGGTGGTGTAAGTTGATGTTTCTGTTTCTTGGTGGTTGTGGTTATGGTGGTGGTGATTATAGCAGTGTTGGATGAATGTGGTGGTGATTGCATTTTGAAATACCCGTTTTTTTATTGTCGATGCGTGGTTTAGAAGCTGGGTTGTATGGGGTTTAAGGGTGCAAAATGATCACCTACTTTGCAAATTTAGCCATTAAGCTCATGTCGCATTGATATCAAGTTTACGGCAATTTAATATGTATAGGAACTGAAATGACAATAATACCTTTAGTGATTAGGCGCTAATTGAGAAAGATAACGAAAGTTAAGAAAAGTGGCCTCATGACTCTTTTAAAAAAATATGAACATTAATGTTTTTTAAGCAAAATCGTCTGGGTGTATTCTTGCGTATTCGTTCTACTATTTACCAAAAATAAAAATAAAATAATAATAATACAAAACCGATTTCCTCCCCAATTTACACACAAAGAAAAAAAAAACACACACACTAATCAGGCATAACAAATACTATCTCTCACTCAGGTTTATTATCATTCATTGGATTGAATATCTTAATTTTGCTGCCCCGTGAATTCAAGAGTTAATTATGGCTGGTTTTGAGATGAATGACTGGAAAAGTAAGTTTTCTTTTGAAATATATGGAATTATTAACCGTTGCTGTTTGGGAATTTATAGATTGCCACATTTCGTATTCAGCTTGATACAACACTAGTTTTTTTTTTTTTTTTTTTTTTTTTTTTTTTTTCTGTTATTGTATTACCAGTTTTTAGCGAGATTAGCGATGAGATTGATATATTGCTTCTTGATACCTGTTATTGTATGCTAGAGACTCACAGTGTTATTCTTTGTCCTGAGGTTTGATTTCTGTTCTACTAACACAATGTTTAGTTTAGGATATTTTCTTCAGGCTTGTCTAGTTCATTGATCCTTTTTTTGAGACAAGGGTTATATTTCCGTTTCTCCTTATAGATATTACCATATTGTCAAAATTTGGTTTTTGATATATTCAAACTGATTGGTTATGTTTGCGGTTATCTCTTTTATGGACACTAAGAAAATGTTTAGTCAAGAATATCAAGTTACTGGGTTTGGGTTTTGGTTTTAGAGCAATTAGAGGAAATTAGGCCAGATAATTAGCAAAGTTAATGATTATTACAGACTCAGGGTTCTCTCATTTCTGTGATCTTCTAGCAAAACTTTGTAGAGACTAGAGAAGAGTTGCATAGGTATCAGCTTGAATTTAGAAACTATTTCGATGCCTTTTGAACCTTCATTCCAAACTCTCTGAACGAGACTATCAACAACTTAGAAATATTACTTCTATAGTATTACCTTAAATGTACTTCTGTCTTACAACCAAGATGCCCCAAACAATCCTAAAATGTCTTAAACTTATATTTAATTTTGAAGCGATGTTTTGTCACAACCGAGTTTTTTTTTTTTTTTTTTTTTCTCCTTGGTATTTCAAGCGATGCTTGAGGTTAATGTGGTACTTCAGCCACATTCCATTGAACTCAAACTTTGTGATTATATATATTTTACCGGGTAAGCCCTTTAACCCAAAAACATGGGATTTTGAACTGTCGTGAGATATTGTTTGGTAGTTTATGATGTCAGGATTACTACATTTGATAATGAAGTTGATGATGATGTCGTTGATGAAATGAGTTGTTGATTAGTAATGGGGGAGTGTTTTCGTTGATGATGATGAAGCAGTTGTTAAAGGATGATGATGGCATCGTTGTATGGTGAAAGCATGATGAAGGAGATGATAAAAAAATGATGGTGGCTTTTGGTTTTAACTTTAAATATGTCACGTGAATGTGTTGCTCTTTGTCCCAATAAACTTATGTACAAAATCATTTTTTATAAGTAAATTATTGGATAGAAAGTCATAATAATTTAATATTATTGGGCTAGTTATTCTAAGTTGTGCTAAAGCTAATTATGCATCAAAAGGGTTCGACCAGTGGTTGAACCGAATCGTAGCTGACCGGTTCGATTTTTAAAACATTTCTTATTAGCTTATTCCACCCCCAAGAATCTGATAAGCTCCTTATGATATGCTTACCCAAACGCCTTCAAGCAGTTGGTAGCTTTCTTGAAACGCAATAAGCTATGAAGCTCTTAGCCAAACGTCCCCTGTTGGAGCTTTAACTTATGTCTATTTAGTTATTTAAGAAATAAAATTAAGATTAATACTAACGAGACTATGGTTTTGAATTGGGTGCTAGAGATGCACAATCGTATTGCTTCTCTTAAGGTTCGGATTCTGTTATCCTAACACAATGTTAGAGGATGAAGTTTCATATAAACGTCGGTGCTTTCTTTATTTAAGAGTTTGGGTTGTCCATTTCATTCATCCCCTTTGCCCGTATGTCTACTGCTTCGGGCATGTTGTGAGCCTTAGGTTTTAATATAGTGAAACTGACCGGCCATTACCTATTATGGATGCTGAGAAAGTGTATAGTTAAAAATATGAAGCTCCGTGGTGTTGCTGAGTTTTGGTTTTGGATGTTAAAACTTGAAATCAGTTAGAGGAAGACAAGGTGAATTACTTGGTAAAAGTAAGCCAAATAACTAAATGGTTATTATAGACGTCGTGATTTTATATTTTGTTGCGATCTTTCTAGCAGAATGCTCTAGAGACTAGAGAAGAGTTGCATCAAGTCTTAAGCTGAATTCAGAGACTGTTACGATGCCTTATTTAACCAAAACTCTCTAAACAATACTATCAAGAGCTGAGAAATTTGAGTTTTCTAGTATTAGCAATTTGAGGGAACTGCATTTATTTTTAACCTTCGCATAAACATGGTTTTTGTGCTGATAACTTTGAGTTATATTATTTTTATTGAACAATGTGTTCTTCAATGCAACAGAGATTGGACTGGGATTAACAGGATTTGGCGTCTTTTTCTCATTTTTGGGAATCATTTTGTTCTTCGACAAGGGCCTACTTGCCATTGGAAATGTAAGTGTCTTTCAGTTTATATGTGGATTTTCTTGTATCTCTTTGGTCTGTTTGCATGTTTTGCTTATTGTTGTGGCTAAGTTGATAACTTCCAACTAAAAGTCATTTTGTGGGCACTGAACCAGATCCTATTCATCTCAGGGGTGATAATTACCATTGGTATCAAGTCCTCCATTCAGTTCTTCACGAAACGCATAAACTTAAAGGTTTTCTTCTTGCTCTTCTTCTGATCTCTGTTCATTTACTGTTAGGTTTTGCAGTTCTTTTATCTTCTGCATGATTGCTTCTACAGGGCACAATTTCTTTTGGAGTCGGCTTCTTCTTTGTAATCATTGGATGGCCTGTAATAGGAATGGCCATAGAATCTTATGGTTTCATTATACTTTTATGGTTTGTATTGTATGAACATTTGGATATTAATACTTTATGTTGTTATGAGACTTCGCTAATAATTAATATCAATGTGTTCTATGCAGTGGCTTCTGGCCCACGTTAGCAGTTTTCGTGCAGAAGGTACCTGTTATTGGTTGGGTGATCGAACAACCTTTTATCAGATTGGTATGTTTGTTCCTTCCTTTGTAATTGTTGATCTTATTGATATTTTTTTAAATCTTCCTTAGCATGATTGGAAGTGTCTCTTGTTTTGTCCCGTGGTATTCACCAACTAGTAAATTGAATTGTAAAGCTACAGTTTGGTATTGATTTTGATCATGGTATTCGAGGATTGGGATTGGAGATTTGGAGTTTCATACATTTTGTAGATCATTTTAGGGCAAATGATTGAAAAAAGTATCATACTTGCCACCATTTTCTTTTGTGGGTAGCGAACAAATTTTTTTGCTTTTGTGGGTACTCTTCTTTCAAATTCATCCTTTTTAGGGTAATATGTGACATTTTTGCCCTTCGGGAATTTTTTTCTTTCTCTTAGCTAAGAGGGGCAAAAATGTCCAAAATTTTTGCAAAATACCCTAAAAAGGATAAATTTGAAAGAAAATTACCCACAAAAGCAAAAAAATTTGTTCGCTACCCACAAAAAGAAATAGTGGCAAGTATGATACTTTTTTCAATCATTTGCCCATCATTTTATGACCTCTCATTTTTTCTTATTTGGGTTAAAGTACTAATTTTGAAAACCCAAACCAACAAAGGCGGTTGATCCTTTACCTGAAGAAAAACCGGTATGGGTCTATCCGAAACCCAAATACTACTTGTAGGAAAACCCTCCTAGAATAAGTGATTAAATGGTTCAAGAGCTCAACCAAGTGGCCAGACAGAGCGGTTCAATGGTTCTCCTTCGTTCATGAAGTGTATAACTTGCAGAAAACATTCTTCTACCCCAGTTTTCAAATTTCCGTTGTATCTATCTTCTTGTTAGTCAAACTTTTAGTTTGTGGATATAAATTTTAGCTACGTACTCGTTGTATTCAGTAATTTTGGTTAAATGGTTCCTATACTACCTAACTCACAATCTCTCTCACAAGTGTCTCCAACGAGACTTGAACCCACAACATCTAGTTGGTGGGCAACTCACATAGCACTAGACCAAAGGTCTTGGGTATCTGATCTTTTGTTACCAGCACCATAAGACCATAGGCGGAACAAAAAATCCGATTTCAGCTCTTTTTATTATGAGTGCCATCTTATTTTGACCTCCCTAAACTTTGTTAAGGTCTATCTGATAGTGTGATATCTATAGTTTTCAAGTTACACGTGGGAGGGTTGTTGATCCCTTGTTTAGTGCCAACATGCTGATTTCCCTTTTGATCTTGTGTGTATAAATCAAATTAAAACAATGCCACTTTTGTTGTGCTTCTGCTTCATTTCATAGACTTGGTATTACTTTGATACAACCATATATATGAGATCACCAAAGTGAGTTGCTTGATGTGGGATCCATTGGGTTCAGTACAAGTTAGCACAAGTGAGTTGCCTATCTTCAATTTTAGCAAGGTTCAGTAGAAATTGTAAAACATGGTAACCCGAATAAGAAAATTGAATTAGTAAGCCACAATATGGATTGATTGGGATTTGAGGACCGAGATTGGAGTTCCAAACATTCGGTAGATCATTTTGTGACCTGACTTCAGTTTTTTGGGTTAAAGTTCCACATCAAATAGGCGGTCGGGTCTATCAAAAACCCAATACCACTTATAGAAAACCCGCCTAGAACTGCTAAATAAACCGTTCAAAAGTTTAACCCAGTAACTGTACAGAGTGGTTGATAGTTCTCCCTTTAGTTTAAAAGTGTATAGCTTGTAGAAAATGTTCTTCTACCCCGACAGAATATTTCTTGTGTTTGTGTTTGTTTTGATGTTAGTCAGGCATTTAGTTTGTTTCGATAATACGTAGTCTCATACTCTTTGTGTTCAGTAATTATTGCTTTATTGATTCTTATATTTCTCATCTTGGAATCCTTGATTTCTTTCTTTCTTTGTCTAAATTCTTTGGTTATAATTGTTTTGATCTCTTGCTATGTAGTT
The DNA here is from genome assembly GCA_022545495.1 of Chrysanthemum lavandulifolium. NCBI lineage: Eukaryota > Viridiplantae > Streptophyta > Magnoliopsida > Asterales > Asteraceae > Chrysanthemum > Chrysanthemum lavandulifolium. The sequence goes on from CM040239.1 coordinate 211,850,155, forward strand.
AACTCGGGCGATATATCGCCGAGATCTCGTATATCGCCCCTAAAAAAAATATCGGTTCAAAATATCGCCCCAAAATATCGGATCCGATAATATCGGCGATATTTCGCGATATTTGGGCGATATTTTGAAATCGGCGAGATGAACGATATGGCGATATGTTGACTTTTATTTTTTTTTTTACTTTCGAATCTTAAAACTCGATCTAGGGCGGCGTTAAGGTGTTTCAAAATGCGTGTGTACGAAAAATAGAACCATGAGACCTTGATCTATCATCTAGGATAGGTGGTGTAAATGTTGGATTTCGCGGAAAGTTGGCGGAAATGAAGACGGCGCCGGAACCCTAATGGGTTGGCCGGAAAATAGAGAGAGAGAGAAAGGAGGAATATGTGTGTGTTTTGTGGTGAGAGAGTGAAGAGAGTGAAATGAGATAGTGGGAAGGTGAGGGTATTTATATTATGGTTTTTTTGTTTAATTTGTTATGATTTTAATATATATATATAAATATATAATTAATATTCTAGATAATATAAAAAACCGATATCTCACCGATATCTCACCGCGATAACCGATATTTCAAATATCGCTCCTTGAACGATATGTGATTTTCGACCGAGATAACTACATAGATCTCTTGTTAAAACAGCACCATAGGACAATAGGTATTGGTGAAGTGCTATTGATCTCATGACAATTTTTAGAAATGTCAACTTGTTTGGCCTCCCTGAACTGTGTTTATTCAATATCGTAGTGAAATTTATATAGTTCTTGAGTGAAAATTCCTACACTTGGCAGGGTTGTTGGTCCCTTGATTGAAAATCTTAGTATTGTAACTCGACCACATGCTTTTTCCCTTTATCTTGTGTATATAAATCAAATAAAAAATGCCACTTTTTGTGCGTCTCACCAGACTTGGTATTACATTGATATTGATATAACAAACATCTGAGATCATTATACGAGTTTGGTTCATATATTTACACCAAGACTGTCTCCCAAATTTAGCAAGGTTCAGTACAGGTTGTAGAAGGTGATGCAAATAAGGTATAATGTGGGATAATTAGGCTGGGTTGAGATTTAGGGTTGACATGGTCCAATAAATGATAGATAAGATTATCGCTAGTATGCTTACTATTTCCTTACCACATTATTTTCTTAAACAACATGCTGTTCTAGAACTACTTATCTCTTTGAAATTATGTAACTCTCGCATGCACGCCTCTCTCTTTTTCTTGTAAAATTAACGATATCTACTATTACATCTTCTCTTTAAACAGTAACAATAGAAATATTAACCTAGTAACTAACATTTCTTCATTCGCTCAAAAAAAAAAAAAAAAAAAGAACTAACATTTCTTCCTGATCTCTATGCAAACTAATCTATTTATGTCTCAACTTGTTTTGCAACTCCTTATTCCTAGTCTCTACTATTATTGCACTTCTCCCTCTATAATTTAACCTGCAATGTTTTTTCTCTTGACAGTTCTTTGAAAGATACCGTGGCAAAAGGGTGCCTGTATAAGTTGAAGAATTTCCAGGCTGATGAAATACAATCATACTTGTAAGCATGTGTAAGAAGATGAAGTGTTCCGAATTCAAATACACATTTCTAGGGACAATCTACCTTTACTTTTCTGTTTAGTTCTTTTACTGAAATAGTAAATCATCATCTGTTACTGAAATCAGTCGCCACTTTTAGCTGTGTAAAAATAGACCGACTCTTCGGATTTGATCCATTTGTTGGTAGATCATTTTAGCTCGTTTCCATATGTTTAGTACCGTAAACTCGGAATATTGTATAATCTAGTGCATGATCAAGATTTTATAAGAGATGCAGCAGTTGGGTTAGGCTACAAAATTTGTAAGTGGAATTACTTTGTGGTTCAACAGCTTGGCATCATATGCCGTGAACATATATTGACATATACTTTGAATGATTCGTTTTCTGATGCTTGTATTTTACATTTGATAAAATGTTTCTACATTAAATAATAATAATGGATTTAACTTGGTAATGTAACACGGTTACTTAAACACCATGTAACTTTAAACTTGGTAAGGTGACAAGGTTACTCGTCTAGTGTTATATTATGACCTCTGCCTTTCAAGCTCATCGGTCAGACTTAAAATGACACAGATTTCAGTTTAGCTAAGTTGGAAATAATAACAAACATTATAAATTTTTTTAATTTTACTTCCAGCCCCCAAAATAGAAAAGGTATGACCTTTGTCCAATCTAACCCAAAAAAAAAATAGAAACACAAAGAAAAATGAAACCAACACTAAAATATGTAGACACGAAAGCTAGCTAGATTGCCATGACACCTAGCCAGCTTATATCTTGGTCACGTGTCCATCAAACATACAAACCACCTCTTGTAAAAATGTCTATATTTGAAGCATCCTTGAGGACATATGTCCTTGTAAACTCACTAACACACGTATATTCCAAAAAGAAAGCAAATAAAATAAAGCATGGCGTCCATCATGGATCCTCATGACAAGATGCGTTCAAAAGACCTTAGCAAAGTTGCAAAAGGACAAGAAGCTCCTCGACCACAACACGAGCCTGGCACTGGCACAGTGGCACTGTTTCTGCTCCACCGCCACCTTCCTCCACCACCACCCCTCAAGAAAAGGTTCGTATCGATCGATCTGTTTTTTTGTGATCGAGACAACCCTACGTGAGTGTACTACGTACGCTTGTGAGTTGGTCGTTCTATTAAAAAAACACAAACTATGCAAATATATAATTGGTTCAAACCACATGCATATATATAATAATAGCCTTTGTAAGTTATCAACGTTCTGAGTTCAAGCCCCAATATACACAATATGCTAACGTGTTCTTGTTAGAGTTGTGGTTGTCTATAAATGGTTTATCGGCACATGCATGCATGGTTATTTATTTTTTTGGCAATACATAATTTTAATATTTAGAAAACTGATCAAATGATGCATGTGAATGTAGCAAAACGAGCAAGAAGCCGACAAGTCACGTCATTGTTACTCTTGCTATGTTGAATTCCTCAAGTAAGCGTTTCAATTTTTGTTTCATAATTTTAACTTGATTATTTTGCATGGGTTGTTTATTACTTGTATTTGTTGAATATTGTAATGGGTTTTTAGGTGCACGAAACAAAAGGGGGAACAAGCTTCTGAGTGCAAGAAACTTGCAGATAATTATAGATCAACATGTCCTCCTCGATCAATGGGTACTTAAATATATCATGACAATTATAGAAATACATGTTATACATAGATTTGTTTACAGTGTTAAATATCATTTATATGTTTTCTTTATGTGTTTGTAGATCAAAAAATGGGATGAAGATAAGAAGCATGGGATCATTCATAATCATGTCTAATTGTTTCTAACTTTTTTCTCTCATTATATGTAATCAATGATCAACCAGCAAACATGAAAATTGAAGGGATGTTCTACGTAATACATTATTATTTATGTTTTGTCGACTTTTTGTGGCATTTTGAATGTTCTATTGATTCATTGACATCTCAGATTGTGCGGCATTCGACAGACCCATCAGGTGTGTACAAAAACAAACACGTACATGTGGCATAGTGCATGAATAGACTTTTTGGACATACCGGGCTATCTAATAAAGATCATTTTTCCGAAATAATTAAGTGATCTTTGTTAGCAAAGACAAGTTCTATACCGTACCTAGAATAAAATTTTAAGTACGTTTGTTACCTTTTATTATCATGAATACCTCGAGCAGCAGTGACGTAGCCAGGTATTAGCAATTTTAGGGGCCAAAATGTTGTCAAACTAACCAAAGTAATCTTATCGTAACTATATTATAATGCATTTAGGTAATTTCTAAAAAAAAAAAAAATCTTAGAAAATAAGCCTACACACTTATTTTAAGAAGAAGATTTAAAAATTTAATACATCTCGTTATTTAAAATTAAATGCAGACGTTTTTACTAAATTAAATACAATTTTCAAATCATTTATGGTCATTATTAAAAACATGTAATCGCTAAAAATCATTATTTTCAGTAATTATTATTAAAAACATATAACCGCATCCACTATATAAATATACATAAACCATTTCATATCTCTCATAGACATCTAAAACATCATCAATAAGGCTGAGTGTACCCACCACCATAAAATTTAATATGCAGATCCACTCAAGATTCGCGAAATTCTTCTAGTATAAGTATATAACTAAAACTTTAAATGGTAGGTTTTAATGATTATATACACTGGGTTACAGACTTAAAATTTGATAAGAAAAACATATTGATAAGTAATAAAAAAAATATTAGATGAAAACATTGTGCATGAGATAGTGTCAAATTTTTCTTAATTATTTTCCTAAAGGTTGGAGGTGTCATTTGCATACAGTTGAGTCATAAGCCTAAGTTTTATAAGATAACAACAAAGCAATTGAGTGTGTTGGAGGGGGTGGAGCACCCCCTGGCTCCCCCACTGTCTCCGTCCACGACCTCAAGACTGTAATTCTGTTAAAAAGAATAGACGATAAAGGCATAGTATAAGTGTAAAAGGCACATGGGCTAATTTGTATTTTAGTTCATAGTTCGGGGACTAAGGGTGTGTCTGTTTTTAAAAAAAAGTCTTCTTAAATTTTTTACTCTTACCAAGAAAAGGAGGCGACGCTTTGCTTGTTTATTTTTGTCTTTGAGTCGACCCAGTTAGACATATAACATCTTACTCGGTAAGAGGTGGGACTTGTTTCTATCGCTTTTCGATAAGAGATTGAAGACTTGTGTTAATATAATATATTTGATGGTTTATTAACTATGTTATATTTATGATAAAAGTCTTGTTTCATATTTACATAAGTTACTTATTATCACATTGCATTGGTTTAATAAACAAATTGCGAAACGAGCACTTAAAATCATTCAACAATTATACAAAACAAACAACTTTATTTCGCTCAGATTTAGATTTCTAGCCACCTTCTTCCGGTAAGATGTGGTAGTCGATCGAGACCTAAACCATATTAATGAAACAAACACACCCTAAGTTTGTAAAGTCAGAACTTTTCTCTTTTTATATTTGTAATTACATACCATTTTCACCGATGAAACAAAATCGTTTTTCCCTCCATTTTCATTTCTTTCCTCTCTAGAACTTCACATGGTATCAAAGATTCATTAAGGGAGTTATGACCGTTAAAAAACCTGTTTGTGAGTTTGTTCTCACACAAATGTGTTTATTGTCTGTAAACACTATGTTTTTACGTTTTTGCTTAGTTTCTTGTGTTTTCTTGATCAAATCACCATGACATAACCCACACCACCTGCACTTTTCCAAAACCCATTGTATCTTCGTCCTTCAGATGGACCTGGTTCTTTAACTGTGCAAGAAAAAATATTGGTGCTCAGAACTATTGTACTTGGAGAAAAGCAATTGAAATTGGTCTTTCCAAAAAAAGAAAGCCATGGTTTATCAAAGGTATTGTAGCTTGTTCCACCACTGATGCTAATCTTGCTAAGTTATGGGACACATGTAACAACATGGTTAATTGTTGGATTATCGGGTCTCTTAATGAATCAATTCCAAGATCAATCATGGTTGTTGGTACTGCTAGTGAAATTTGGATGCAATTGGAAAGAAGGTTTTCTTTAAGTGATGGATCAAACAAGTATAAATTGAATAAGGACACATATGAGATTACTTAGTTTGGATGATCTGTTGGTGAATATTGCGCTAAGATGAAGTGTGTTTGGGAAGAGTTGAAGAATCTGAATATGTTGTCAGTACTAAGTGTAGTTACTCCTGAAATCTTTATGTTCTTGGCTGCTTTGAACAAACAAAAGGAAGAACAAAGACTGTTTCAATTTCTTAATGGTTTGAATGAGTTTTATAGTCATCAAAGAAAGTCAAATCTTGATGATTGTACCCTTACCAAATGTGAAGAATGCTTGTTCTTTGGTGCATCAGGAAGAGTCACAAAGGATGGTATGAGCTAGGTTTGCGTCTTGGATCTATAGATGACGTTTCGTCCTTGATTCTTATTTGTCTTTCATTGTGCTTTGTTGCTGATGTTTCCTCGCGTTTTAGGTAGTAAGAGTCTTAGCTTGTGCCCTTTAGGCTGCTAGGTGTTTTTATTTATTTTCTTTATTTTTTTGATAGTAGTAGTATTCCTCATGTGTACATATTTGCCTTTGCACTTAGGTTTAGAGCCTTTTTATTTTATTTTTACGATGCTTTGTTGCCTCTATGTTCCCATGCTTGTATGTGGTTATGCTTTATCCCCATGATTGTGTTCGTTGCATGTGTTCGCTTATGCTCTTATGTTAATTCCCTTTTCTCGCTTCTTTTTATATATTATGCTTTCCTTGTGTTGTATGATTATTTGCTACTATGTTTTAATGTGCTCCTTGTTGGCATGCTTGAATTTATATGCTTTCATTGTTCTTCATTCTTGTATCTCTATGATCATACATTTACACTTACTTGAGCACTTTCACCCTCACCTGTTGGGTTCGAGAATACCCAAACCCTTAAGTCTAGGATTTGAATAGAAAATACCCTAAGTGTTGTCCCTTAAACACTAACAAGTCATCGAAATGATAGTCTCTCGTGAGCTATCTTCGGGATACTCGAAGAGGCAAAGAAGAAGTCTCTCCACCCGATGGGCGGAACTTAAGGGGTGAAGATCGAGTCAAGAAGAAGATGGTGGATTCGGTGGTGATGACAATAACTCACCGAATCTCAAACTCCTCACCAACTACTTACATCAAGACAAACCAAGTTGAATATCAAGGCAATGAAGATCAAGAATGAGCGGGACAAGGCGGGATAAGTTTTGAATGATAAGACGAAGTCCTTATCAAACAAAGTCAACTTTCACGAATGGCTAACTATTAGGCTCTGTCATCAACGACTAGAAGAAAGCAACCTTGTCACTTACCCAATATAGCCTTTTAAGCATGAGACAAAATACATCGGTATTTTGTCTTACAGATTTGCCGCTTGTCCCTTAGGACAAAGTTAAAATCCATACTTGTATAAATAGCATAAGAGATGGAGTGGAAGATTTTAAGCTTGTGATAATTGTAAACAGACACACAAGCTATCTCATCACTCCTACAAATATAACTCGCCCCTCGAGATAGCTCAATGGTTCCATTGTAGTTGTGCCTCGGACTTAGCTTTGAGCTTAGCGAGGAGTTAGCATACTTTGTCATTTCAATCCCAAGTACTATTCCGCAAGTACTTTGGTAATGTATTCTTTTGATTTGTTTCTAATAAAGAATATTGTTGAAAATTATTCAAGTGTGTTTACTTGCATTATTTTCATCATTACTCATAATCGCTTACTTAATACTTTAAAAGCTGCTTTTATACGATTTTGAAACGGAACAACAAGTTGTATCAGAGCGGGCTGATTATAAAACCCTTTTAAGCCGCTCAAAACGCTTTTAAATCGTGATCCTAATGGTCGAATTGATGTGCCCCAACTTGTCGACAAAAGGGTGGAGCTTATTCAATTGTTGCCCTCGACTAGAAGTTGGTAAATTTAACAAATGGAAAAGCGAATGCTTTGCTATTTGATGGATGGAACCTTACTACATAAAGTGTATTAATGAAGGTCCATTTGTCCCAAAGACTTTGAAGGTTTGCCTAAACTCAAGCTTAGTGAACTTCAGGATGAGAGGAGAGTGGTCAACCAGACAAAAGGCTCAAAAGTATCATCATATCTTGTGTTCCCGATGATATTATGAGTCCGCCATGTCAGTAGTACAACTAAACAAACTCGGATGACCTGGTCCACACCATGAAGGTCCATCTCGATACCAAGGAAAACAGGATAATGGACTCGAAACTTGAGTATAACACCTTTAGGGCTAAGGACTCGAACTCGTCTCAAACTTACACCATATAAAAATTTGTTAAATAAACTCAAATGATGGTGTTAAGTTGTCCAAACATGAAATCAATGTTGGTTTTTTCAATAGTCTCCGAGAAGTGGTCAATTTCTCTCGGGGACTTAGAATGCTAATCATATCAAGAATCTTGAACTTCCCGAAATTTATGGAAATTTGTCTACGAGGAAAACCTCATCAACAGACGACACCGACTAAGAAGTCTCGGAAGTCAAGAAGTCCCCGACCACCACTTCATCACCTATCTCTCTGCTTTTTATTCTAACAAGTGGTTCAAGATTTTCAAGAAAATTCGATGATGATCCCGATGAGAGATCAAGTGAGAGTGCCTAAATGACCGAACATCGAGTTTCAAAGAAAGGGCACTCCTTGCTAACTCCTGAGGTTTATAAAAAGAAACAAAAGTTTTCCAACGCTAAAGAAAATGAGACATCAATGCTTTAAGTGTCATAAAAGAGGTCATTTGCCAAAGACTGCTTCAAAAACAATTTCGAACCCTCTACAAACCATCGTGGTCAAATCGGTCCTCGTGCTTTAGCAAATTTCAACCAAAAATCTATCGCCTCATCAAAATTTTCAAACAAATCGATCAAAGTAAAACTGCTGATTTTGAAGCTAAGTCACAGGAAAGTCAAAGCCAAGTTAGCACCGCTGAGGCCACTCCTCGTAAACAACAAACACCATTAAATCTATGCGGTAAAAACAAGGGCCTTGTTGTCAAGTCTTCGATCGATGAAGAGCCAGCCTCCTCGAGACGATGAAATGGTGCAAGTCGATAATCGATGGCTCTTTCGTAAGAGGACAAGCTAATTTGTTGGGAAAAATCATGCCGGGAATAGAGAATGGGTCAACATCACAATGAAGAAGGTAAATATTTTACTTTCTATGGATGATGATTCGATTGGCGCCTTATATGAACTATATCAATGTTGACCTAAGTTTGTAGAAGAGCAACAATTAAATATTTTTCAAAATACAACAAGTTAAGCTTTGAACCGAACAAGTGTAGGGATGAACTGCTTTTTTAAATAAGCTAAGCTTGAGGTCGCCCCTTTGAAAATTCAAAACACCGAACTAGTCAAAGAAATCGACTCTTCAAGATGAACTTAAAAGGAAAAGATATCATTGAAAGTTGTATTGCTAAGAATCCAAGGGTCTTTGATGTCGGGGTGCCCCAAAGAGCAAAAAGAGAGTCATAGGTGAAGACCATCTCCCGACTCACAACAAAGACCGAGTCCAAAGCCATTTGTGTCGGTGGCATGATTACCAATATGTTGACAATTACCAAGCCCAATGATTGGATTGAACGGGTTAACCCCGAGTAAGCTTCAAAATTTCGATTCTGAAGAATACTAGAGCACGAAAGCCAAGCTCTAAAGAGCATGCTTGGACTCCGATGTGCCCAGAGTATTGAACACATCTCCGAGTCCAAGGAATCTCAAGCACCGCCCACCCCGAAACCTCTTCGTGGTGCCGCACCAAGCTCCGAGCTTACTCCATTACAATTCAAGCCTCATTCACCAAAAAGAAAGGTCCGGACTTGGTAGAACCATCCCGAAAAGACCAACAAAACCAATCCGACAAGAGTCTACTCCCATCGAGACCTCCACATCTTCGGTTCCCATCAAGCGGACCAAATTCAAGAACTTATCGAACTTGTGAGAAGTCGATCGATAAGATGGAATCCATAAAATGCTCTGATTCAATCAAGGAAACTAAGTCGCCTCCTCTAGTTCATCAAGGTCAAAATCCGCCAACAAGCCCGTGCGTAAGTGCAATCTATGCCATTATACCACCATACCACCGACAATTGCTACAGAATCATTTTTTTATGATCCGCAAAAGGATGATCATAGAACTTCGATCACTTACGATGTAAGTTCATTCGATGAAGCAAAATATACCAAAGTTGGTCATCAATATGCTTCAACCTCCAAACCAACTCACAGAATATAGCAAAACCTTTTCCTCCTTGCCCACACGTGGCTTCAATGATCATCACCCGATGATTGTCTCATGAACACATGCCGTGATATTTATGAAATCCACTCATGAGACATCCCAAGCATGACAAAGGTCATCCAAGCAAGGAGAAGTTCAAAGCAACCCCGAATCATCGAGTCATCCTCACCATCAAATGCAAAACCTGTGGTAGCACAATGCACTCAACCACCGACCATGAGTCAATTGCCAAATTCAAGCAGACTTTAGACAACCCACTAGTATGTGGGTCGTTAATAGAAACTAATCCAATTTACTATTTGTGTAGACACGCTAGGAGCCTATTTGGCATCTAGATAGTGGATGCTCAAGAAGCATGATGGTGTTATGGAGTATTTGCACAAGTATGTAAAGGAACCAGACCCAAGGTAGTATTTGGTGATAACTCATCATGTCCCACCAAGGTTATGGTTCAAGATAACGCAATGGAATAGTTTTCTAGAATAACTTATGTCGTTGGTCTAAAATATAATCTCATCAGTGTCAGTCAACTATGTGATGCTAAGTACATTGTGCAATTCAATGACAAACAAGGCACTATTTTCAATGCCAACAAAGAAGTCGTTTTGATAGCTCCTAGAAGAGATGATGTTTATGTCTTAGACATGTCAACACTCTCTCAAGATGGAACTTGTCTCTTTTCCAAAGCCACTGAAACTTTCAACTGGCTGTAGCACAAGAGACTTTCTCACTTAAACTTCAAAAACATCAACAACTTGGCAAAACAAAACAAAGTCCTTGGCTTACCATCACCGGTTTTGCAAAGATAAACCATGCTCACCATGAAAAAGGCAAACACCACAGAGCATCTTTCAAAACAAAACAAAATTTCTCCATCAAAGTCGCTTCACCTCCGTGCACATGGATCTCTTTGGACCAAATACCCTAGATCAATCCAAAGATGAGAAGTATACACTTGTCATCGTTGATGAGTTCTCAAGATACACTGGGTATACTTTCTTTCCAAAAGAGTCAGTAGTTGAAACAATAATGTCATTCATCGTGAACATTGAAAACCGTAATGACATTATCATAAACAAATCGAATCGACAATGGCAATCGAGTTCAAAATGAAGAGCTTGAGAATTTCGTGATGAAAAGGGAATCACCCAAAATTTTCATCTCCTTACACCCCGAACAAAATGGGGTAGTGAAAGGAAAAACATAACTCTCATTGAGGTCAGCGAACTATGTTAAATGGCTCAAGACTCTCAAAGCATTTCGATCAAGCAATCAAAATAGCTCGTTATACTCAAACAGTCAATCATTGTCAAAAGACATAACAAAACCTCATATGAGATATTTAAAGGTAGACTTCGATATCGCCTACTTTCATGTGTTTGGGTGTCCCGTGTTCATTCACAATCACAAGGATCACCTAGGCAAGTTTGATGCAAAGTCGATGATGGATATTTCCTAGGTTACTCATCGATCTCTAAAGCCTTCTGGTGTTTAACACCGAAGACAACAAGTTGAGGAAACCTTTCATGTCACCTTGATGAAAGTTCGTAAAGCATCATATTCACCAATACCTCGGAGGAAATAGGAATTGATGACTCAACAAGATATCCTCCCATGAGTTCAACATCAAATCAATTCCTCCTATCAAGTCGATGTCGACATCTTATACTATGTCTTGCCCCACAACCTTCCTCAACCAACCATCGCTGAAATCATTGATAATCAATCGCCCTCACCGATAGGTAATACCGAACCAAGTGTTTAGAACCTATGATTCAAATACCCCAACTCGAACAAAGCATCTCAACAGATGATCTCAATGATTTTGTGGCCTCGCACCGAACTCACTCCCGAGTTTCCAATGACCTCTTCAAGCTCGGATCCTAGACCACAAAGTAAGTGGACAAAATCTCGTGACATTGAGCTTGTAAACATCATTGGTGAACCCACCGAGGCATGCTCACTAGAAGCATGGTCGCTAAGTTAATCTGCAGACTTCACCAATGAATGTCTATATGTTGATTTTCTATCGTAAATAGAACCCAAAAGTGTCACCGAGGCTCTAAAACATCCAAGCCGGGTTCAAAGCATGCGAGAAGAACTTCAATAGTTTGATAAGAACAAGGTCATGACCTTGATCAAATGTGTTAATACAAATATCGTCATTAAACGTTATTTATATTTTTGATCTTTACCTAAGTTTTCTTAACGTCAAAAGTAAATTTAATTTTTATAAAGCTTAAAGCTTGTCAAGTTTAATAGATATTAAAACAAGCTTTTCAAAATAATATCTTCATCACTCAAGCATTTACATTATGATTAATCATATCTTGATATGAATCTAAACCATAATGTATGATAGTAGTTTTTAGTTCAAGAATGTTTTGGTTTCTTAAAAACTAAACATTACATATGTATTTACATATTTATAAAAATAGAAAAACAAACACATGACATCATGTAGTGCATCATTGAAATCCTTAGAAGATTTCACTAGATTCTATATGTAGATTTAGACTCTACATATCTTACACAATCTTGGAAAGATATGGTTGACTTTGGTAAGATTTTGAGATCTTGTCATCGACCTCGGTGGCACTAAATATTAACACGGCGGAACCCTTTTAAGGGTTCCGTGGTCCGTGGTGCTTATTGATGTTTTGGCTATAAATAGCAAAGCCAAACCAAGTTGTTTTTTATCCCTTTCTATCATATTCTCATACATTCCTTCTCTAACATTTCTATCTCGCTTCATATCATATTAGTGATCTCTTTGTAGCAAAGAAGATCAAGATACATTCGTGCTTCAACAAGAAGTTGGAAGTCTTGTTTGTTTGTTGTTGTATGATCTTGTGTTGATTCATACATCATTGTTGTACCAAACCATCATAATCTTGTGAGTGAGAGTGGTTAGTATTTTAGTCCTTAAAATACATTGTGTGTGGGAGTGGTTGTACCTTGAAAAGAACTCGACATCTAGCTTAGTGTCGGAAATAGTGTGTGTTGGTGTAAATGTTTCTCCGCGGTGAAAGGAGCTTGTTGACTAGTGAAGTTAAACTCTCGAAAAGTGAGACTCTGGGAGTGGAGTAGGGCAAGGAAAAAGAGTCCTTGTAGACCGAACCACTATAAACAACTTGTTGTGGTTTGATTGTTTCTTTCCTTATCTACTTTTATATATTGTTTGCATATTTCACTAACATATCTAAGATCAATATCAATTGATCTTTAAATAAGTTTCAAACAAAGTTTTAATCGGTAAACTATTCAACCCCCTTCTAGTTTTCCACAAAATGTCCTCGTAATGTCGTTGTCATAGGAATGAAGTGGGTTTTCGAAACAAACTCGATAAAAGCGGCATCGCATTAAAAACAAAGCCGACTTGTAGCCAAAGGTTACAACAACAAGTCATTGACTATGATGAGACATTTGCTCTGTTGCAAGAATGGAAGCTATCGGATCTTCTTTGCATTTGCTACCTACATGAACTTCAAAGTTTACCAAATGGATGTAAAAGTGCATTCCCGATTGGTGAACTCAAGGAAGATGTGTATGTTCAAGAACCTCCGGCTTTGAGAGTAGTGAATTCCTTGACTATGTCTCGTAAGCTTGACAAAGCTCTTTATGGACTTAAACAAGCTCCCGGATCATGGTATGAAACTCTCACCCTTCCCGATTCAAAACAAGTTTGTCAGAGGAAAGATAGACAACACTTTGTTTATCTACAGGACAAAGCAAGATGTGATATTGGTCCAAGTATATGTTGATGACATCATCTTTGGCTCAACAAATTATACTCTTTGCAAACAGTTTGAAAAACTGATGACAAAGAAGTTTGAAATGAGCATGATGGGTGAACTCACATACTTCCTTGGACTACAAATCAGGCAAATTGATAAAGGAATCTCCATCACCAAGAGAAGTATACCGAAATCTCTTGAAGAAATATGATATATCGATCGTGCCTCGGTGAAGACACCAATGGTCCCTCCTAACAACCTCGACCTGATCTCACCGCAAATCAGTCAATCAAACTCATTTCGTGGGATTGTAGGTTCACCGATGTATCTAATCGCCTCCGCACCGGACATACAATTCTCGATTGCCTAATAGCAAGATATCGGTCCAATCCCAAAGAATCCCATCTCACCGCAACCAAAAGAATCCTTAGATACCGAAGGGAACTCCAAGCCTTGGACTTTACTATCCAAAGTGCTCGTGGTTTGACCTCAAAGGGTATTCTCGACTGATTATGCAGTGCTATAACATGAATGTAAAAGTACCTCGTGGTCCCGCTTTCTTGGAGGAAAGTCGGTTTGTTGGAGTGCTAAAAGCAACAATCATCGGTAATGTCTTCAAAGGCGAGTATGTACGCTGCTGCAGGATGTTGTGCCAATGTATTATGGATGAAAAGTCAACTCAATGACTATGACATCCATTACAAAATGGTACCCATCTTCCGTGATAACACCAAGGTTATTGCAATCTCCAACAATCATGTCCTCCACCAAAGAACCAAACACATTGATATCGATATCATATCATCGTGGACCACATAATGAAAGGAGACATAGAACTTCATTTCATCCTCAATGAACCTACCTTCGAGAGACCGAAGGTGAATTGGAAATGCTTGACATTGAAAGTCAAGAACTGAAAATCAATCCCAATCTCGAGAAGTTCTCTCGAAATGGTCCATGCTCCCGAACAAAACCCCAATACAACCTTCTCATCGAATGAGTAAGACTCATTCAAGGACCCCGACTTTGGATATTGAGTATTGAATGAGTAACTAAATGCACCAAGTATCGCTACTTAAATGTCTTAGGTTGGTAAACATACCAATTTAATATAGGAATATATGTCTCTTTATCTTCATCGTCATCCAAGTCAAGGGTCCTCAAAACCTTACCTCATCCCACTTGGCATTGAATGCCTCCTCACATGAAATATCTTAAGGATATTTTATTATCGCAGATGCACTTTTATCCGCATCGCAATGCTCCCTTGAAAATCGGAAATTATCGGTGTAGTGGAGTGGTGGCATTAAATGAGGTAAATAAACGTTTTCAAAACGACTTTACAAATCCTCATTTATGCAAAATTACCCTCTCACCACTCTATAAATACCCTCTCAAAATACTAAAACACACACAAAGAATTTATGCATCTAAACTCTGTCAAAATCACTTCTCAAACCCAGAAATCTTTGTGTTCTTTAATCCTCAAAACAGTTTTTCAGTAAAATCTTCTCTGTAAACAATTTACAAAAGGTTTTTCATCACAAAACTTAAGAGATTCAAAACTCTTTGATTGTTCTTGTCAATAAAGCTTTTCAAAACCCTAAAACTTTTAATGGAAATGGCAACACAATCTCTTCAGTTTGCACCTCAGTGGGTAGGAGATCTTAATAATGTTGAATTTAAAACAAACAATGTTATAGGCACTTTGAATACCCCCTGATGTCCCAGCCTATAAGGGCATCATGAAGTTTTTATTCAACTACCCACTTAAACAGGCCTTTACTCAGTCCCCTTCTATCCTGCACTAAAATCTCCTCGGGAGTTTTGGGCTACAACTATGGCCTATGACCCGACACCTCTACCGATGAGACCGACCTTAGACCCCTCGTGAGTATCTCATCAAATTCGATCATTTAATGGGAAAAGTCACACCGGACTATAAAACTTTTTGTACATCAACAGGGTTAGACTAAAATTCGCAACTATGTTGCCCATCCCGAACCCTCCACGCTTAAGGATACAAATTGTTTTGGATCCAAATTTTTGGATAGAACCCCGTCACCAAGAACTCATTTCTGCGGCTTGAAGATCCTGCTCACATTTGTGATTCGGGTTCTCGATGGGAACCACTCATCTATCGGACAAGTTATTTCTATTCAACATGGTGGCTTATTGCTTGATGACAAGGGTCACTGTCGACATTGGGAGATCATTTACAAGTGATCTCGTAACCAAGCTATCGAGCAAAACTAGGACGAAATACGCTTGCACTCCTAGGTTTGTCTCATGTGCTTTACAAGTGTTACTGGGTTGCAATTACCCTCGTGAATACAAATACATCCGCTTTACTCGGTATCCCGAGTCAATCAAAATTTCAAAAGACCCATCCCAAGTCATCGAAATTGAAATGACGGCCCATATGGTGGTCAGAACAAACAAAGGGACTCGGTGTCTCCAAACCCCGCTCCTAAAAGAGAAAGGGAAGTCTCGATCGACTAAGACCAAACCCAAGTCTCAGGGCCCGAGGCTTGGAGCACGACCTAAAGGCAAAGAAAGCCCCTGATCGATCAACCACCTAAAGGAGACCAAACATCATCCACCCGGTGACAACGAAGGACACCGATACATCACAGTCGCCGCTTTTGGTCCCAACTACTACTCCCCAAGATCCGAGGGAAACATACAACCACCGGGTAGGGAGTGCCTTCACACTTCCCAAGGATGACACTCGCCAATCACGGCTTTTGTCCGAGGGCCAATTGAATGATCCCAAAGACTCGTAGGAAATGAACAACCCGCTAATAGGATATCACGCCATCGCTTTGTGGATAGCACGGAATCACCCACCAAAGTGCTTGAAGAGAAACGGGACAAGGACTCGTAGGACAAATACTACCGATATGGAACCCATCACCACCACTGGTCTATTAATAGTTGTCAAGTTAATGAAATCCTATTCTCGATGAAGAACCGGGTGACGAGTGAAGATGACATACTTTCAACAGGGGAAGAAATGGACGCCGATGTTCAAACTCAAGAACAAGAGCATCACCGATCCTCAAGAGGTCAAGAGTCACCGCTAAAGAAACCGACTCTAACTCTCTACTTCATCCCGTCTCAAGAGTTCAAGAAGTATGCTAATGTTCTTCCACCGACTAAAAGATACCGTAATGCGGATCACAAAGGCTTCCGTGAAATTATACTCAAGTGTTACCGATGTTCTCTCGATCAAGACGTTGAAGCAGCTTCAAGTTACGCTGAATTAAAATCTGAAGTGCTTACTTTCAACGGCAACACTGATGAGCACAGGGAGCTAATGTATGAACATCTCCACATACTAGATGAAAACCTGTTTAAATTTCTCAAGCACCTTCAGGGTTGTGGCACAAAGATAGATGAAATCAGGGATTCTGTCAAAGAAGACCCAGCACTCAACTCCAAAGTGTTGGAGGCTACTAAGGCTTACTTGAAGAATTCCTCCAGCCTCACTGAACTAATCGACATGCTAAAATCTGCCAATGTTCAGGGTCTTCCGTCTTCCGCTCGCCTTGAGACAACACTGGGTTCTTTGGATGCTCAAGTGACTACTTTGGCTAAGGCATCGTCTTCTATGGCCTGGAATCTCGAGCCTAGAATGACTGTTTTGGAATTATCTCAGCTAACTGCGAAAAAGGTCACCGGTCTTCAACAGTAATCGACATCAAGGCTATGATCACGAGATATACCAAGCCTTCAAAGGTCAAGCAACCCAACTCCTCAAGATCAAGGCAACTCTTGCTCTCACCGATGTTGCAAAGAACAACAGGAGAGAAAGCCACTAAAGAGACTCCTCTCACATCGAGGGGATCCACTCAACCGCCTCAAGAACACCCATCTCATCATCCCACCAACAATAACAACAACAATGACAATGACAGCTTGCAACACCCATCATGACAACAACACCACCTTTGGTAGCATCCTCTTCGTGCCGACAAAGGAAGAAAGGAGAAAGAAACTAATGAGGAAGAAAGGAAGAGCAAAGAAGCATCGGTACAAGTTGTTGCCGAGAAGTCGAGAATATTGGAATTGATACCAAGGTTCAAAAGGGTCAGCCGACAAAGTTCAAGGATGCTCAGTCGCTCAAATGGCCGCAATGAGGAAAAAGCTTGATGAAAAGAACAGAAAGTCGCAGCCCATCAGCGGAAAGAATTGACCATTACAATTGGTCAATGACAAGCGTAAGGTCGCCTAAGATCACAGATGTAAAATCATCCCCAAGTCCAAACCATCGCCATGAATGTCTGGGGGATGATAAAGACACTCGAGGTTCATGATCCCATGAAATTCACCGACTTTGGGATCATCGAACTCGATGAGCTTGGTCCAATCATTTCTAAGAAGCGTAATGCAGGGTCAAGGAGCCGATGAAATCCTCGAGCAAAAGGTATGAAAGATCGAGGGAAGCACCAAAGACAACTTGGAATTCACCACTCTAATCGCACCACAAAGATCTCAGCCTTAGCCAGCCCAAGGCAAAAGAAAGAGGGTTGAATCTGAGCCTGAAATCAAAGTCCCTGGCATGGACTGCAACAGGGAGTTACCAGAAAGAGTAAAGTTTGTAAACTGTCTTTGCATTGAAGAGCCTAAAAGATGACTCTTCTTTATTGATGTATATGGAAACCTTGCATTCCAGAGATGGAGTGACATTGACCTTGCAGGAGTGTCTACAATGGCAAGTTATCTACCAGTGGCCTCTCAAATCCAAACCCCAGCAAACGTCAGGTTCTGCAATGACCTGAATGCTAAGATAAGAGAGCACCTTGATAAAGAAACACTCCTCAAGAAGAAACCAAAGCTTGAAGCACTGGGAATCCATATTGAGTAACATCTTTTTTTTGTTTCATCTCTTGTACTAGTGATAGGGGCTATGTAATTTGATCAATAAACGATGTATGTTTCGTTAAATATTCAGTGTTCCTTATTATGTTCATTAGTACATTCAGTGTAAGAAGAAGTCATTTGCTCCTTACATCGATCAACCACTTAGGTTATTTGTATATCCAAATAGGGAGACCAAGGTTCAAGAATACCCAAACCCCTTAAGTCTAGGATTTGAATAGAAAATACCCTAAGTGTTGTCCCTAACACTAACAAGTCATCAACGCATAGTCTCTCAAAGAGCTATCTTCGGATACTCAAGAAGAGGTAAAGAAGAAGTCTCCACCAAGAAGGCGGAACTTAGGGGTGAAGATCGAGTCAAGAAGAAGATGGTGGATTCAAATGAGTGATGACAATAACTCATCGAATCCCAAACTCCTCACCAACTACTTACATCAAGACAAACTAAAGTTGAAGACCGAAAGCAATGAAGATCAAGAATGAGCGGACAAGGCGGGATAAGTTTTGAACAAATAAGACGAAGTCCTTATCAAACAAAGTCAACTTTTCCGAATGGCTAACTATCGTGCTCGTGTCATCATCGACTAGAAGAAAGCAACCTTGTCACTTACCCAATATAGTTTTAAATGAGACAAAATACATCAAGATTTTGTCTTCTCAGAATCTGTCGCTTGTCCCTTAGGATAAAGTTAAAATCCATACTTGTATAAATAGCATAAGAGATGGAGTGGAAGATTTTAAGCTTGTGATAATTGTAAAACACACACACACACACAAGCCATCTTTCACTCCTCCAAATACAACTCTGTCCCTGAGATAGCTCAGTGGTTCCATTGTAGATGTGCTCAGACTTAGCCTGAGCTTAGTGAGGAGTTAGCATACTTTGTCATTTCAATCCCAAGTACTATTCCGCAAGTACTTGGGTAATGTATTCTTTTTTATTTGTTTCTAATAAAGAATATTAAGTTGAAAATTATTCAGTGTGTGTTTACTTGCATTATTTTCAGTCATTACTCACAATCAGTTTACTTAATACTTTAAAACTGTTTTATACGATTGTGAAACGGGAACAACACTCCCATTTACACTTGTCGGAGGTCTTATTGGAAGCAGTCTCCTTACTTTAAGGTTCACTCTAAAGTAGATTATGACTTGTCTACACTCCACTTCTCCTATACCTCGTGCATACGGGATTGGTTAATGTTGTTGTTGTTGGTAACTTAAGTCGTGCGACAAACCGTTTTTTTGGTTTTGAAATACTTTGTTTTTCCTCCGACGTCAATTCTTCCAAATAGAGTCACCAAGAAAACTCATATTTGTCTACAAAGGGATGTTTCTCTTCCTTATGTCCCAAACGATAAGTTTAGACTATGTTTCCTTAGTCTTTAATAAGTAATCGTAGTGGTCACCACAAAAACGATGATAGTATGGAGCCTTACCAAAGCACTCAAGACTAGAAACCCTCATCCTAAGACAACATAAGGAACCATGATAGTTTGACGTGCCCTTATCGATGAACTCAGGGATTTCAACTAGTAAATCAAGACTACATAAGGGTTGCTTCAGAACGCCTCCACGGTGATTCTCATGATTCTCGTGATCGCTAACAATATCAATAAACTCATAAAACGCTAAAAAATTGAACTCGACTAATTGTAACATGGTTAATTCAAGCTCGAATGATTAGAACTCTTCAGATTCGGATAATTTTCTTCTCTTTCAAAGCACAGTATACTAGACCCTTATAGCTCGCTAGTTGACCCATATGCGTCTAACTATGAACTTCTATAATGGATTTATATAAATCATGCTACTCCCTCTGACTTTGCATTTTAAATAAATTGTTCTTCGATAAAACACACACAAGTTGAAAAGTATAATCATAACCGGTATTTTTTCCTTCCTCTTTGCATATGGACAATTTCACTTTTAACTAATTAATTCATGCTTTCTTCATACTTGGTAATTATAATCTCAAGTAAAAGGTAACATAATAAACTCGATTAAAACGTTCTATATATTTTTAGTGGTGGATAATAGATTTGAGACAAGAAGATACGAAAATGTGGACGATCCTACGATCCGAAAGGATATTTTGAACATGTTAAAGTTGTTTAGCTAAAAATAATATTTTTAATAAAAAAAGTTAAGCATATGATAAGTAGAGCCACATGGGTTTTCTTATTAAATTCGAAAAGTTTTACTAAGAGCAAAAGGTATGATGAATTACCAATAACACGTTATTCAGACGTCACCTCATTGTCATCATACACCTCTCAATAACACACCAATAACTCAAACAACACTCCCTCATAACACACCACTAACATCTCATGTAGGTCCCGCAAATACCCCACCAAATATACCACTCACCGAATAAATAAAAACACACACACAAAAGGTGCATTTGGCTTGAGCTAGTGGAGTGGCTCAAAACACAAAAGGGTGCATTTGGCACAAGTTTGGCATGTTCCGGTAAGGTTGGCACACCAATGGCTCACTGATGGCTCACCAATGGCACCTCATACCTTGTGCTCTAACGCATGATCTGTGGTTCTCCTAAGGTGTTCATGGGACGGGTAGGTTTGGTTAATTGGAAGATTTAAACTATCTATTGTGGGTTAGGTAATTAGTTTTACTATCCGAAATCGAACTAGGCAGGTAACCGGACACACGAGTATCTGAAATGAGCGGTTACACACGGTTCGGGTGGTTAACTATTTTAGACGTTTAATCGAGTTTAACCGTATTAATAATAAAATGACCTAGAACGTAAAATATAATTTTAGTAAAATTAAATAAAACGAGGGGAAATTTACCAAAATAGACTTGTCGTCCTACGGCTTGTCACTTTTTAGACCAGAAATAATTTTAATTTGAAAATAGACCGAACGACTGGACGACCTGTACAACATGCTAAGTGTTGGCTTATGAATTCGACAAGTGTCCCGGTATATGCTAAGTGTTTGGCTTATGAATTCAACAAGTGTCCCATTGTACAAGTTGCCCGGTCGCCCGATCTATTTTCAAATTAAAATTATTTCTCGTTTAAAATGTGACAAGCCGTATGACAACTGATCTATTTTAGTAAATTTCTCTAAAACTAAATAGATAAAAGTCATATAAAAGTTATTCCGTGATAATAACTGCATTCAAATAACATACATAAAAGGATTAACAAAATAAATTTATTCGAAGTTTATAGGTTACGATCACATTAATTAATATTCACACATAAATGTTTAGATTAGAAGCGTCGTTATACAATAAAAGTAATGCAATGATATAATCAATACTTGTACAATTATTTGAATATTTTGTTAATTCATGTATATATACACGGTTAGTTTAGCTAACTTAAAAATAAAAGCCGAAAGCAAACTGTGATAAGCGGGTTTTTATGTTTCGGTTTTATTTTTCAGTTTCGATTTTTTTGATTTCAGGTTTTTTTGTTTCGAGTTAAACGGTTTGGCTCTATTTGTCGATTTCTCAGCTTTTTTAACATCAATACTAAACGTGGTATTAAAAAAGATGTTGAGAGCTACAAATACATTCAAACTTTCTAGTACAATGAAGGTAGTATCCATTAATACATCGTTTAGTAAATAACAACTCATTACCTTGTAAACTACAATTTAACAAAAACTCAACCAAAAATACTTTACTCGATACAAGTCTACAATTATCAATAAAGGTAAAAGAAATACTAGTGGTCTAGTAAGAAATGTTTATACCACAAATTAACCAAACCACTTCCCTGTATGACACGTGACAACAACAATACTAATCAACGGTCAGATAAACAGGAAGCGTTTAGGATATTTGCATATCTTTTTTTGCCATAAAAGGAAGGTTTTGTCCGTACATGTCATTTCTTGTGCCAACCTAACATTTATTCACATATTCATCTTGAAAACAAAACATCATATTCTTGTCCAAAATCCTAAATAGACAACAAACACATAAACCAAACACAAGAAATGCAAACAGAAATTGATCTCAACATGTATTCTAGGAAAAAAAGAAAGACCATAGCTTCTTCATCTAAGGTAAAAAACACTCACTTTTTTTTTTCCTTAACTATGAGTTTTGACTAACTTAGGGGGTTTGATCAAACCGGGTAAAACTGGTTGGCACAGAGTTGTTTGCACAAAAATGTGTTACTTTGTAAAATTATTAAGGTTTTTGCTTTGTTTTTTGGTAGGTTGGAAATGTGGGTGATAAGAAGGGGAAATGGTGTCATCATGGTCATTGGAGTGTGAAACGCCGTGTAGTCGAGTGCCTGAAATGTCGATCCAACGCGTTTTGCGTTGTTTGCATGGCCGAATGGTATAATTTTCTCACTTTCTTGACAAAAAAATTGATGTTGATGCTTGTTTTAGGTGTATCGGAGGTAATGCGATAAAAAAAAAAAAATTTGTGCTTGTAACAATGTTTAGTAGTATATGTCATTAGGCTTTGAATGGTACTAATTTTGTAAGCTGTTTCATTTTCCTTACTTTTAAAAAGTTATAAAATAGTAACCTAATTTCTCACATGACATTGGTCA
Source organism: Chrysanthemum lavandulifolium (assembly GCA_022545495.1). Classification (NCBI taxonomy): domain Eukaryota; kingdom Viridiplantae; phylum Streptophyta; class Magnoliopsida; order Asterales; family Asteraceae; genus Chrysanthemum; species Chrysanthemum lavandulifolium. The sequence continues at coordinate 211,873,180 of CM040239.1, forward strand.
TTCTGAGTAACCTAATTTCTCACATGACATTGGTCATTGTGAAATGCCGAAAATGAAACAATGTTACCAAGTTTAATGACTAAATTGGCAAAGATCAAACCAGTAAGTCACATTGAGTTTATTTTTATATGGGCCCTTGTTGTATTCGGAGTTAATAAGGCTGCTTGCTTTTTTCAAAGCGTTCTTCTCTTTTTTGTCTGCAGTAGCAGACGTATTCCTCAAGCATCGTTTGTTTTTTTTTTCGCATATGAGCTAAAATCTCTTATTTTCTTCTACCACGCAGACATAATTTATCTCTTCTTTCCACTTCTACCTCTTCTCACAACCCCTACATCTCTTTCTCAATATCTTACATCTCTTTTTACGTCATCTGCCTTTTACGCCGTCCGCTTTTTACGCCGCCCGCTTTTACGCCGCCGCCTTTTACGCCGCCTTTTTACGTTTCGTCCGCTTTCTTACGCTTTTACGTCGTCCGCTTTTTTTTCGCCTCTTTTTACGCCGCCTTCTTTACGTTTTGTCTGCTTTCTTACAATTTACCGCTTTCTTAAGTTTTAGTCCGCTTTATTACGCTTATGTTCGCTTTTCATGTTTTCGTCCGCTTTTTAATGTTTCGTATGTTTTTTATGTTTTCGCTGCTTTTACGTGTTCATCCTTTTTACGCTTCGTCGCTTTTTACGTTTCGTCCGCTTTCTTACGCTTTTGACCGTTTTCCGCTTTCACCTTTTTTTACGCCATCTATTTTTACGCCGATCATATTTTTACGTTTCGTCCGCTTTTATGTTTTCGTCGGTTTTTTCGTCCATTTTCGCCCCATTACATTTCGGTCATTTTACGTTTCGTCGCTTTTACGTTGTCCATTTCTTTACGTTGCCAAATTTTTTACTTTTCGTCCTTGTTTTCGTCTGTTTACGTTTTCATCCGTTTTACGCTGTTGCTTTTTTACGTTTAATCCGCTTTTATATTTTCATGTGTTTATTTTACTTTTCCTTCATTTTCATATGATTTTATAAGTTTTTGTATCGCTATTTTATCTTACCTAACAAAACGTAAGATAATGTAAGAAACGAATGAAAACGAAAGAAAGTATTTAAAACATAAAAAAACGACAAAACGTAAAACGGTCGAAATGTAAAAAGGCGAAACGTAAAAAGACGAAAGCGTAAAAACGGTCGAAAACTTAAAAACAGATTTAAACGTAAAAGATTAAATGGACGAAACGTAAAAAAGGAATAAAACGTAAGAAAAGGATGAAACGTAAAAAACAAATTAAAACGTAAAACATACGAAACGTAAAACAAACGAAACGTAAAAAAAAAAAGATGTGGCGTAAAAAGCGAAACGTTAAAACCGGACGAAACGTAAGAAAATGGACTAAATGTAAAAATGACAAAAACATTAAAAAATGATTAAAACATAGAAAATGGAGGAAAATGTAAAAAATGTATTTAAATGTAAAAACTAGTGAAAAGAAAAGGAAAAAAAGTTACTTTAATAGCACAAAAATACTAGTGAAAAGAAAAAGAAAAAGAAGAAAAGAAGAAAATGAAAGAAGATGATAAAGACAAAAACAAACTATTTCTTGTTGCAGATGAAGAGCTTAAATGTACCTCTTCTTTGCGTACATGGTTTGCGATGAAGAGGCAAAAGCTCGAAAACAAACGACACCTTAATGTAGGTTGTACACATGGCATTTAAGGTTAGCTTATTATTGTTTTCATTGTGCATAATTATGGGGTTATATATCGGAACCGCACAATAAAGATGAGTTCTTTAAGCTCTTAGATTTTATCTGATTTTTTGCATTTATTTGATAGTGGTAAATTATGAAAAACTATCGTCTAAAGATGTTTGGGTTAGAGTGTAAGTACTGTCACTAAGTTTTTACTTACTGAAGTATTATTTGGAATACAAATGGATATACTGGTAGTAGTACTACTATTAAGAATAGTATTAGGAGATATTTGTAATAAACAAAAGTATTAGAGGATAATATGAATAGTTCGATAGTTTGTTACGCTTTTAGTTTAATCATCTTTATATAATCTGCATTTTGATTACCAACTTTCCTTGCCATAAAATTGTTCAGATTCTGGTACATAAAAGGTTTCATGTATGACCTGATGTTTCTTTAATATTACAGATCCCATTTTAGTTACTTTAAGTTGTTTGCCAAATGGCAAAGTTACATTTATGTTTATAAGAATCTTGTAAGTCACACATCATTGTAAAATATTTGTACAAATATGATCAAGTAGCTTCGGTGTCAATTACCTAAAAGTTATTATCTCGACGAGTAGTTATTTGACAAATGATAGTACCTACCTGCCTTATGATGGCTTTTATAGGGTCACTTGAATTCATTAGCTTGAGACAGTGTCATTACATGGTTAAGTTGATGCCGTAAAAGAATCCACTTTTTATGTGATTCTTAAAACCTTTTTATAGCAGCAAGTTTGTTTCCATGTGATCAAAAGCGTTGACCTGTAGATGTTTTCCACCTAAGGTCGTGCACATACCTCAGAACTCCTACTTTGAAAATACTAATTACCAAGATAACCTCTGTCTTAATTGATATACTTGTGTTTTTATTATTTATTTTCATGCTATTGTACTTACTAATTTGACATTATCTTGCCTTGAGCTGATCCATATGACCTCCACATATCAGTAAGCAAAAAACCTTACTGTCATCTTTAACTCCAAATAGAAATTTGAGCAGCTACGTCCAACATAATTATATAGTGATGCAGGCATGCAGCAATTGATTATATCATGATTACATTAATCTCTAATGCCATGCTAAAACTCCATATTTTCACTAACATAACATGATATAGATCCTGTACGTATCTTTGAAAACTTTAAATTATGTCGGCATTACTAACAACCACTACTGAAATAGAACAAGCCCATCATTTTCCTTCTGTTTTTAGCATTCAATAGCTTCTGTTATTACCAAAACACACACGTATGATATTATGCCCAAGACATGAAAATGATCACACCTGGTGATTGCCATTGAAAACCCAAGCATACCTTTTGACTTGTCACACATTTATGTTGTCCACCGATCCAAATACATAAGCATATTATAAACTAACCACAGGCCATTTTCTGAGACCCCTTCCAACCTCATTTTCAACTTAAATATTTCCAATTTAAAATCCTGTTGAATGAGCAATAGATCTCTCAAATCATATTTTTCCACAACCACTTAACAACCCTTAAAGAATTTCTGCCCCAAGAAATATTCATACCGTTAAAGACCAATTTGAGCTCCGTCACATTATTAAATCATCTATAGGTATTGCGCTAAATTTTCATTCCTCTGAGTCAATACAGGTGGTTTGAAACTCAATAGAGGCATATTTTGACATAATCGATACAGTTCTGCCTATTGTTCCATTTCAGTATTATTGTGTACTAATTTGACATAATATTTGTTTCCCATGATATAGGTACCCCAATGTTTCTGAGGAGGAGTTCATTAATGCTTGCCCAGTTTGTTGCAATAGTTGCAATTGCAAAGCATGCTTGCGTGGATGTTCATTCAAAGTTCGCTTTCTGCAGCAAATGCTTCATTACTGTTTATGTGATTCACATTGTATTCATAACATGTTTGATAATATCTATGCAGGATATAAAGGGTTATTCTTGTTCTGAAACTGATAAAATACGACACTCCACACATATCTTGCAGCAAGTTTTCCCACTTGTTATGAAATTGAATGAACAACAAGAAGTGGAGAAAGAAATTGCGGCTAAGGTTATAGGTAATTTATTTAAGAAAAAATTGTAAGATTAACTCATTTATGATTATCTTAATATCATCTCATCGAGCAGGAGTACTACCATCCGAGCTATGTTTGGAGGATGCTAAGTGTGGGATGGATGGTCTATTTTGGTAGGATCCATGAGTATGATTACTTTATTAATAACTTAAAAGTATTTTGTGGCATCATATTAAGCTTTTAAAACTATCTTATATGCAGCAACAATTGTGGAGCATACTTCTTGACTTGTATAGAAGTTGTGCTTGTGGTTATGATCTATGCCTTGTATGTTGTCGGGAGTTGCGTGATGGTCAACTGAAATTGAAAATCGGTGTAGATGGTAGCATTCCATGCCCAGCAAAAGATACCCGTGGTTGTGATGATGGGGTTCTTGAGTTGAAACACATAATGCCTGATGATTGGGTTAAGAATATGATAAGCAATGCACAAGGGATGTACATAACCAACACGAGATGTAATATGTCCCAGACATATATGAAATGTTGCATGTGTTATGATGAAAACATAAAGTTATACCAGTGTAGTGCTAGAAATCTTGAACCTGAAGATATGCAACATTTCCAATTGCATTGGTCGAAAGGTGAGCCCATAATAGTTGGTGATGTGGTTTCAACTTCCTCGGGACTGAGTTGGGATCCAATGGTGTTGTGGCGTGCTTTTCATGATTTCTCAAACAGTAGTAGTGATTCTGATTGCTATACCTATGAAGTGAATGCAACCGAATGCTCAGATTGGAGTGAGGTGAGTATCATGAGGCAGTTCTTCTTTTGAATTCAAGGGTTGTGTGCACTTGTGAAACGAAGTAAAAAAATAAGCCTATCAACTAACCGATGAATTTCTATGCAGGTGACTCTTGATCTTTACAAATTCTTTAGGGATATTTAGAAGCATGGCCCATGTGTATAAAGTTGGAAGAATGGAAACCTCGTTGCTTTTCTGAAGAAGAATGGCCACGCCATTTTGTGGAATTCATGAAGTGCTTACCATTCAAAGATTACACGCACCCTTATGCTGGTTATCTCAATGTTGCTAATAAGTTGCCTGATATATCCTTAAAACTGGACATGGGTCCAAGGATGGATATTGCTTACAAGGGCTCTATTACTAGGCTTCGTTGTGATGAGTGTGATACTGCACGACAGTCTTCATCTACCTATACAGTTGCAGTTTTAACATAAAGATTTTGTTTTGATTTGTTATTTTTAATATATAACTTGCAGGTCAATGTACTCATGCATACATTAACCACAAAGCTTAACAAGACAAAAATGGTGGAGAAAGCCAGATGGTTTGGTTTGTGAGGAGGGTATGAAAACTAATGAGGACGAGCAGCCAGTAGTTGACCCATTGGAGGGTGGTGCTATGTGGGATATATTCAAAAGGCAAGATGTTGAGAAGCTAGAGGAATATCTTAGGAATCATGCGGTTAAGCTGGTAATATTTACTTTTATGCGACAACAAACAGACAATACATTAGATAACATGTATTAAATTGATTATTATGTGATGCTGCAGGTTGTTCACCCTATACATGACCGGGCTTTTTATCTCACCAGGAAACATAAAAAGAAGCTAAAAGAGGAATTTGGTATGTTAGTTGACAACTGCTTGTTATGTAAAGTCTAATTTGTTGATTCTTTTGTTTATGCTTATTAGGAATCGAACCATGGACCATCCAACAAAAGCTCGGTGATGCTGTTTTTATACCCGCTGGTTGTCCTTATCAAGTTCGAAATTTGGAGGTTAGATAGTATAACATATTGTACATTGTATTCAACAATCTTTAATATTCCATCATCAGAATAACAATTTTTTATTAACTTTGCTGATTAATTACGTCCCTATAGTCAAGTACGAAGGTTGAAGTCAATTTTATTTCACCGGAAAGTCTTAGTGAATGCATTCGTTTACAACACGAATTATGTAAGCTTCCCAGCAATCACAGGGCCAAACAAGATAAGCTAGATGTAAAGTATCATAAAATTCATACAATATAGTACTTTTATTTTCTTTCTTATAACCTTCTGTTCTTTTTAATATCTATAGATTGGGAAAATCATGATTTATGCATTGGACCGTGTTGTAACTGATTTGACCGGGGTCACAGATTCTAATGGTCTTCATTTTGTCGGAGGGCCTGAGAAGTTAAGTGGTATGTAAACCGGAAAAACTAAGCTAGCTTGTAATGAATGGTTGTGATTACTTATTAAACTTTGTTGCAGACGATAACACAAACGGATGGATTGATGACACTGATAACGCAGAGGAGTTACGGAGCAGGCTCTAACAACGATGCCTCAAGAACCTGTAGGACTGTGGCGGGTCATGATGTTGGACCAGAGGTAAAAGCTACTGGATGCGGTTGAAGGCCACTACCCTGACACATTCAAAGGAGTCAACCCAGGTTCATCACAAATCTTGGTGCCCATTCTGAAACAATTTGAATTGGTTATCAAACAGTTCCTTGGAACATGCATGAATGCACTCACAGAGGACCAAACAACTAGTCTTCGCAAGGATCTTGAAGAACTTGAGAGCCTTAAGTTCGACATGTCGTGGGCTCACGAGAGGTTAAGGATGGTTGAGATGCTCGGGTTTGAAAACCAGCGGTTGCAACTAGAGCTCGCGGCATTGGAAGAATCTTTAGATATACACACTGACAAGCTAGTTTCGGAAATAAAAGATTTCAAGGAAGCTTATGAGAGGTTAAAGAGGGCAAAGTTAGAGCACAATGCTGTCAAAGATGCTCGAAACAAAAAAGTTCAAGAGGTGGAACAGAAATTGGGAGTCGAATATGATGGTGCATTGTTAAAGGACCGTCTAGGTTTTGGTATGCTGCCTGGGTACTAGCTCTAGTGGCAGAACTATCATATGTGAAGTTAATGCTTTTCAGTTGAGAAATTAAGTCAATACTAAATATGATCTCAGAAAACTTCAGGTTAGACTTACATGAGCTAGGGGTTATTAATGCAGTTCATGACTTGCAATTTGACCAAATTCCAGTTGTAAATTCTTTTAGTCAAACAACTGATGTTTGGAATTGCATATTTTTTGGCATTCCCTGTTAGAAAGTTTGGCTATAGTGACGTGGATCGTGCGCATACAGCTATCTTACCTTTTATGGTTCCGTATGAGCTTCCAACAACTGATGTTTAAATTTTCACAGGGATTCGTGTGGTGTTGGTATGTTATGTTCTTTTCTAGTATTCATTTATGAACTGAACAAAAGCAACAATCAAATCAGGAACTACAATACCTGCCATTGATGATTAGACTAATTCAAAAAACACAGGGAAATGAATACTCAAAATGTATAGTAAAGAAGTCAATACTGTAGGTAATTTAGGTTAACAATGTTTTGTCTCTTCATTGATTCACCAATAAACATTATATAGAACACAAGACCTAGCAATAGCAACTCGGGCTTAGCCCATAGAAACTACAATGGGCTTACAATCCAAATACGACTAACACTCCCCCGCAGTTGAGCGGGAGGACACCGAACACTCAAACTGGTACGAAACTCTTCAAACAAAGCCGTAGGTAAGCCTTTGGTGAAGATATTTGCATACTAATAACGTGAGGGAACATGAAGAACTCTAACTTGGCCAGTAGCAACCAAATCCCGAACAAAATGAAAATCAATCTCTATGTGTTTCGTACGTTGATGCTGAACTGGATTAGAAGATAAATAGACTGCACTAACATTATCATAGTAGACAAGCGTAGCGAAGACAAAGACGTGTGCATTTCACGTGAGGTGTTTCGCAACCAATAGGTCTCAAGAATAAAGATTGGCAACACCACGATACTACGCCTCCGCACTAGAACGAGAAAGCGCCGGTTGATGCTTAGAGGACCACGAGTAAGTTGTTGCCAAGAAAAACACAATAGCCAGAAGTGGATCTCCGAGTAGTAGGGCAACCACCCCAATCAGCATCCGAATAAGCAACCAAAGAGGAAGTAGATGATGAAAACAGCTGTATCCCATAGTCCAAAGTACCCCGAACATAGCGCAAAATCCGCATAAGGCCCGAAAGATGAGCCTCCCGAGGATCATCCATGAGAATTGGTGTTGGTCTTGTGTGATTCGTGGGTCATGCAAGTGCTTGTGTCAATGTATGGCATACTTTATATCTAGTGGGATACTTTGCTTTTGTGTTTATTAAGCATATTAGTTTTGCCTTAGTTTTAGTTATTTTTGTCGACAATTAGAGTATATATATATATATATATATATATATATATATATATATATATATATATATATATATATATATATATATATATATATATATATATATATATATATATATATATATATATATATATATTGGGTCCACTATCCTTAAGCATCTTGTTAATATAGTGGATGCCTTTGTTAGTAATTTGTTTTGTTTCGGTTTGGAAATATACTTCCTTTCAAAAGAAATGTAAAGACAAACTTGTTGTACGACATAAGAAATATTAGGCCTAGTAAATGTGAAATACTGTAGAGAACTGGCAAGACTACGATATAATGTAGGATCAGAAACCGGATCACCATAAGCACCCAGTTTAGACTCAGTATCAACAGGAGTCCGACTGGAATTATAACCAACCATATGAGCCCTCTTGAGAATCTCAGTAGCATACTTCTGCTGAGATAAGAACATCCATGTTGAATCACGGGAAACAAATATCCCAAAGAAATAGTTAAGTGATCCCAGATCCGTCATAGAAAACTCCTAATCTAGTGAAGCAATAATCCGCTGTAATAAAATCTCAGGCGAGGCAGTGAGAACAATATCATCAACATACAATAACAAATAAGCAGTATCCATCCCCTGTCGATAAATAAAGAGTAATGAGTCACAACGACTAGGGCTAAACCCAACCCTAGTGATAAAAGTAGCAAACCGTTGAAACCAAGCCCGAGGAGCCTGCTTAAGACCATATAGATACCGTTGCAGTAAACATACATAATCAGGATGAGAAGGATCACGAAAGCCAGACGGCTGATTCATGTAAACCATCTAAGCCAAATCACCATGTAAAAAGGCATTCTTGACATCGAGCTGATGAACCGGCCAATGTCGAGAAATAGCCAAACTAAGAACAGTCTGAATTGTGTCAGGTTTAACAACCGGACTAAAGGTTTCATCAACATTAACACCCTCTATCTGAGTGCTGCCATTCGCAACAAGACGAGCCTTGTAGCGACTAAGAGTACCATCCGCTGAATACTTGTGACGAAACAACCACATACACCGAACAATGTTGGCATCCGCATTCGAGGTACAAGAGTCCAAGTTTTATTATTAATAAGTGCATCATGCTCATCACACATAGCATTTTTCCAATTGGGATCATTAAATGCAGTTGTATATGACTTAGGTAACAGAGAAACATAAGACACATGAAGATTTAAACGCTGATTGGGATGATTAGTCCCGACACGATAACGTGTGACCATGGGGTGAACCGAAACCGGGTTCGGGTTAACAGGTTGGATTAGTTGAACTGGGGAAACGGAAACGGAAGTAGTGGGAGTTTGTTGTATTGGTAAAGGTATAGGTGAAGGGGGGGGGGGGGGGGGTAATAGGCTCAATGGGCGCATTGAATGTAGGCGGTGGGGTGACATTGGTAGGGACAACTGGATGATCAATTTGAACATTGGGTAAAGTGGTGGGAGACGAACGTATGATGTTGGAAATGACATTAGATGAGTCATCCAAGCAATCATAAGAAGGACCGGTGGGTGTCATAGAGCCAAACGGGAAAACAGCCTCATTAAAAGTAACATGGTGAGAAAGAATAATTTTATTTGTGTTTAAATCCAAACAATGATAACCACGATGATTGACGACATAGCCTAAGAAAATGGAAGGATTTTCCCGAGCGCCCAGTTTGTTATTAGTATCAAGGTTTGGATAACAAAGACACCCAAAAGTACGTAAGAGACTATAGTCAGGGTTTGACCCAAAAAGGCGAGTAAATGGGACTTCATTGTCAATGGCACGTGAGGGTAAAGTATTTAAAAGATAAACAACCATATTAAGTGCCTTAGTCCAATAATTGGGAGAGAGAAGAGCCTGAAATAATAATGTACGTATAAGGTTATAGTGCGAATCATCCTTTCAGATTTCCCATTTTGTTGAGAGGTACGGGGACAAGAAAATCGAAATTGAATCCCATTATCAACAAATATCTTATGAAAAGCGTGGTTGTTAAATTCTCCACCATGGTCACACTAAAAAGACTTGATTTCACACTTAAATTGAGTGTGAACATAGTTACAAAAAAAACATAAATTTTGACAAAGCATCATATTTATTAACTAAAGGATAAACCCAAACATATTGAGAATAATCATCCAAAAATAAGACATAGTATTTGAAACCAGAAAGACTCGGAATTGGGGAAGTCCACAAGTCCGAGTGTACAATTTCAAATGAAGACTGAACCAAACTATTAGAACTAACAAATGGAAGTTTCACTTGTTTGCCAAGCTGACAAGCATGACAAAGAACGAGAGACTTCTCTTTATTATGAAATAGAACTACTTGAAAGGACACGACATAACACTTCACTTCCTGGATGTCCAAGTCGTTGATGCCACGTATGCTGACTCACGAGAAAAGCATGCGGAATGGTGGAAGGTCGAGTGATGGTAAAGATCTCCAAGCTATCACAATGAGCAAGACCGACGCTTTGAAACTCCTTAACAGAAAAACTGACGAACATAAATCAAATTTTTGACAATATTAGGAGTACTGAATACATTATTTAAATGAAGGGGACGGTGAGGAGTTGGAAAAATGCTATGACCAAAGTTGATAACGGGAATAGAATGCTCGTCACCAACCGCATCATATGGGTAAATGCACGAATTAAAAACATCACTAAGAAAAGCAACATAATCATTAAGGTATGAGGACGCACCTATATCCATATTCCGGTTACCATCAGCGGGATCCTGAGGAGACACGGTATTAAAAGCTCTTGGTATAATCGTTTCCTGACCTGATAGGGGAGCTGGCTGTGAACCATGAACAAGCGGTGAACCCTGCTGTTGTGAGCTATTCAAACGCGGACCCCCCCCTAACTGCTGATGAACTGGAAATTAGAACCCCCCATGTGTTGAACCTCCGGATGTAAACTAGGCGGCAAGACATGACGTCCCATATGCGATGAACCCCCCATCTGCTGTTGACCCCTAAAGTAAAACGAACCCCCATCGCCAGTGAACCCCACCGCACGACCCCACTGCTGGTCGACCCCCACCTGAGTGTTGGATCCCAGTCTAGATAGATCTTTATTGCCTGTTAAGGGTGGTGAATAGCCTATGTAATCACAAGCTAAACATAAGAGAGACTCTTGCTTTAAACAACTAATGTCTACGCGGAATATAGACACAAGTCACACAACTATAAAGAAGAACAAAACTAATAAACTAACAAATCCTTCTATGGATTTCTATTAATGAATAATGAGAATTGTGTTTTGTTGAGTTACAATTCCATATGCCGAAGGTTATATTTATAATCATGAAACCCTAATCGGCATTAACTAAAACGTGTGAGATTGATATGCATATCTCTTCCTAATTTAGCTCATGCATATCCTCAACTCTAACAAACTAAATCTTATCCTGGAATAACTATTTGACGATACCAGGACTAACTAGACTACCAGTAGGAATGACCAGCAGTAACTATACTACTAACGATACCAGCAGGAACTATGTATCTGCCAGTAGGAACTATAACTCTACCAGTAGGAACTACATAACTACTAGTATTACAATTTTAACTAAGTATTACAAATATTCCTAACAATCTTCCCTTAAACTGGAATTTGACGATGTTAATTTCCAGTTTCTAGATAGATCTTCAGTCTTGAACAATGACGATTGAAACTTGAACAGGAATACTTGAAAATTCAGCCCATATCAGCATCTTTTGTCTGCAACTTTGAATTCCAAAACCAGCAGCAATGATGAACTAGTAGAAACCTTGGAACAGCAACGGACAGTTGAACCACCTCAGCTACATGAGTAGATTTGATAAGCCTTTACCAAGTAGCTACTCACTCTTAGGCTAGCTAATTCTTGGATGGAATCATGGCATCATCCTGGTGAATTAGAAACCAGTCCAATTCTCTGAACGTGAATCATTGGTGAATTGGAATACCCCAATGATATTTGGCAAACCATCACAGCCATAAACGGATTTGGTATGTCTTTACCTGTAGCCGTTAGCTCAGGAATAGCCATGGGTTTCCACTGACTTTACCACAAGCCATGATCTTGTGGGCTAGCCAACTCTTCATCAACATAGACATGGTGAGTTGCGCACCATACAATTTGTTAATAAAAATAAGCCTTAAAAACGTTTATTTATATTTTACGATCTTCTAGTGTTTTGTCGATAACAAACGTAAAATCATTCTAACGAAACAAATAAAATACATAAATGGCTTGAGCCAATAGTTTACTAACATACTTATATTTTCATCACTAAACAAGTAATAGTGCTTTCATGATTTAGTAATGCATATGCACAACAACTAGTGTTTACATATTGGGTAGATATATACATACTTCGTATGTATTATAATGGGTAGAAGTTTAAGTATTTAACCCATTGACTTAATACATTGAATGTAGTTGGGTAAAACCCAAAGTCCATGACCCATACCCATGGAACATAACCCATGACCCATTGCATGACATCATGCATAACTCATAATGGGTATTATCCATGACCCATGGAGCTAACCCATAACCCATGGACTAGATGCATTGCATCTTCTAGATACATTGTATCCACTTGGATACCCATGGTCCAAAGTCTAGGACCCATGACCCATAACCCATGACCCATGACCTATAACCCATGGGTAATGAGGAGCGTCTCACGGTTCCCCCAGTTTACACTGGACGGATCCCTCAAGTAAGGGATCCGTGGGATCCGTGGAACAATAGCATGTTTTTGTCTATAAATAGTGAGTCATTTCTTCATTGTTGGTTGTCACTCTTACGCATACTTTCTCCTAGTATTTTAAAATCCCTAACCTCAGATCCAAAGGATCTTCCTATGTAGTTTGTGTTTGTTTTTGTGTGATTCTCTAGGTTCCTCTTAAAGGCGAGATCACCACATCTTGAAGTCGAGCAAGCTCAAGTCCATGAGTTGCCATGCTTCTTCATCATCAAGACTACTAAAGTTTTCTTGTTGATAGTTCTTTCTTCCTCTCTAGAAGTGTTGTGTCTAAGGCATTGGTCAAGACGAAGGCCTTAGTGAAAGGTGTCGAACGTCCGTGTCAAAGGCACTAGTGAAGGATGCCAAAAGGGTCAAGTTGAATGCATTAGTAAAAGATGTCTGTAACATATTGGATTTCACAAAACATCACATAACAATATATGGTTCGAATTATGTAAAGTTTAGAGAGAAGTGAGAACCTTTCTAGAGAGAGGTGAAAGAAAACTTAGAATGTTAGATTAAGATGAATGAAGGTCCAACCTCTACCTTGGGAGGTAGAGGTATTTATAGTTACAAACATAACGACCTCCTATCGGCCTGTGGATCGTGTATACAGTGGGTAAAGACCCGCACTTCCTCCACGGTGTTGCACTAAACTAAATAGCTAACTAAATAACTAGTAAATAACGTAATTTATACGAGCTAACATATGCTAGACTATCGTTGGGGTAACCGACTCTTTACTATGGAATTTCTAATTCCTAACAATCTCCCCCTAAGGGAGGTCACCCCATGAATTACATTATGTGTCCTAGCATTCTATTCTTGACTTTGTTCTTGAGCTCGTAGACTTTAATTCTTCAATGTCTACATTCTTTGTGCTTTTGTGGTAACTCTTCATAGTCCGATTATTTTGTACTTTCAGTGGAGGTCTTTGAACCGATCCACATCTTTGATGATCTTCGAGCTTATTGAGATCATCACCACAAGAAATCTCTCCGAATCATCCATAGTTGTGTTGCCTTCATGTGATGTTGTGACTTTTGGACCGACATGCTCACACTTTTGAATCATGACATCTTTCCATCGAGTAGCGAAGCTTTCTTGGTTCATGATATTTGCAAAGTGAGAAGCGTAGCATAGTATAGAAATATCGAGCCGATTCTGAGATATGCACCACCATGATTTCTTTAATTAAGTGTGGATGCCGTGAGCATGCGGCTTTGGATTGACTCCTCAATTCGATCACCGCAACCGTCCAAATGTACCTTCAAGCAGCAAGCAATAAAACACACGAAGTGTCTTTGATCACTTTCGTTGAATTGAGGTACACGCCCACGGTTCCCGCTGATCAAGACAAGCATCGCTCGTGATCGTAGGATTCTAAGAATCTCCTTGACAGGGTTTCGCGAAATGTTCTAGCCGTTCTCAAACCGAACGCCTCAAAGAAGACAACACGAGTGAGTGAACAAGCGAATTGAGATTCACCGATTGATGAAAAATTGATTTGAAAACAATCGCGTATTGCTTGAAGAAAGAGTTTTGCAATACAACGAAGGTTTTATGAGAAAGATCAATTTTCAATCAAAATACTTTTGTATTTGAAAAGAGTACACATTCGACGTGCTAGTGAAAAGAAGAGATTCGCGACATCGAACGGTTTTTCCAAAAGTATTTTTTCAATCGAGATACTTTTGAGTTTGAAATATGAATACACATTCGATGTGCTTAGAGAAAGAACATTTGCACATCGAACGGTTTTTCCAAAAGTATTCGCAATTCCATTCTCGACCAAGGTTGATTCAAGATTGAATCTCCCATCGCTTTCTATCCGCTTGTCACAAGTTTGATCTTACAAGAAGATCTCACATGTCACCCACCAAGAGCTTGTTTGATGTTGGCTCTAGAAGGATTTCCATCTTCATCGTGAATACTTTTACATACCACTCGGATGTTCGCAAAACCACAAGGATAATGCGAGGACTCTCAATATATTCTTACTTTCCACATTGTGTGAAACAAAAGTTTTCATGAATTTTGTGTCCTAATGAGATATTGTGGATGATCTCTTGGCTCTAGACTCAATAGTGCACATTTGGTTCCCGTGTTTGAGACTAGAGAGGGTCTCCTTCTTCAATATCAACAATCTCTAAGAGAAAGTCGATAGATTATGTAGGTTCCCGTGAGAATGAAACAAGCCCTTTTAAGAGGAACTTGAGTGGTTTGGGAAGTTGTAGTACAAGGCCATCGGGTCCATGACGCCTTGTCTTCAATACCGATGTTACCTTAGTAAGCACCAAAGAGTATATGTATTGAACCCGTTCGCCCTAAGGTTGAATTATTGAGGGCTATTTCTTTTCACCATTTTCACATTCAATTCTTTTCATTCTTCAACCCCTTCAAGCTTACCGAGACTTCATTACTAGAACCTTGTTGGGTTTATTCCAAGATTAGCTCTGCCTCATCCGCACTCTTCCCATATCTCACTTTTCTCCTTTTTCATCATACCCAAGGACTCTACACTATCTAGTGGATTGTCCTCGGTAGATCCCTCCGGCTCAGCGGATCGTGGGAACGAATACCTAACCTCACCATCCTTATAACTCCATACATAAAGTAAAATGGTCAGTCTTTAGGTACAGTTCATTCTTCCTTGAAACCAATTGAAAAATCATTTGGAAAAACAACCAAGGTACTTGTGATACGAGATCAAAGCATTTTGTACCTTAATAGTTTTGATCATTTAGAAGACCTCCCCCTCAACATGTGCATATGATTTGAAATTGTTGAGCACATGGAGGCAAGAGTTCTTTGAAATAATTTCTTTGAAATAATTTCATGATCACAATTTTCATAGAAAAAGCCATTTGATTTTCTTGGTAAATTCTCCCCTTCAATATGTGCGTAGGATATTTGAAATCTTTTTATCACATAGAGGCAAGAGTTCTTTTGAAGCACATTTACGATCACACAAGCCATTAAGAAACCATTTACAACTCAATCAAGGTACTTTATGTTAAAACATAAAAGCATTTGCACCTTGATAGTTTCTTTTCTTTTAAAATGCTCCCTCAATATATGCTTCGAGATTCGAAAGCGTTTAGCACATATGAGAGAGCGACCGCATAACCGAATCAAACGATCAATTTTATCAAATTTCATTATTAAATCACAAATTCTCCCCGATAAAAATATCAAACCCTTTGAGATTTTGGATCCCAAGTGATTTAATAAGGTTTATAAAACACGGAGAAAATGTGCCTCGATTTAAAACTCATCTAGTTTTTTTGGATAAATGCTCCCCTCAACATGTGCATTATGTATATTGAAATCGTTTGGCACATGGAGGCGAGTGCCTTTGAAGTACTAAACCAATTCCATTAAAACAGATATGAGATTTAAATCACGATCTCTCACTCGATCAAAGATTTTAAACCATTTGAGATTAGTGATTCCAAAAGATTTTAAATAATTTAGAAAATTTTGGGAAAAGACGTGGCAAGATTTGATATTGAAAAATGACAGATAAGGACCATTTTAAGACATTAAAGATTGTTAGTGTCGTATGATTGTTTTAAGAGATCTTTTAGTAAAATAAAACAATTTCACAATCAAACAAGAATGTAAAAATTTCATTTTGACAGATCTTTGAGTTTTAAAGAAAATCATACCATGACATAACATTAAATCTTTAGATCACCACATTTTAACGTACACACGGACTTTTATGAAGAAATATCGTTTGAAAATATATAATTTGAAATCACTCTCCCCGAATCCATGATGTAAGTCAATAATTGAGCGACTTAGGTTTTGATAAAAAGAAGTCCGTGATTTTCAAAATTTAGTTCAATTTATTTTCAAAACAATATTTTTCCATTTTCAAAACAATTTTAATCAAAGTTTTAGAAAATTGTTTAAAATGGTATCCCGCACAAAGATACGTTAGGTGGTTGAGAAGCTTTCGCTTTTGTTGCTGTAGGGTTTGGAAGAAAACCAACTGCCGATGCAGTGAGACTTCTTTATACGTTGCATTTGAATGCCAACCGAGGTCAAATTAAGCTCCGCTTTCTTCAATCACTTAGAAGAAAACCATCTGGCGATGCAATGAGACCTCTTACGTTGCATTTATGCCAACTCTCCATAGAAGTCCAATTAAGCTCCGTTTCTTCATTTGTCAACCTAGATATAGTTACCCTTTCCTTTCGGCATCCAATCATCTTCAATTGTGGGATCCGGATCGGGAACATTCTTTTATACCAATATACCTGCATACGTTAGTGAACACACATACAGATATATGGTGGTCGACATCACCCAAACAACAATCGACTAATAAAAGTCAATGCAACATCTCAATCAGATCATGTAAAGGCATGGGAATAATGCGTACATCAAACTCTAATCATCTAATCATGACAATCATATCCTAGGCACCTAGTCCTTCAACATAGGTTAACATGATTTTTCATTAAGCATATAGGATAAATAAGAAAGCTCGTTAGATGATGTAGATTTGAGAAACATTATCCCCCTCAATCAATGACTCATTTTTTTGAAAAGTTTAAAAGTGCTGAAGTCATTGATTGAGTTTTCAATTTGTTACGAAAACTCTGAATAAGATTGATTTTCAAGCAATTCATTTACCACCAACTTTGAAAACAACAAATATTTTTCGAAGAATTTTAGACGGAAAACATTTGTGTAGAAATGTAAGTCTTTTGACGACATGCTTTCCTTGTTTTGTTTTAGGATAAGTGCACGAATTTTGAAAAATGGTTTAGCGCAACACTTTCCTTTCTTGAAGAACGGGTTGCTATATGAAATAATAGCAGGCCATGGTTTTAAGCACGGGTTACAGTGATCTAAAATAATCAGAAGCCATTATTTGAAGCCCGGTTACTGATCAAATAATTGTAAGCCATAGTTTGTGACATGTTTTGGAAAAGAATATTTACACCTCCTGCTCGAACTTCATCTATGGTCCCGTGCCATTATTGAATGACATTTCTAAGACCGTAGATGTTATCGATACCGAAGACATGTCATGAGAAAATATATTTTGGTATTTTTGAAATTTTCTCGATTTTATGGATTTTTTGATGATTTTATATTTTTCTATTTTCTTTTTGTTGGTTTTATATTTTTCTATTTTGTTTTGCTGGTTTTATATTTTTGTATTTGGTTTTTCTGAAAAATATATACAAAGATAGAATAGATGATATAGTTTAAGAAAGATGATGATACGAGTACCGGGATAAGGATATCGAGCAGCCCCGTTGAAGAAGATAGAACTCATCATCTCTTAAACTTCCACCACCAAAGTTTCTGAGGCTCCAGAATAGCAGATAGAACATGAAACTTTGAGAAAGAGAGACTTTGGCAGCTTCCCCCCAAACCGAAAATCCTTTAGCTGAGCAGATTCAAAGCTTTCTTTCAAGCTTGCCATAGCCAGGTGCACAGAGAAGCACACCATTAACATAAATCCCGCTGCTCCTTTTAAGAACGATAATCGAGATTCTTCGTTCGAGGTTATATCATCAATAAGAACAGCAACGTATCCTCCCAAAAATAAATAACTCTTCTCAAATTTCATTCCACTGAAGTCTGAAGCAATCCATTCCAAAAGGTGTCAAGAGAACAATTCCCCCAAGTAGTTGAATTGATGCAGTCAGTCTCTTTGTATAATGCACAAGAACTCTCCCGAATACACATCATGAGGGTAATGAAGAACACCTCCCCAATGTTCACATCTTTCGTCCTGATGATAGTGTATGAAGCTCAAGAACCAAGTACACCAATATCCAAGAGCTCTCCCGAATACACATCATGAGGGAATGAAACACCTCCCATGTTCACATTTTTCTTCCCCGATGATCGTGTATGAAGCTCAAGTATCCAAGCATACCAATACACAAGGAATGAATAATCGATAACATTGAAGAAGCGTGCCAAGTCACCGATTATCTCTGCGGGCGAAAATCTGCGGATGTCAACTCCGGAATAAGTGATTATATCTCGAATCACCGATTAAGCTTTCAAGTGAAACAACCGAGCATCCCCAATGTATACAATCTCTCTCCCGATCATTGCGATACCATCGAAATCACCACACACTTGTGTACCTCTTTATCTTCGTAAACTAACTCTTACATCTCTTCCCCACATAGTTGGAATAAGAACACTAAACGCCTTGATGAGTAAAACCTTGAGTTTCTCTGCGGTCATGACATTTGTTTTCCCGGGATATCTTCAATCACTTAAAAGTATTAAGTTCATCAAATTTACTCGCCATGAGTCAAACCTTGAGTTTCTCTGCGGTAATAACATTTGTCTTCCCGGGATATCTTCAATCGCTTAGAAGAATTAAGTTCTTCAAGTTTACTCGCGTTTAGATACGTGTCTCCTTCCCCTTCTCGAAATGATACTTCAAAATCAACAACTCTTTGTAAGCCCGTATACTTGAAATCTTTGAGAAGAACACATGTAATCATGTGGGAATCAACTTCTCAAGACTCTCTCGACTATTTTATCAACCCTTATGTAGACAATTTGAAGTGACCTCGATGAAGAAAACCGATATACCCTACTTGAAACCAAGTCAACTTCCCACATTTATATCTTAAGCTTGCACCTAATGATGGAAGAACGGTGTAGAGAATTTATGCTTCAAGCAAATCTCTAAGTACTCACTACCCAAAAAGTATGAGACATTAACACCTCTTGCGATTATCCACACCATCATATGCGTGTGACCTCGAGTAAAACAAAGTAACTCCTAATAGTGATAGTTAACCGGTCTTCAACCATCCACCTCGATCACGGTAACTAGATAAACCAAGTCTTCAACTCAAATTCTTAAGCCCGAGCAAGTTATCAAATAAGAACACGCCTTTGAAAGTCAACTTCAATCTCAAATAAGTGATAAATGATTAACTCAAGTAATCAACTTGTGTCAAATGTCCAATACGAGAAATAGTCAATAACAACGTCTCGAGGAGTCACCGCTAAAGAATATGAGCAAGTCTAATTAGGGATTGAATCGACTTATAACTCTCTCCCAATTAGTGCTCTCCCTAAACCGACAACTGCTTGATAGATGCCCGTATTAAGAAGAAGTCTTTAGATCGTTAAATGCAACTCGCCTTTAGTCTTCTAACATGTAGCGTAAAATGTAGAACCGATCAGACTCGACCTTCTTCAAGATTGTGCGGTTGGGAATATATAGTTAACATCTTCAACTCACACCAAAAGCATCCCAATTAACTTACATCTTGCAAACCCTTAACTAAAATCTCTCCCAATCAAACAAGAACAGAAAGATGTTCATCAAGGAAATCAGAATAAGGCATAACGAACACACAAGATGGTAACGCCAAACTACCAATCACATCAAACAAGAACAGAGATTGTTCGGAATCATCATGTTGATGTATACGTGAAGCATTAATCGGAAGCACTTTGTCGATAAACTCATCAATCCGAGTGAAGATGTCAACCAACGGCTCTTAGAAGAGAAAACTCCATGTGAAGATAACCCGATAATAAGAAGCTCGGTTCTTACATGAGTTTAGAGCCGATGACCATTTAAATTCTCAAATATCAATCAAGAATGCAAAAATTCACACTTTTCTCCCCATCAAGAATTGCATACGGAGATGCCATTCTTGACTAAATAAGTGAAAATATCCGAATGTTCTATTCACACTTCTCCCCGCAGTAAGCACATGATGTCGCCATCTTCATTATAATCGAGCAAGTGGAATGAGAAAACAATCGCTGGTAGCCCGGTTCACTTGATGACCAAGCGCATGGAAAAGTATGAAGCATGTTGATGAGAATGGTCATTAGTGAGAAGATTTCTCTTCTTAAGATAAAGCGCATCAAGCGCACACTTTTCTTTTCTTTAGAGTACGAGGCTTGAATCGTTGTGTTCAAACGTCATAGCCGATTGAATATCAATGTTGAGTAACTTGAACCCGTGAGTTATGAGATATCAATCTTTTGTTATCCATACTTTAAGCCACCCATGTATTGAAGGATCAAGTATCCGCACTTGAGTAAGGACTACCGCACTAATATTACAAACTTGATTGCATATATTTTTGTTAGTGACATCGTGATCCAAACCCTTTGGGGTTTCACGGTCAACATTGAGATTGCCATTGGTAAACATCTTTCCTGTAGGTATCCACCTAAGTCCAAAGATCCTTAAACATTCTACCGACGGTATCCACTTATGGCAAGGTCTAGGATTGTTAGGCTTCTTGCACAAGTGGAAGACTTATCCTTATTCCTAGTTTCCAAAGATTTAGCAGCTTGGTATCCATCTAGGCGAAGTTTTTGGTTTGTTTTGCTTCACAACATGTTGAACCTTAGTCACATTAGTAGTCTTAGTGGATTGTACCTTAGCATGTGAATTAGGAAAATGTTTCTTTGTGGAAAAGACTCGAATTTCTAGTTTTGTTTTCTACATGCTTAGCATTCATATGCACATAACTATTCTTAGATGCACGCCAATCCCTAGTCTTTGAGTGTTCCTAGGAAGTGGTTTACAACTACTAGCAAAGGCCTTGAAATCTCGTAGAATTCCTCACCCTAGGTCTTGCACCTAAAATCCGCCTTTTCGAATCGTGCCTTTTTCCTAGCTTTTTCTAGATAACAGCTTCTTCCACAAGTCATTCATATCATATGAATTCGGGTTTTAATGCTTGGTTTTGACACTGCTTTCAAACTAATCCTAGAGGTGCTTTGGGAGTAGAAGTGGCTACGTGTTGAGGGTTAATGAAGCTAGAAGCCTTATTCTTAGGTAACTCAAAGTGAAGTGACCGGTTTTGACAAAACATGTTTCATCAACTTGGGAGGCAAACCGTGTTTTTGAAAATTTTGGTCTCTGGATATAAATGCGAGAGGGTCGCCTAACAATGGACCGGTTTCTAATGGGATGAGAAACCGGTTTCCCAAGGTTGATGGTTTTGTAAACTTAGTGTTCACACTTTTCCCTACAGTTTTCCTAAGCTCATTTTTTAGGGCAACAATAGCGAAACTCTTTTCCTGAAGTTGAGCGTTGAGAACATCATTTTTTTCTATCAAAGAGTTTGTTTGTTCTATTGACTTAGTTCTAGCTTCTTTGACAGAGTCACTTAGTTCTATGTGATGCTTTCTCAATGAATCATTTTCCTTTAGTAATTTGGCCACACAAACCGCTAATTCATCATTTGAATATCATCAATAGCATTAACATCAGAATTACTTGTAACCAAATTACTTTTCACATGCATATCAGAAATATGTTTCTTCAGATTGTAAATGGTTGAGTCTTTGTCTTGAAGTCGAGCTTTCAAAGTGTTAATTTCAAAAATTCACGTAATTCGTGAAGTTCGGATTTTACATGGTTTGTTAAGTTGAAAACTTTGTTCTTTACTCAGATCGCAATTTCAAGTGAGATGCAATGTTTTCAAGATTTGAGAATTTGTTTGAAAGTTCATCAAAAGCCTTTTATCAACCATATCTTTTGTTTTGAAACACTTAATCTCGCACTCGCCCCGCCATGTAAGATTTATCAAAGTCATGTTCAAGATCATGATCAGCTTTGTTTAAGTACTTTAGCGATGCATTATGTTGAACAAGAAAGGGTACCTCATTACATGACACCGCTCAATTTACGGTCTAATATCCGCATCCACATCATGTAACAAGAGTCACCGGATCTTTGGTCGTGTCAAGCTTATCTATCTCCGAGCCTCAGATTCAAAGGTCAATCGATCCAACATCCGGAGCTTTACCCAACTCAACACTACAATCTTTTGATTGTGCCCGACATTCATTCCCATTTCGATTTCAAAGATCTACTTCTTGTGTGTTAGAGTAATCAAGAGTCGGTTACATCATTAATTGTTGTCTCGACATTCGCATTCAAGAACACCCGACCTTTCAACGGATACATTACCCAACTTATCACAACTATCTCAATCGCACTGCACACTCATCCACTTTTTCATCCGTTCGAGTAACTTCCTCAATATACTTCTCACATTATCCATGAGATGAATAAGTGTCTCTGTGAACACGCTAATTTCCATTCCAGTGTGTTCTTGAAGGACATTTCACCATGTCTTGATCATAGTCGATGTGAATTCCTCTAATGAATGATTGAAAGTGTTTGTAGATCACTTGAAGTGCAAAGACTGAACTATCCTTTTGAACCTTGTCTTTGTCAAGTTGTAGCTCCAATTGCTCTAGGTTTAACAAAGAAAGTTCCTGTTAATGTGGATAAGTCCCGACGGAAGAGGCGCGACATGTTCGCTCCATTCTTATCGGTGTGAGTAACATGAGGTGTGAGTGAAGTTGTTGATAAGGTTCAATGCTACTTTCCTTTTGCATGGCATTCGAGCCCGAACATGTGCAAATCTTTCTCATTGGACTCGAGCATGAAGAACTCAAATCATGATTGATTGATTCAATCATCTTTAATCGCTCATGTAGCTAATATTCTCATGGTTGTCTACAAAGATCATACAATTTGAGTACTTCAAATCACCGAATCAGAGTGTAAGACATGATGTTGATGAATCCACGGATTTTACAAGTCCATGATTTAAACCGAGAAATAGAATCTTTCGCGGGATTTTACTAAAATCAAGACCAAACCGTTAAGCAATGACCAATGGAACGTGTTAAGATGACTGATGGATTGTCACAATGATAAACAATTGTGTGTTAGGACTTAGGATTGTTTGTAGGAATAGCAGAGATGTTGTTTGGTTGAGATTTGGATTGGTTTATGCTCGTTTTTACGGAGAAATTTAGGTCTAAAAACATAAAAACCTTAATGACTTCTGTTCGGAGCGGATTTAGGCCTCGAAGGTTGACCCGAATAAACTTTAGTTACTTCGTGATATGTGCAAAAACACATATCATTTCTTTATCAAAATCAGCCCAAAATAACCAAGAAAGAGCCGTTTATTGCTAATATTCGTTGTTTTCTTGAGTTTGTGCTTGTGCAGGTACGGATATGTCAAAACACACAAAAAGAAGCTAAATCAGACGTAAATCCGAGCACGAGAGATTAAGAGTGCTAGAGTTGAGCCGGAAGATCAGAATTTTGCATTTGTTAAGAATTCTATGCTGAAAAGATAATTTTTGGAAGATATGTTCAAGATTAAAGAATTGTCAGAATCAGTCCCTGAACTTTGAGCATTTGGCAGAATCTACCCTCAAGTTTCAGAATTGTCAAAATCAGTCCCTGGATTATTTGAAGATTGACAAGAAAGGCCCTTGGATCATTTTATAAATTTACAGTTTGGCCCCTGAAGTTTCAACTTGTACATGTTTAGACCCTATGATGTTATATGGATTCAAAGCTAGTCCCAAATCCAATCCATGTTATTACTACTTGGCCCAAGTATAATCCCATCCCATTTCCAACTTAAACCCGATCCAGCTAATCCATATCTCAAACCGGTTCAAAGCCTAACCCGTTTACCCATGGTTCCTAGTCAAACCCACTTAAAACCCGGTCAAACAAATCAAAAAATTATTAAAAAAACCCACGCGCCAAATCCAACCCCCAAATATTCCCAGCCAAGAACCCTAAAATACCCTCTTCCCAATTAAGCCAAATTCACTACAATTAAGGGTAAACATGTCCTTTCCCTGACACATTATGACACACCTGACACATGTGGGTTGCCAGGTCACCAATCCGTGTGCTATACACCTAAATACTCTTCTCTGATTGGTGGAAACAGCGTGGCATGTGCAATCCAAGGGCTGAGATCAAAAGGGATACGTGGAAGGTGATCCAAGGGCTACCAATGCACTCAAAGAAGCACAAATGCCAAGTTCTAGATCCTTCCTTGGCCTCAAGCTCGTGTATAAATACCCTTCTTATTTCACTTGTAATAGATGTAGAATTTGAGTAGAATACTAGTAGCTTATTACTGTTTAATGTTTAATTTTCAATTCTGTATTTTCTAAATTTCAGTTCATTTGTAATAACAAGTTTTATTAATAGAAGTAATTTTAGTTTCTGATTTCAATTAATCTCAATCACTGTTTCATTGTTTAAAATAGCTTATTAGTAGTTCATTTTCTCAAATTAGCTTATCGCAAATCGTTTCACTTATTTGTTCTTTCAAACAAAAATCACAAAAAATAAGAAAAATACTCCAAAATAAAAAAATGTCTCAAACTGCTTCTTAAGATCAAATCAGTTTAGTTTAAGCTTTTATAAGCTCATCAATAGATTATTAATTGCTTATTAAGATCTCTACTCTGTTCTACTCTCAAAATAATTCTCAATCAAATTAAGTCAACTCACATTGTGTTGGTTCGAATTTCTGTTTTGATCATGAAAGTGGTATGGATTGCTGAAATGATGATGAATTTGGGTTGATACAGAACTGGTATAGAGTTGGATTGGGGTTGGATACTATTTTGATTTGGGGTTGAGATCGCCAGTAGGATAGAGGTTCATAATTCAAAATTTCAAGCCATTGCGGCTAGGACTGTAAGTACTTGTTGCTATCTCATTTCTTTCAACTGCTTTATTTGCATCATTTAGTTGGAATTTGATTATTTGTATTGGAAGTAAGGTTTGCAGTTAGGATTTAGTTTGTTAATTTGCAATTCAGTAGTGGATATAGTGTTTGGTTCAGTATGTTTAACTGTCCTAGAGGTTAGTTTAGTGGTTAATTTTGATTGCATCAATCTCAGTAGTATTATTAGTGAAGAATATAGTCATAGATTAGACTTATATCAGTCTTAAAGTCAAAATCTCTTTCTAACTGATTTCATTTATAAATCAGTAAGTTTAGTTGTAGCATTAGCTTGCATTTAGGATTAGAATCAATTAGTAAAGCTTATTTAGGTCTTATTTCATCTTAATTCATCATATCAATATGTTTTTACAAGATCAAATTTCAATTTAGTCAACTTTGCAAAATTTTATTCAGGTCTGTTTTGTCCTGTGCACACTATGCCATAACTGAGTTGTGCACAGGCTTCTTACAGAAGCTCTCAAGGTTTCAATTTAGCTTCTCCTTGGCTGAAACTTGGTATAATTGAACTTTGGTTGGTTGTTAAGAGTACCTAATTTCCAGTTTTTCCACAAGCTCTCTTGATAAGCCTGTGCTTTAGCTTAAAGTAGGACCTTAGTGGCTGTTTGCTTAAGTAGTTAATTAGCTCAAAACTTGGTAAATTGCTTATTAGAGGTTAGAATTAGTTTTAATAAGTTGCCTTAGAGTATTTTTAGCATAATATAGCTTCTGTAGTTAATTGGTGCTCTTCTACAGCTTGTAGCTTATTTTGTCTAGTTTATTCATAAGCTTTTACACTACAGCTTTTAAATCCTTCACATAAGCCTTAGTTTTTATATTTTTCATACAATTAGAATAATATTTTAGACTTTTACTGAATTTTTCATAAATTTTCATCACTGTTTAGTATTTTTCCTATTTTAAAACAGTTTTTAAGACTTTTTAAATAGCTTTTATTACAATTAAATCAGAAAAACTTCAAAAAATAAATTTTCAATTTTCATAGATTAAGATAAATACAAAAGGAAAAAATAATTTTCTAGATTTTCCTAGCTTATTTTGTAATTTTTAGCCATTTAATTAGATTTAAATAGTTTTAAATTGTGAGAAAATAGAAAAATAATCGAAAAATACAAAATTAGTTTTGAAAATTCTCTTTAGTTATTTTAGATTTTTGAAAAATATTTTCATATTTTTCCTTTAATTTTCATAATTTTAGTATTTTAAATTAGTTTTAAAAGTTAAAATTAGTTTTAATCCTAATAAATTCGAGAAAATCCTAAAAATTAGTTTTAATTCATAAATAGTTTTCAAATTGCATATTTAGAGTAAAAATAATTTTAGGACATTTTTAGGATATAGATTAAACGTAGTTGCATTTTATTTACGTTTCGTTTATTACGTTTTAGTTAATTCTCGTAATTAGGATTTCCCGTAGATTAGATTCCCTTAATTACTTTCCCAATTCCCGTAGTTTTTAATAAAATCAAATTCAACAAATCAAAACATCGAGCATTAAAATTCCAAACCAAAAACGACGTTGGCAATTCACGCCTCGTTGGGAAACGATTCGGGTTGACTAATCCGTATCACGATCACACACGGGATTTGATTTAATATTCTTTTTCCTACAGGAATTTTTAATCTATCTTCGTGATTATTTTTTATATCGATATTGTGGTTTTATCCATACACATACCCCTAAGCCTACTACATTAGACGAATCACTTCGGCTTGCCATTCTCCTCGTTCTCACGGTCGTTTTGATGGGTAGAACGCTGAAAACGGAGTTACGGTTCAAAAGTTATGGCCGTTTGAAGTTTTGTCGAGAAAAGTCAACAAGTCGCTAGTTAACAACTCGCTAAAGGCTCAAGTCGCTAAGAATTCTTGAACCAAGTCGCTAAGCCCAAGTCGCTAAGACCCAAGTCGCTGGACACAAGTCGCTAAGGCACCAAGTCGCTACACAGTCAAGTCACTAAAGAGCAACTCGCTAAGGTCCAAGTCGCTAACACCAAGTCGCTAACAATTTTTACTACAACTCGCTAACAATTTCTGAAGCAAGTCGCTAACCTCACCAAGTCGCTAGCCGTAGTGGAGAATCCACTAACTTGTACTATTTGTCGGCTTGTCTCAATAGACAAGTCGCTACACCAAGTCGCTACCACTTTAACTACAACTCGCTCTGGACTTACAAAGCAAGTCGCTACCAAGAATAATATTCCGTGGCTCAAGTCGCTAGCAAGAAAAAACTCAAAAACACCACTTTTCAATCCAAAAACAACCCAACCACGATGATTCAAGCCTTCCAAATCAAAACCTAAACACTTATGATGATCTTAAACACAAAAGTACAATCAAAATCCAAACTTTAACACTAGAAATCAACCAAATGATGCAAAATCCACTAAACTTTCTCAAACTCAAAAACCACCTAAAAACCACTAGAAATCCAAAGATATGTAAGAGATGATCTAACCATGGCTCTTGATACCAATTGTAACATATTGGATTTCACAAACACATCACATAACAATATATGGTTCAATTATGTAAAGTTTAGAGAGAAAGTGGGAACCTTTCTAGAGAGAGAAGGCGAAAGAAAACTTAGAAGGTTAGATTAAGATGAATGAAAGGTCCAACCCTCTACCTTGGGAGGTAGAGGGTATTTATAGTTACAAACATAATGACCTCCTATCGGCCTGTGGATCAGGTATACAGTGGGTAAAGACCCGTCCTTCCTCCACGGTGTTGCACTAAACTAAATAGCTAACTAAATAACTAGTAAATAACGTAATTTCTACGAGCTAACATATGCTAGACTATAGTTGGGGTGACCGACTCTTTACTATGGAATTTCTAATTCCTAACAATGTCGGATGTCCATGTCAAAGGCATTAGTGAAGGATGCCAAAAGGGTCAAGTTGAAGGCATTAGTGAAAGGTGCCGAACGTCCGTATCAAAGGCATTAGTGAAAGATGCCAAGAGTGTAAAATCGATATGGTGCATCGATGTACAAATAGAGATAGGTTGTGTCCAAGTATATTGATATCCTTGATGATGTTTTAATAAGGAGTTGTTCTCCTTTGGTATAGGTGTTGTGTAGTGTTGGGTAATAGTTCCACCTTTGTAATGGAACTCGGTATCTAGCCTAGTCCGGATAAAGTGTAGGCGACGTTGTGATAGGTTTGGTTCTACCTCGTGGAAGAACCCGGTGTCTAGCCTTGTACCGGAAAAAGAGTAGGCGACGTTGTGAAGGCTTCTCCGCTACAAGGAGTTTGTGTTGTGTAGTGATTACAAAATCTCGAGTATGTGACTCGGGGAGTAGATTAGGGCAAGGAAGGTGTCCTTGTAGCCGAACCACTATAAACACTCGTGTCGTGGTTTTGTGTTTCTTACTCTTT
The DNA here is from genome assembly GCA_022545495.1 of Chrysanthemum lavandulifolium. Classification (NCBI taxonomy): domain Eukaryota; kingdom Viridiplantae; phylum Streptophyta; class Magnoliopsida; order Asterales; family Asteraceae; genus Chrysanthemum; species Chrysanthemum lavandulifolium. Next base: position 211,901,877 of record CM040239.1, read on the forward strand.
ACCTTTGTATTACATATTTACATATCTATCTATCAACATCCAACATACACATTTAAATAGATTGACATAAGTCGATCTAAATATTTTAAAATGAAGTTTTAATTGGTAAAAATATTCAACTCCCCCTTCCAGTTTTCCACAATTGGCATCAGAGCTTCGTTACCAAGTTTTTAAGATTATATTGTACTTTTAAAAACTTGATACGATCCATGTATGATTGAAAACTACAAAGAAGGAAATTCCTTAAAAACAAAAGGTCACGTTTTAAAAATCATCATATTTTGTAATGTTGGATAATGATAGATCTCTCTAATATTTTCCTTGTTGAGAATTCTCCATACTAGGATTTGGGTAAAGATGAGAATCTTAAGTTGTATTAGTTTATATTTGACTTATATAAAGTCAAATTGGCGCAAATTTTCTCAAGTGACATATAATCCTTGATTAAAAGTTAGAGTAAAGCAAGTAAGAATGTGGTGTAATAGTTATAAAGTGATCAAATGATATTTTGGTTATAATAAATGTGTCTCGTTTGACATAACAACCTTAGTAAGAGCCGTATGCTCTTAGATAAATCAACAAGAAGTAGAGCGAATTTAGGATTTTTGGAATGTGTTAATTTGTGTTGCAGGATCACTTAGATCATTGCAAAGAAATGTTTGAATGAAAGTGTGCTTAGTACTAAGAATGGGGTTAAGAAATGACCAAGTCATGGTTAGTAATAGACGAGAGATTTCGGGGACGAAATCTAAATAAGGGGGTAGAATTGTTAGACCCGTATCCCGGATACAAATAGGCCCCACCTTAGATGAAATTGACCAAGGTTTAACGTGATTGGTTAGTCAACGAATGTTATATTGTAGTCAACCCGATAGTCAAACTAATAGTCAACAAATGTTATGTAAATGATTATGAAAAATATGATATGTCACATTTATAAGGAAAATTGACTTAAGGGACCTAGTTGCCAAGTGCTAAACATGTTATAAAGTATGTTGTGGCCAAAATAGAAGGAATGAGACTTGAAGGACCTAATGTACCAATTAGGCAAACTTTCCTCCTACAATAATCAGGATACTTCTACTAGTATCATTAGATTTCCAGGAATGAGTGGGTGTGTGTGTGTGACGTGAAAAAGAAAAGGAGGGAAAAGACAAGATGGTTTTGGTGATCAATTGATGAAGGATTAAAGCTTTAGCTCATGTGATCTATCACTAACCATGTCCATATGCAAGTAAGTAACCCTTAATTGAGGTTAATTAAAGAATTGAAAGTTAGGGTTCATATACCTAATTTAGGGAAATTGGGTAAATGATGTTTTTAAGCTAATTAAAGATGTTATGATGATGATTAGAGGTGTGTAAGAAATGGGATATGGTTATATAAACCATTTTCATAATTATTTAATTATGATTATTAAGTGTTATGATAATTGACCTAGGATGTGAAGAAGAGGCTAATGATGGTGTTGATGATGATGATTCTAATTGATATCACTATCTTGGAATTAAGGTAAGTAAACCGGTCATTATATGTTGTTATATGATTCTACACATTATATGTTATGTGATTTTGTTATGCTAAGGAATGGGGTAATTGAATATATGTTTATGTAAAGTGTGGTTGAGACTAGTTTGCTTAACTAGTCATGAAGGTTAGGCAAGGTGGATTAGGCTAAGGTATGTTGATGTTGAACCATAGGAAATGTTTTACTTAAGTGAACCAAGGTACGTGTTAATGTTTAATGATTTGAAATGGTTAATGAGTTATGATGTATAATGTATGAATGTCTATGATAACATGTTATGAACGCTTTACTTACTAAGCCTTGTGCTTACGGTTTAAGATGTTAATGTTTTGTAGGGTTAAACGTGAAGGAAAGGTAAAGCTTGGAAATAAGGCTTAAGGATTCTAATGAGGAAGATTAGAAGCATGGTAAGAAAGTAAGAGCTTAGGTAGATACCGAGCTCAAGTCAATGTGGTACCCCCGTTGGTCTTAATGGTTTGTAAGTGTGTTGTCAAGTGTCAAGGTATATGTCATGGTTATTGAAGTGAGTGGGTCGTCAACGGTATGTTATAACATGATTTAAGTGTTTATGGTCAAAGATAAAGGGGCGTTTGGTATAACATGTAATTATACCCATTTTGGGTTTTAAATGGGTTAATGATTATGGACATGATTTAATATGTTAAGTTAATGCTTTTGAAAGGTTTGAAGTAATTCGAAGTGGTAAAGGTTGTATGTAATGTAACGGTCAAACGGGTATTTTACATAATACCCGCTGCTTTGTAAAGTACCATTCAAGGTCAATTGGTTAATGTTTATGCATGAAAATGATATATATGAGGTCTTACTAAATTCGAAATTTTGGTGTCTTCCGAGTAAAAAGTCGTTTTCCGGAAAATGGGTCAAAAGTATATAAAAGGGATATGCAGAAAATGGGGTGTTTGGGACAAGGTCTATTTTAACCCATTTTGGGTCCAACGGGTCAAGAATGTTTGTAAAAACAAAGTATATGGATAAGTGTTTGTAAAGTGGTTAAAATAGTTTGGAGAACTAATTTGGAGAACTAATTTGGAGAACAAATTTGGAGAACTAATTTGGAAAAATCATATCTTTTTAACGGTAAGTCGTCACGGGTCCCGCCACCCGGCGTTTCGAAGGTAATTGAGTCTAGTTTCATGTAAAAATACTTTCAAGGGTCAGTTTGTTACAGAATTTTATCAGTTCAATGATTAGTAACAGCAGGTCAATTTTAAGTCAAATCGTTTCCGCGTAAAAGTTTAAATTTCAATGATTTTAAGTCGTGTCGTTCACGGGGCGTTACAACTTGGTATTAGAGCTTCGGTTTAAGTGAATTAGGTTTCCACTTTAGGTTTCCTAGACTTAAACCACTATTAGATGCGTTGAATATAAGAGAAGTTAAAGCAAGAAAGTAAATGTTTAAGTTTTGAATCAGATCATGTGATAGTTTACATGAACCTAAGTTGATAATAATGAATTCGTGCTATAGTATTGATCTTTATGTGATATAAGTCCATAGAAGACTTGAGGTATCTAAATGATTAGATTTTCGTACACCTTGGTTAGTGTCGGTGATCGTATTATGATGATATGAATGTGTATTGGAATAACGATATGGAATGTAATTAGAAATGATAAGTGATATTAGAGATGGGATAATTGTGAATTAAACTATTTGACGCTTAAGGTGTGACACGTAATAAATGATAAGTGTGCTAAAGTATAATGTGTGATAGCAAGATAAGAATTGTCACGCTAATTGTTAAGCGCCTATTAATGTGAAAAAGTAATGAATGAGATTAAGAAATGATGACAAGTAATGATGAAATGAAAATGGTATAGCCATTGTGCTAATTACTAAAAAGGGATGAGTTAAGAATGTAAGTAAGAACATAATAATATGTTGTTTAGTAAAACGCAAGAGATCGTGTTGATGTTTAAAATGAATGTAAAGGATAAACGACGTTAACAAAGGTGTTATCAATCTAACCTATGTAAGGTTAGAAGTGGAAAAGAATCGAGTGGCCTAAAAGAGGTAATGGTAAAGATGTGGAAATGGCTAACTTGAGTTAAAGAATGTAAGTTGTAATGAGAAGTGTAAACACATAAAAATGTGTAAATATGACAAGCGGGTTTCATATACCAATGATGCTTGCTTAAACTTAATAAAAGGAATGAAAAAGTGTGTCTGTTAAAATGTTAATGACTTGGATCTAATGTTAAATGTGAAAGGTTAAAGGTAGTTATCATATAACCGATGAATTAATGATAGTTAACGTTGGTATCCTTTTGGGATGACCAAACTAATAATGTTAATGATGGTATCCTTTGGGATGGTCGAGCTAATGTTAATGATGATATCCTTTTGGGATGACCAAGCTAATAATGTTAATGATGGTATCCTTTGGGATGGCCGAGCTAATGTTAATGGTGGTATCCTTCGGGAGACCAAGCTAATGATGTTAATGAAGGAATGTATTGCCTTCACCGGCAAAGGGTTGCCTATATCTTTGGCATATAAAAATCCCCAAAGTAAATGTGATAATGGTATGGATCCAAGTCTAAAAATAAAAATTAATGTGAAGTGTAAAAGAACGAAGAGAAAGAAAGTAAAGTGAAAACTAGTAATAAATACGAATGTTATGTCGAAAGTGTATAAGTAGGACGATTTATGATTTCCTTGATTAAATGGATTGGGACGCCTTTTCATTTAATTAAAGAAATTGTGAATCTCCGAACCATGAGTTTATGTTTCTTGATTTACATAGACTGGGACGCCTTTCCATGTAAATGAGGAAATATAAATGAGTGGGCTTATGTGTTCTCGACATGGCGTGAGTAAGGTAAAAAGGGTGGGAAACGAAAGCCTAGAATTAGTTAGAAGTCTTAAGAACTAAGATAGGTGGGATATAATTAGAATGCGACTTTAAATTGAGACATTAAGTGAAACCAATCGTTTAAGTGTCTTAAGTATGACTTGGAAAGATTAGCAATTTGTAATGATATTATAATGTACCTTGAGGAGTGGTACAAAATGTGAATAATGATAGTAATGGATGCTAACCTTTATTAGCACCCTTATGTGTAAATGCGATGATGTAAGTTAAAGTTTGACCTTATGAAGTCAAAATATTGAAATTTCCTACGAGACTTGTAGTCTTTGACAAGGAAATTATAGAAAGAAGTAAAGGAAACAAGGCCCTATAATAAAAATTTTAATGAAATAATGGAATTAACATAATAGAATGTGAAGGTATTAGTCAATGTTGACTTGTGAAAGTCAAATGCGACCTAAGATTTCCTAAGTGACTTATAATACTTAGCGGAAATCCTTAAAATAAAGTAAAGAAAGTAAGATGTTAAAAAAATGTTAAAAGGGTATTGAGATGATTACGGTAAAGATGAGAATCTTAAGTTGTATTAGTTTATATTTGACTTATATAAAGTCAAATTGGCGCAAATTTTCTCAAGTGACATATAATCCTTGATTAAAAGTTAGAGTAAAGCAAGTAAGAATGTGGTGTAATAGTGATAAAGTGATCAAATAATATTTTGGTTATAATAATTGTGTCTCGTTTGACATAACAACCTTAGTAAGAGCCGTATGCTCTTAGATAAATCAACAAGAAGTAGAGCGAATTTAGGATTTTGAATGTGTTAATTTGTGTTGCATGATCACTTAGATCATTGCAAAGAAATGTTTGAATGAAAGTGTGCTTAGTACTAAGAATGGGGTTAAGAAATGACCAAGTCATGGTTAGTAATAGACGAGAGATTTCGGGGACGAAATCTAAATAAGGGGGTAGAATTGTTAGACCCGTATCCCGGATACAAATAGGCCCCACCTTAGATGAAATTGACCAAGGTTTAACGTGATTGGTTAGTCAACGAATGTTATATTGTAGTCAACCCGATAGTCAAACTAATAGTCAACAAATGTTATGTAAATGATTATGAAAAATATGATATGTCACATTTATAAGGAAAATTGACTTAAGGGACCTAAGTTGCCAAGTGCTAAACATGTTATAAAGTATGTTGTGGCCAAAATAGAAGGAATGAGACTTGAAGAACCTAATGTGCCAATTAGGCAAACTTTCCTCCTACAATAATCAGGATACTTCTACTAGTATCATTAGATTTCCAGGAATGAGTGGGTGTGTGTGTGTGACGTGAAAAAGAAAAGGAGGGAAAAGACAAGGTGGTTTTGGTGATCAATTGATGAAGGATTAAAGCTTTAGCTCATGTGATCTATCACTAACCATGTCCATGCAAGTAAGTAACCCTTAATTGAGGTTAATTAGAGAATTGAAAGTTAGGGTTCATATACCTAATTTGGGGAAATTGGGTAAATGATGTTTTTAAGCTAATTAAAGATGTTATGATGATGATTAGAGGTGTGTAAGAAATGGGATATGGTTATATAAACCATTTTCATAATTATTTAATTATGATTATTAAGTGTTATGATAATTGACCTAGGATGTGAAGAAGAGGCTAATGATGGTGTTGATGATGATGATTCTAATTGATATCACTATCTTGGAATTAAGGTAAGTAAACCGGTCATTATATGTTGTTATATGATTCTACACATTATATGTTATGTGATTTTGTTATGCTAAGGAATGGGGTAATTGAATATATGTTTATGTAAAGTGTGGTTGAGACTAGTTTGGCTTAACTAGTCATGAAGGTTAGGCAAGGTGGATTAGGCTAAGGTATGTTGATGTTGAACCATAGGAAATGTTTTACTTAAGTGAACCAAGGTACGTGTTAATGTTTAATGATTTGAAATGGTTAATGAGTTATGATGTATAATGTATGAATGTCTATGATAACATGTTATGAACGCTTTACTTACTAAGCCTTGTGCTTACGGTTTAAGATGTTAATGTTTTGTAGGGTTAAACGTGAAGGAAAGGTAAAGCTTGGAAATAAGGCTTAAGGATTCTATTGAGGAAGATTAGAAGCATGGTAAGAAAGTAAGAGCTTAGGTAGATACCGAGCTCAAGTCAATGTGGTACCCCCGTTGGTCTTAATGGTTTGTAAGTGTGTTGTCAAGTGTCAAGGTATATGTCATGGTTATTGAAGTGAGTGGGTCGTCAACGGTATGTTATAACATGATTTAAGTGTTTATGGTCAAAGATAAAGGCGTTTGGTATAACATGTAATTATACCCATTTTGGGTTTTAAATGGGTTAATGATTATGGACATGATTTAATATGTTAAGTTAATGCTTTTGAAAGGTTTGAAGTAATTCGAAGTGGTAAAGGTTGTATGTAATGTATCGGGTCAAACGGGTATTTTACATAATACCCGCTGCTTTGTAAAGTACCATTCAAGGTCAATTGGTTAATGTTTATGCATGAAAATGATATATATGAGGTCTTAATAAATTCGAAATTTTGGTGTCTTTCCGAGTAATAGAAGTCGCTTTTCCTGAAAATGGGTCAAAAGTATATAAAAGGGATATGCGAGAAAATGGGTGTTTGGGACAAGGTCTATTTTAACCCATTTTGGGTCAAACGGGTCAAGAATGTTTGTAAAAACAAAGTATATGGATAAGTGTTTGTAAAGTGGTTAAAATAGTTTGGAGAACTAATTTGGAGAACTAATTTGGAGAACAAATTTGGAGAACTAATTTGGAGAACAAATTTGGAGAACTAATTTGGAAAAATCATATCTTTTTAACAGTAAGTCGTCACGGGTCCCGCCACCCGACGTTTTGAAGGTAATTGAGTCTAGTTTCATGTAAAATACTTTCAAGGGTCAGTTTGTTACAGAATTTTATCAGTTCAATGATTAGTAACAGCAGGTCTATTTTAAGTCAAATCATTTCCGCGTAAAAGTTTAAATTTCAATGATTTTAAGTCGTGTCATTCACGGGGCGTTACAAATACTTCTTTTCTTAAAAAGAATTTTTAGCAAAGGTACGATCTTTAATAAATTACTTATAAATAATTTTTTTTTGTATATTTTCTAGATTTATCAATAATTTCATTTTTGGCTAATCATAATTAAGTTTAATAGTATCATTACGCTCTCTTAAAAATCACTAAAGTAGTTATCTATATTGAACTCATCATCAAGAATGGTATTCTTTGTTGATCTCTATAGACAAAACTACAAACTAGTGATAATGATATCTTGGCTATTTGAGAGCCTTGATCATTACTCCTCACATAAGGATTATTGACATTTCATCTATGTCAATAAGTATCCATGCGAGACTTCTTATATTATAATAAAATGAGATTTTATCATAATCTTTGAAAACTTCCTCAAGAATTATGACTTACTCATAAAAAGGGAACTTCGTCAAATAGGACTAGTAAAACACATCAAAACCCCAAACCATAAGTTATATAGAATAAAAATCAACCCTAGCCAAGAATTAGAACTCCCAAACCAAAATTATCAAGTATCAGTTAAGCTGTCATATTGCTGATATGCCGGATCCATGTGCTTGAACTAGCCGGATCCCTCATAAAAGGGATCCGTGGGATCCGTGCAACAGAAGACAGAATAAGAAAGAAATGATCACTATGGAAGTTCCACTCTTCACTTTACTCTATCAAAAATCACGAACACAAAACCCATTTACTGCTCACAGGAGTTAATTGATCATCTTCTCCAAGGAAACAATCTCTTGTGTAACTTTAATCTTCACTACATTGTTATTTCCATTCCTTGATTCCTAGGATTACAATTTTCATCTTTAGAAATTGAGCTCAAATTGGTTTGTCATAATTTGTTACCACATTGTTTTCTAAGATAAACCAAATCAAAGAATCAACATTATTAATACAAATTAAACTCATTTTTTGAATTCAATGAAAGATGTATTGAGCAATATTGTGATGAATCCCATTAGGTTACTATTCACACAATTAACACCACATTGTGGTTTTGATGTTTAGGAACAATCATGCCTAGCAACCGTTAACAAGATTACCATGACACCGCTCACTACAACCCCATGTATCATCATAAAGAAGGCTTAAGCCCGGATGATCGAAAAGCCTTCAAGATGTTGGAAAAGAGACTCTTCCATGAAGGCCGAGTGGTTGAACCATCATTCCTCAACAACACCAACATCCGCCAAGACTTTGGGGGAATTAACTTCGATTGTCTCTTGGACATTAATGAGCAAATTTGTTCGGTGTTTGTACTTGAGTTTTACAAGACAATGAGAATCATTCGGAATGAAGATGAAACTATTTCGATAGCCTTCATCATCAATGAGCACAAGTTCACCTTCACTCTTGTAGAGCTTGCAAGGATACTCCGTATCCCATGTCAAGGAGTGTTTATGTACTCCAACGAATGGTCGTTGGCGGAGCTACATGACATGGTGGATCATCATGAAGTATACTTCACAGTCATCCCGGAAGCAACCACGGTAAGGGATACTGTCTTCATGGAAAGAGCATCTCCATCAAGAGTCACGAGAAACCCAAGGTGATCAGTAGGGATCCGTTTCAAATGGAGCTTTAAATTTTCCCATTATACAAGAAATGGGAACTCGTGCTAAGGGAGAACGTACTTTTCTTGGGAGGAAACAAGGATCATCCCAATGCTTGCTTAAGCTTCATGATTTAATGCCTTGTAGCCGGCACTCACTTCAACCTCACCTATTACATGGTAAAAAGAATGGCAAGTGTGAAAAGAATGGACAAGATGGTACTCCCTTATGCAATGCTCCTGACTCGTCTAGCAACATTCGTGTTTGCTCTAGATCCTTCTCCTTATTCCTATGACCACAGTTTTTGCAACAAGGTCATGGTGCCTCTATCTGATGGAAAGACTACAAGGATCATGGTGGATGGCAAGAGACCTCACCCACCAATGGACTCATCGGATGAAAGAGAAAGACAAAGAGAAGGAGAAGGAAGCAGTAACCCCCTTGGCAACGTCCATCTCGACCCATTAGCATACATCAACCAACTGCCGGATGTCCCAAGCCCTTCACAAGAGTTCCAACACACTAGGGGCATATTCATATGTTTTGCTAACTTCTTGATGAAGAATAAGAAGTAGAGATGGTGGGGTGAAGAGTGAAGGGGATAGAGATGAAGATGAAGATGGAGGTGAAGTAGGAGGATGAGTGGATGGAAGGTAAGGTCATAGACCTTAATTTGTGAACAATTTATGAAACAATGGTCTGTAAACAATCTAAACAATATTTATGTAGATTAGGATGTAGCTAGTAGAAGATGGCATAATTTAGGCTAAGACTTCTAACTTAGAAACTAGGAAAATGAGAATTTTATGACAACTTGATCTCATTCAAGTAGTCGATGTCACTCATTTTTTCTTATATTTTAGTCATCCCCACTTACTATGCGTTATATTTGCTGTTTGCATATGTTTACTGAATGTAGAAATGATTAGGATGTGTATTTGCTAAAGAGTGCAAAACTCGCACATTTGAGAAGCTCTTGGTCGCCAGAGTCGGATCTCTAGGCTATAACTAGCCGGATCCGCTGATGAAGGAACCTGGGATCCGGCAAATGACATGCAGCTACTGCACCTTTATACATCAAACCATTCCCCTAGACCACATCATACTAGCTAAACATGATTCTTTAATACCACTTAAGTCTTCCTCAAGCTCATCAGGTCTCACACTCACCCATAGCTAACTTAGGATCAAATTCAAAGTGCTTTTGATTTATCAATTCACCTAAACTCACCATATTTCCGCTCCAATGCTCACACATTATTCCTTAAATCTCAACACACTTAGCTTGATATTTCTCTCAATTTTAGCAAATTGATTTTAGTCATCCTTACCTTAAAATAGGCTTAAAACTAGTTTTTCATTTTCTTTTATTTTTTTAGGAATTTTTCAAATTTCTCTTAAGCCACCATTAGATCTCTAGGATCAATTGCCCTCATTTATCATTCTCAAATAAATGAGTATCATCCTTAAACACTTAGTTGCACCCTCAAAAAGTTTACTTTCCCACCAAATACCATCATTACGTATCCTCACTCCTTATGGTTGGACATTTAAGTCACCTATCACTTAAGACATCTAAGGAAAGTCAAACCCTCAAGATTTATAGGTACTAGATCTTAAAAGAGCATAATCACTTTAATACTTTACTGTCTGACAGACGGATCCCTGGTTTATAACCAGACGGATCCCTAGTGAGAGGGAACCGTGGGATCCGTGTCTACAGAACAGCTTGTGATCAGCTTTTCTTCCAAATTCAAACCCTCTTTGGTAATCTAAACACTTTTGCTTACCATTTAATGATTCCCTAGATTAGAACAACACCATAGTTGACCTTGGTGCATGCCAAATTTTCTTAGTGGTTATAAATTTAATTCATTAAACTCATATTCATCCTTTATAAACCAAACACTCTTAAGAGCTTAAGTCACCATTCTTACCACAATCCTAAAATCAGCAGTTAAAGACTTTTACTACACACTCTCCTTCACAATGACTAAAGCATCTAGTAGGAACTCTTCAACCAAAGGTTCATCCAAAAAGAATTCTCATATGATTCATGAGATATCATCCACCGAGTCATCACCCGTAAGAAGTTCAAATGCTAGAATTCCTCCTCAACTAACTCAATCAAAAATAGCTAAAAGAACTGCTAGAATTAGCCTTCGACCTTTTGAGTTGGAAAAAGCTTCATCATGCACTAAACCAAACACACCTAGTTCTAGTAAAGCACCCAAGCCTTCATTTCTAGAACCTAGACTACATTCCTTTACCGAACCTCTTTTCCATCCAAATCTCTATTCATTAGAGCACTCACCACCAAGGACTTCCCAATTACCAACTTTCTCGCTAAATAGGGAACCACCTACATCACTAAATAGTCAATCTTTGGAGATAGGGAATCACCAAAAATCTAACCACATAGAGAACATTCCATTACCACCACCAACTCATGTATAATCACCCTTTTTGGAGCCTCCTCAAAACATCCAACCTCCTCCGGTTCCTAGTCATGACAATAATTGCTCTAATTGTCAAATCACCCAAGGACTTGTTCAAGAAGTATGAAATGAGCTGAATTTCATGTTTAATCATCTCCTTGAACGATTGGACCAAATCAACAAGTCTACTCATCCTTAGATTCAAACACATTGACGCGCTTTAGATTTCCGTCACTTATTAAAATTAGTAGAAAATGTGTTACATGTTTAAATCATTCTCTTAGTTTTAGAGATATGTACATCATTTCTCGTATTTTTATTGAATGAAATTACATGTTATATGCCATATTGTCTTGAGAATATGTTTGGTGCCTTAATACATATCTCATTTTGATGTTAACATCAATTTTTACATCACCATTGTTGTCTTTATGCTTACGTATTTACGTATCCCTCGCTTTAGCTTAGACGGATCCTCCAAAGAGGAACCGTGAGATCCGTGCAATGTAAGACTTGTTTATTACTAACTTAAGTCTTATTTTTAGGAAATTATGCATTATATACTTGTTTTCTAACCTTTTTTGTAGATTTTCAATATACACACGAAGACTTTGACACCCTTAGCTAGGGGGAGTTTCTTGTCAAAGCAAAACATTGCAAAATCATTTGCAATATCATTCACATAGGATTACATCACTTGATGTCCTCCTTGCAAAGGTGCAATCATCAAGGGGGAGCATATTCGTCACAAAGACGAAACCATTTGCAAAATTGCAATGCACTAGTTAAGTATTTCTACTTACTTGACGCCCTCACAAAGGGATGGACTCGTCAAGGGGGAGCTAAGACGAGAATACTTCTCTCCACTTACTCTCTATTTTCTTTATTTTCACATGTTTTTCTTAAAACAAATGTGTTAGTTTCGTTTCGACGCTCTTTTTATTTCGACAAAAAGGGGGAGAAGAGAGTAAAAACTCCAATTCAAACTTTTATGAATTTTAGTTTTTCCTTAAAATAATCTTATGTTTTGTCATCAACAAAAAGAGGGAGATTGTTAATACAAATAAGCCGTAAAAAAATTTATTTATATTTTACGATCTTCTAGTGTTTTGTCGATAACAAACGTAAAATCATTTTAACGAAACAAATAAAATACGTAAATGGCTTGAGCCAATAGTTTACTAACATACTTATATTTTCACCACTAAACAAGTAATAGTGCTTTCATGATTTAGTAATGCATATATACAACAACTAGTGTTTACATATTGGTTAGATATTGATAAGGTTTAAAATGTACCTTTTTGAGGGGTCGTTTAAGCCCTTATTTGATCACTTTTGTATCCGTTATTACTTAATATCGTTCCTTTTCACTTTTTAGGTATCTTGAAGGCAAATGTTGGAATGACACTTATTCGGACGAAAAGGCGCGAATATACTGAAGAAAATGGCCAAAGTCAAGAATCGAGACACTCAAGTCATTGAACTGGGCGAAGGTGACGTAAAGGCATAACTAGTGACGCCGTCGGACAACTTTTGTAACGGCTCAAGAGCTAAATTGCTCATTTACAAGTGACGGCTTTAGGTTTTAAAAGAGTAGGGCGTCGCAACTCGACGGCCTAGATTTGATCCGCACGACGCCGAGATCGGGGGACGGCATCACAAGCATAAGGTGACGCCATCGCAAGACTAACGTGCCAAGACGAAACCCTAATAACGGCGACGGCGTTACAAATAAAAGGGTGACGCCGTCGCATGTGTAATCTTATATATAGAATCCAAATTTTTATTTTTCAAGGTAGTCTTTTGGAGTAAAACCTAAACCGAACCAAGGTCGTCTTTGTACAAGATTTTAGGGTTCCATACCATATCTTACATCAAGATAAGTGTTTTACTTCATTAATTCAATTATGTCTTCAATTAATTGTGTGTATGCTTGCATGTTTCCCATGTCCCTAATTTACTTGTGTGTTTGCTTAGGAATATGAAACTTAATTATTGAATATTGATTGGTTGTCTCTTATCTTAATTGTTAATGATCTAGTATTGCGATAGATCATCTGTTGTGTAGTTAATGCTTGATTAATCTTTGTGAACCTTAGCTTATAGTACCTAGAGTCATTGTAGGCTAAACCATCCGAAGAGTACCTAAGTGTTAAGTTTATAAATCCTAGAGATTTTGTAGGCACTAACCTTTGGTAGTTTCAAAGAGTTAGGGATAAACGCATACCCTACGACCTTAGACACACAACGCGATTAAGAATAAGGACATGACAATTCAACCATCAATAGGAGATAATTAAGGAGTAATGAAACCTAAGTAAACACATCTTTAAATCATCATACGAGCACAAAATAATTAGACATAGACTACATACACCTTAGATTAGATAATTAGACGAATAGAGTAATCGGTAGAAATACCAACCCCCAAATCCAATACCCCGAGATTCGTACCTTTCTATTTCTTAAAACATAAAAGATAAAAATCTTCCTCAACCCCAACCTTAGCGTAGTAACTTCTCACTAGCATTCCTATTCCCCAGAGAACGATATCAATTCCGTGGCTTACCCTAATACTACACTACAATGATTAGGTTCACCGCTTGTGGTGTTGAAAAACTTGCTCGACAAAAGGAAGTTCCTTTGACCCCGAACGACGCGTGTAGCATTATCAAGTTTTTGGCGCCACGCCGGGAATAGAATAGCTAGTTAGAGTCCACCTCATTTAGGTTTCCTTGCTTGATTCCTATCAAGTAAGCTTTTTCTCAATTTTAGCTTTCTCTTAGTCTATCCCCTTCTTCGTGACCTTTGTTCAGAAACCTATCACTCACCATGATACGTGTCTTCCGTCAAGATTCTTCACACTACCCGCCCCAATCCTCCTCCTAATCCCGAAATTGAGAATGCAATCCCAAAAAACCCTTCACCCGCTCACCACTTTGGAAATCACCAGGGCATAATGATTGGCAACAACAAAGTCCTTTCTATGACTCGATTCCGATGAGGAATTTGATTATGGTAAAGCACTTGACAACGGGGAGGTCATTGATGAAGTCAGTTTTGAAATGGAAGATGACCCCTCCCAATGTTTTGACCCTAGGTGTAGAATTGAGAAAGATGGTCCATTTAACATGCAATTCCCTTGCAAAATAGGATTAGAAGGATTCAATGCTTACTTGAATTCGTTCTTGCCTTTAAACTTAATCTCAAGGAACCTATACAATAAAATCAAGGTCAATGAGTTAACTTATTAAGGGAACAATGTTGTTGAAGCAGTCACTCATTTGCATGTGTTTGTTGGAAGTTTTGCTTATTTGGTAGAGTTCATGGTCTTAAAAAACTTAGGAGAATTTATTGATAAGTACCTCACTCAAGTAATTTTTGGAAAACCTTTCAAGAGAATGACTAGGTTGAATGAACGGATGATTGATGGTCTAATTACATTCTCTGATGAAGTTGAGGACTTTGTCTACCAAATGCCACGTGCTCATCCTAGGTTTAAACACAAGGATATTGAGGCGTGTAATAGAATGACTCCTATTCCATTGCTTAGTGAAGGGGATAAGCAAAGTGGACTTAGGTACCCATATGAGAAAACTAAGAGGTATTACAAAAAATGCCTAGAGTTAGGAGATGATTACAAAAAGAATGAAAGAACCTTGGAATGGCTTAGGTATGGGTACGCAAGCGTGCACGAGACCACGTAGGAGCACGACTTCGAGTCTAGCTACAAGACTCATAAATAAAGAAAAGCGCTTCGTGGGAGGCAACCCATGCTTAATTGTTTGCTTGTTTGTGTCGTGTATCTTTTATTGATTGTTAATTCTCATGTTTAAATTTGTAAAAATGTTTTATTTTATCTTTAACCTCGTCTTAATTACTTATAAAGGTATTTTACATAAAGGATAAGTGTAGGGAGGATTACACACGTTTTCAAAAGAAACGTAAACATGAGAATTACAATTAATTAAAAGATATACATGTGTGTTTGTTCGAGTCAAATGCTTGTATCGAGTCATAATGGATGTTTTGTAGGAAATTTTTCCAGATTCTAAAGATGTAAATTTTCCGAATTTTTTCCGTAAAATTGCGACCGCTTTTGTCAGATAACTGACGGCGTCAGATCGCAACTGACGGCGCGTGAAGGAGCAAAATAACTAATTACTTTTTCTCGCTTTTCGAGCTACATATAATTTTTGGAATTCTCCGTGTCTTAATTTTCCGTAAATTTCAGAAACATCCATTCCACAAGCATTATATCCTAGTTTAGTAGAGTCCTATATATATTGTTACCGCCAATTTTACGCGAAGGTTTCGTTTGTTTTCTTCAAGTGTGCATGTTTAATTTACCAAGAAGAAGATACACAAGATGAGAAGGAGCTTTTCACGTAAATGTTCTTCTTGAAGAAAGATGTAACCACCACTTTACATGGATCCTACCGAGCTAATCAGGGGAGTATTAGTTTCTTTCGCTTTTAATTACCTTCCATTATCATAACTTTGATACTTTCGGGGAATATTGGGGACAATGTTCAGTTTAATTGTATGGAGGGAAAATAAAACGGGAACTTTGAAACTATGCTTATCCTTGACTATTTTGTTAGTGCAAATATTACGATATTTAATCTATACATTCTCATTTGTTTTGTTAATGACAAACATGTAACTTGTAATACATAACGAAATGTATAAGTTACTTGTAATTATATATTGTCTCAACACCTCTCGACGACTCAAGTCCTTGTATGCTACAACACGAGTTCGTACATGTTTGTTATGTTGCGTTATGATCAAACCCCAACAAACCATTAAAACATGTTTAGTTAAATAGTTTATGTATAACAACTAGTGTTTACATATTGGGTAAATATATACATAACTAGTATGTATTATAAGGGTAATATAAATGGGTAGAAAACTTAAGTATTTGACCCATCGACCAAATACATTGAATGTAGTTAGGTAAAACCCAAAGTCCATGACCCATACCCAATGTCTAGATACAATGTACCCTTGGTGGCACTCAAAACCATAGACTAGATGCATTGCATCTTGTAGATACATTGAATCTACTTGGTACCCATAACCCATGACCCATACCCAATGTCTAGATACATTGTACCTTTGTGGCACTCAAAACCCATGGATTATATCTATAACCCATGGTATTGACCCATACCCATAAGACTAGATACATTGTACTCACTAGATACATTGTATCTAAAGGAATACCCATGGACCAACCCATAACCCATTACCCATAACCAAAAACCCATGGGTAAAGGGAGCGTCCCACGGATCCCCAAGATGACACCGGACGGATCCTCGAGGAGGATCCGTGGGATCCGGGAACAATGGCTAGTTTTCTTCTATAAATAGTGAGCCACTTTACCATTTCTTCACACCCTCACACATAGTTTCTCTCCACCAAATCTAGGATATTTAGATCATTAGGAAACATGTAAACCACCTCATCTCATATGATCATAATGCTTCTAACTCTCATTTTTGTAAGCATACTCCTAAGTGATCCTCCAAAGCAAGCTTAGAGATCTTGCTTCATTACCTACCAAGTGATCACCCATCACAAGATACAAGCACATGAAGATCTTATACAACAAGCTTGGGAAACTTGTCATCTTCATTCATAGAAGACTAACTACATCATGCTTTGGGTTCTTGATGTTTAGTCTAGGAGTTCATATCCATTAGACATATTGTCTTGGATATTGTCTAGTATCATATTCTTGTATCTATGACTAGACTAGATGGTTTATGTGTTTGTGCCATAAAACACAAGGTTTGTTTGTTGGGCCACAAAACATAACGGGTGTCATAGATGTGTCAAAGGCATTAGTGAAGAGTGCCGAAGATCCGTGTTGAAGGCATTAGTGAAAGGTGCTGAAGGATCGTGTAAATGGCATTAGTGAAGAATGCCTAGGTCGTATAATCGATGAGGTGCATCGTTATACATATAGTATTTGTTTAGATCCAAGGATGGTGATATCCTTGATGGTGTTGTAACAAGGAGTGGATCTCCTCGAGATTAGGTGTTGTGTTGTGATGGGTAGTAGTTCCTCCATAGTAATGGAACTAGGTGCTTAGCCTAGTACCCAATAAAGGGTAGCGGTTGTGTAGGTGTGGTTCACCTGGAGTGAAAGAACCCGATGGTTAGCCTAGCACCGTATAAAGGGTAGGCGACGTTATGATAGGTGTGGTTCGCCTTGGTGTGAAGGAACTCGGTATTTAGCTTTGTACCGAAAAATGTGTAAGCGACGTTGTGAAGGCTTCTCCGCCATAAGGAGTTGGTGTAGTGATTACGAACTCTCGAGTAGGTGACTCGGGAGTGGAGTAGGGCAAGGAAGGTGGCCTTGTAGCGAACCACTATAAATCCTCGTGTTGGTTTGTCTATCCTTTACTTATCGCTTTACTCTTATTCTTGCATTACATTGTTTATTTTCTATGTGGTTGATGTCTATGTTTGTGACACATACTTGGTCTTTCATATAGTCATAAACTATATTTAACACTTACATATTATGACACGCTTGATCAAGAAAAAGCAACCGGACTAATAATGGTGAAACTTGATTTTTAATGAACCATTAATCTTGCGGAATCTTATGTGATATTAAGGGGTTGGCCTTACATGCCGTAATGCGTTAAATGCATCCTCGCGTCGAGATTAGCAAATGCAATTGTTTATACTATATTTGAAACAAAAGTTTTAAGTTTGAAACGGAACGATTCACCCCCTCAACGCTTTCACAATTGGTATCAGGGCCGGTTGGCTCTAGTTTTTAAAACAAATGGTTTTCAAAACGAGTAAGCATAATATCAAATTTTTTTTCTTTGAAGTTTTGTTGTTAGATATCTTGTAAATCAAGCTTGAATAAAGGTAAAAATGGTTAATATAACTTCACTAAAAAGTCTACAAAGGTTAAACCTTTTCGTCGGGTCAAAACGCACATTTTTGTAATTGTGTGTCAGATCCGCGGATCCCTCAGGTTACACTAGACGGATCCCTCAAGCAAGGGATCCGTGGGATCCGTGGTACAGAAGACAATTTTTGTATGAATTTCAAAAATTCATAACTAACTAACCATAAGTCGTTAGAAGTCGTGCCACCTATCGTTTTAAAGGTATTTGAGTCTACTTTCATTTAAAAATGATTTCATAAACTGATTCAAAACAAAAATTTACAGAATCATTGATTTATAATAGAAAGTCAATTTTCGGTCATAACTTTTGCACAAACTTTTGATCTAATTGAGACGGATTTTTCATCTTTGAATAACATTGTGTCCTCTTTGAAACTAAGGTTTTGATCATATTTAAAAGGAAACTAATCAAGCTTGGTATACATGTTTAACACAAAGCGATGAAAAGAACTTTCGTATGCTATGCTAAATGATAAATTGTTTCATTTGCATTACTTGATTATTTGCTTATCTCAAATAGCTTTTGTGCTTGTTTGATTGATTAACATATGTGGTTTCCTTACCTTGCTATTCATTCTCTTGCTTGTCGATTTAGTAATTTTCTACTAATCAATGTGCTACTTGAAGGAGTGTTTGGGATAACATCTAGTTGTGTCGAAAATGTTAGTTTTATAAGTTGAAAAATGTTTAAAACATATAACACACTAAAATGGCTTTTGATTGAGTTTGTCATGTGTGCAACATAAATGTTTTATGTGCCTATATGATTTCTTGATTTCATATTTTCTTGTATCGCTTTATAAAACAACAAGAATGTACATCGGATCATAACCTACACTTGTGTTGATGATGTACTCTCCCGCTTTTCTTTTCATGATCGCTCTCCAAGCTTCATAGTAGGATTGACAACTTGATTATTTCATCCGATATACTCAAGTAAATTATTTTGCAACGCAAATATAATTGTTCATATCCGAAAGTCCAAACTCAAGCTTTCCAACAACATATGTTGAACTAGCTCATCCAACCATTTTTTTTTGTTCACCATATGGACAACTTTTAATTTTTTTTACACCTTCGTCACCTTAGTTGTTTCAAGTATAATATTAATATAAATGAAGCAAAGTATCATCATTGTTACTCTTCAATAGGCCATTGTAGGAATATAAATTTTCCTAACTTGAGAATGAATACTGGAGAACTTATTGCACTAGAAACTCAATTTGACCTAACGGTTGAATTGCTTCCTTGAGAGAAGTTGGGTATGTGGAATCGCCCATAAAAATGGTCGTGTTTAGCCGTAATTGAGCACCGCTAGTAATAGTCTCATATTCATTCTCTCACTTGAGAAATTTATACTCCTATGTTTTCTTAAAGTAAGTTTACAATGGAGATACTTTGCATTGTCTTAGGATTACTAATCAAACAAGTTGTAAAATTAATTTTTTTTTGTTAATCACAACCACTTGCCTCATCAAGCGATTATCTTGCTTTGATCGAGAAGAGCTACATGACTTCATGGACGAAGCTCATTGTATGCTAATCACCATCCGTAATGACCAGATTTTCCTAAAATAGCACCTCACAACTCTTTTGTCTTGAACACCATTATGTGCTCTTTTCTTTCTAGACACATACCTTGCAAGTCATTGTTACTGTAAATGATTTACTAATCTAGACCGTAAATCTGTTTTGGGCTTCTTGAATAGTGCTTGTTAAGTTTGCTAAACCTTTATGCTATTTGTGAGCTCGATCTCATTTGATTGCCTATATGTGATCTCTACATGCTCTCCTTGCTTTGCTTAACGTGTTACATGTGTGCTTGTGAAAACCATTAGTTACCATCAATCATTTTCTCTTGATCATTTAAGTCCATCTTCATCTAAGACACTTAAGAGACCGAGTAACTTAGGATATGTAGGTGCTAGACCTTGATAGAACCCAATCACCTCTTTTTCACCTCATCATTAGTCGGATCCCTAGACTTAAGCTAGCGGATCCTCTAGTGTGGAACCGTGGAACCGTGGAACAAGAGGGAACTTTATCTCTTTAGATAATCATTTCAAATTTCCTTTTTCCCACACAAGCACTTGTTCAACACTTAGGATTATCTGTTTCCTATATGTTTATAAATGAGTTGCATTTATATGAGTCTTTACGTGTTCTTCCTTTTTGTTTCATGATTTTATGAGAACAATTTATCCATTGGTATAAATGTTTTCCTTTTGTACTAACTCTTTGGATTCTTGTAGGATAACAATGGTCGATTTCATCATCAAGTCAAGTTGTGCTCATTCGCACATTTTTGTTATTTCTAATCTTGCATCATCCTAACCATCTTACTCCACTTTTATCACTACTCACAAAGTCATCATGTCTACCACCTCTATTGAGTCATAAACCAAGTCAAAGATTCACCTTGATACCTTTCATCACCTCTACCACAACTTCCATACCTCTAAGTCATAATGATGATTTCTATCATTATCAACGTGTCCAAAGGTCTAGTTCATGATCTACGTAATGAAGTATGTCTCATGTTCTACCACACCCTATTTGTGTCAACCACATCCTACAAGTGTTTCACTACCACTAAAATTCATGGTCGCTCAACCATCCTTCACAAACATCTATGTTGTCAAAAGCCAAGTGAATTTCGTAATGAAATGCGCCTCATCCCTAAGCACATTTTTTTTCTTACCTTGAACAAACCTTACAACCTCTAAACTAACCATGATGATGCAAGTAGTAGGATTATTCTCTTTTGACACTAATCCTTTCTTTGTAGGTTCATACATATACACTTTGATGTGTATGGGATTCTCGCTCATTTATGGACTAAATTTTACACTAATTTTTTTGTAGGTTCTTCTTGACTCCCTCGAGCTAGGGGAGCTCACGAGCTTTTACAAAGTGCATCATATGACTTACTCGCCCAAGGACTAATATAATTTTGCACTAACTTTTTGTTTTGTAGATTTTCAAACACACTAGGAAAACTTGACGCCTCAATAAAGGGAGTTTTTTTCGTCAAAGCAAAAACATTGCAAATTTTGCAATACTTTCGCCTTAGCCTTCCTAAAATACTTGACGCCTTAACAAGGGGAGCAACCATCAAGGGGAGCATGCACATTCATTCTTCAAAATTCCTTTATGTTTCAACAAAAGGAGATTTCTTTCTCATCATATATTTTTCCTTTTCTTTTCTTCTTAACACTAACCTTGTTGTAGGTTGCCTAAAAATTTGATCCATTGAGCCATTGGCAATAATGGTTATAATTCAAAGGATCTTTCTATTTTTTTGTGTGTGATTCTCTAGGTTCCTCTTAAAGGAGAGATCACCACCTTCTGAAGACGTGCAAGCTCAACGACATGAGTTGCTAAGCTTCGTCATTAGTGTTTCGTGTTGAAGGTATTGGCGTGGTGTGCCAATTGGAGCAATAAGGTGTTTTTCTTTTTAACCTCACTAGGGATGATGCAAACTCGCCATTCTTGGGAGAAATTAAGGTTAAAGGACACACCCTTTTGTTTCGACAAAAGGGGAGAAGAGTGTAAACGGAGAAGGTAATATATAGGAAGATGCGGACACAAGTAACTTTGACATTTTACCTATCTATTACGCTTATATATTTTGTCACCATAAAAGAGGGAGATTGTTAGTGCAAATATTACGATATTTAATCTATACATTCTCATTTGTTTTGTTGATGACAAACATGTAACTTGTAATACATAACGAAATGTATAAGTTACTTGTAATTATATATTGTCTTAACACCTCTCGACGACTCAAGGCCTTGTATGCTACAACACGTGTTCGTACATGTTTGTTATGTTGCGTTATGATCAAACCCCAACAAACCATTAAAACATGTTTAGTTAAATAGTTTATGTATAACAACTAGTGTTTACATATTGGGTAAATATATACATAACTAGTATGTATTATAAGGGTAATATAAATGGGTAGAAAATGTTGGGATTTAGTAAATCCAAGACTTAAAGTGTCGGTCACCTCAAGTATGTATACTCAAGTTAGAAAGCTCGTAGTCGTAGTTATTCAAAGGTTAGTATTTAGATTACTTTGTAACACCGTGGAGGACTTTTTGACGGTCTTTACCCATCAGATGCCTCGATCCACAACCCTAAAGTAGGCGCCTAAGTTTGTACTTATAAATACCCTTTGCCTCCAAGGCAAAGGGTTGGACCTTCATAATATATTTTTCTTTGTCTCTAGGTTCCCATCTTCTCCCACTTTCTCTCTAAACTCTTAACCTAGTAGCCGCACCTCTTGTTTAACAAACCAAGATCCTACAAATGGTATCAAGAGCCATGGTTTGATCATCCATCTCTCATGTTCTTGGTTTGATTGTTATTGTTCGGGTTAAGGTTTAGTTTTGTTTTACGCGTAAAAGGTGTCTCGATACGATATTTTTGAATCTTTAAAGCTTTAAATTTTTCACTTTTTAATCCAAGATTCTTGTGGGTTAAGGTTTATTGAGTGTTAAACTTTCGCTTTCTTGCAAAAGTTTCAAACTTTACGAGTTTTTCTTGGTTTTAAGAGTGTTTGATACGTGTGTACGAACTCACGCGTAAGAGAGAAAGGTGGTTTTGATCCTCAAACTTTGTTGTTTTGGTGTTTTTAAGGTTGTGTCATCATCTTAATCTGGTTTAGTAAACGGTTTTGATCATAAAACGTGTTTGGCAAAATTTGTACTTCCTACGATAACAAAACCCTAATCCCACGCTGTAAGGAATTTTTCACTTGATCTTCATTTCGGTGGTTACTCGTTGTTCTTCTTGCTTGATAAGCCCGAAAACACTTCGACTTTGGATATCTCGCATAATCGTGAAGTGTAAGAGATCGCTTGGGTAAAACCCTAATTTTACGATAAGCATAAAACTTACGCGTAACAATTCTTACGCATAAGCTTTTTCACGCATAAGCTTGTCTTACGCCTAAGGAAACTTACGATAAGGTTCTTACGCCTAAGCTTTGGTTTACGATAAACTTAAGTATTTTACCCTAAAACCCTACGCCAGAAGTTCTAGTCTACGCCAGAACTCGCTCACGCCGTAAGCTTGTGTCACTGTAGTTGTTGTAAGTTACGCCAGAACCGCCGCTCACGCTAACGCACTACGAAGCTCTCATCTACGATAAGTTCCTACGCATAACTTTGCCGTTCACGCATAAGTGTATAAGTTTTACGGTTTATCTCTTGATTTTGTAAAATCCGTGAAAGTATCTATTTCCTGCTAAGTCAAAGATTTGTAAAATCCCGTAGAATTTAAACATGTCTTCCGTTGTCGATGATGTGCAAGTCGCAGGATCCGATACTGCCCTCCCATGCTTGATGAATCGACTATGAGTCTTGGTCACAAAGAATCAGTCAGATCGCTTAGGAAAGGAGAATGGGGTTAACATCCTTAAGTCTATTGATGAAGGACCTTATCAGTTGAGACTACTAGAGACATGATTGATATCGCAGCAGATGGAACAATAGTTTATGGAATGGATAGACCTAAGATGTATGATGAACTCACCGATAAGGAGAAAAGAGATTCGATGTCGATATCGTGGCTTCAAATATTATTCTTCAAGGTCTTCCAAAAGATATCTACAAGCTTATCAATCACAACACGTAAGCCAAGGCGCTTTGGGATAATGTCAAGATGCTTCTCTCGGTTCGAATTGACTATCAAAGATAGAGAATCACAAATGTATGATGAATTTGAGCACTTTAAGATGAAACCCAAGAAGGTGTTTATGAATATTACGTGAGATTCCACAAGTCGGTGAATGATATGAGGAATATCAAGATGACTATGCCAAACATTCACCGAACTCAAAATTGTAAACAATATGAATCCCGAATGGCACAAGTTTGTCACTTCGTGAAGCTTACAAAAGGACTAAAGAACACCAACTATGAGCAATTGTATGCCTTCCTTCTTCGTAATGAGAAACATGCTATGTTTGAAAAAGGATTCTAGAACAGCTCAAATCTCAACCAGAGAAACAAGCTCATCAAATGATACAACCGCATTTTTCACCAAAGCATCACAAGTCACACCCATCGGAAATGATAATCACAAGCCCGCTCTCGATTCGGGATATAAGCAACCTAACTCGATGAAGTCATGGAGCACTTTATCAATAAATTGGCTCTTATGGTTAAACAAAACTTAACCTTCTCCCACATACCAACAGACTTCACACTAACAATGAGATCGGATCGCATCCAATCTACACAACCATGCTTTGGTCGAGATGGAAAAGTTACAAGACAACCAGCTCAAGAAAGGCAAGACGAACAAGGAAGAGGTGGAGCTGGTAGAGGCTATGCCGCAAATCGAATCGGGAAGGAATGGAAACCGTGGTCAAGCAAAGCCAATCAAGTGCTACAACTGTGGTGAAGAAGGGCACATTGTTAGAACTCAGACTCAACCAAAACGCCTCAAAACGCAGTAATACTTCAGTGGACAAGATGTTGTTGGTTCAAGCACAAGATAATGGTGTAATGTTGAATGAAGAGGAGTCGTTGTTCTTGTCTCGATGGGAATGCTAGAACATATGATGGAGATGTGGACGAACAACCAAAGGCATGCCGCCGTAACAATCCCAACGCCTTTCAAGTTGCGATCGTGATGCATTTGACTCGGACGTTGATGATGAACCATGTGCACAAACTATATTCATGGCTAATATCTCCAATGACCTCTTCATCTCAACAAGCCACCCATCCAAGGAATCCATCATTAAAGAGGTACTCAAACTATATGATGTGGTTGATGAGCAAAAGATTCACCATGAAGTACAATCCATCAAGTCATTGAGTCGATATTGAAAATATGGAAATAACAATGTTATCCCATATGAACAATATGTGAAACAAGATGATGCCTTGTTGTACCTAGTGATGAATCTTCCGCAATTAACAATGAATGCATGCATGATGAATACACCGATTTGTGCTCGATGATTCCTTGACCACCGAGCTCAATACCTATAAGGAACAAGTTGCTATTTATGAACAACGGCTAAGTTTGAGTTAACTACCCGTGAGCGTGATATGGATAACCAAATGCGCATAATTATCGTAAAAGTAATTTTAGAGAAGAAGTATTAAAACAAGAGTTAAACTCCTTACAAGAAAAGCTTTCTAAAACTGCTAAGCAAAACAAGAACTTCAAGAAAATGTGAAAATGCTTAAGCAAGAATTCAATGCTAAGGAATCAAAACTTTGAATGATTTTTCCAATCTAAAACTTTGAAAACAAACTTGAGAATAAGTTGTACGCATAAGGAATACCATTCAGATCGCTCACATGATCACTAAGCATAGAATCTTAAGCGATAAGCATAGCTGCCCCTTGTTGAGGAACCAAGTCCCGAGGTTATTAAAAGGCTAGAGTCGCTCATAAGGTACTTTATGATGGTAATGAAACCTTAAGCCTAGGCGTAAACCTAGTTGCGCTGAGTGCACCGAGGAAGATAAGAAATCGATGAAGTCACTAGGAGAAAATGAACAAGAAGCTTGAAAATCTCGAGTGTAAAAAGAATAACATAACGATCAAACCTCATGATTACACTAAGGAAAATCGATCTCCTTAAACAAGTTTAAGACTCGACACTTCTAACTCCCGAACAAGTGTTCGGAAAATGGATTTAGATAAGCAAAAGCGAGAATCTTGTTGTTTCTAACCTCCCTTAGGAAATTGCCAAAGCAACTGTATCCTCCTAATACACCAATGCACCTAGTTCCTAGATCTATTGCCACTAATAGCAGGACCTTAATCACCTATATGTTGTTTATCACCGTTTGTTGATTTTGAGAAAACGTAAGAAGAGAATCACACCCACAGAATTATCGAGGGGAAAGGGTTTTGAGCAAATGAAAGAATGCTACTTAACCAAGTCATGCCTTTCTTTAAACAATTAAAAGGACAATTTGAGAGTCTTAAAATTGGAATAAACACCGATATTAAAGAAATGGAAAAGGAATTCGATGCAATGATAGTTGAAGTCAATGATTATGAACAGAACTAAAATACAATGAAATTGAAAGGAAGAATCAGATATACTAAATGAGAACTTGATCTCTCAATGTGTTGCTCAAGATGTGTTCTATGTTGCTACGAATTCTTCTATTATCGCATCTCAATTTCATGAATTATCTGTTGCTTTAAAAGTTTCCCATGATCGTGTCATTGAGCTTGAAAAACGAATTCAAAATTGCATGAGAAAATTGAACAGATGATCATGATAATCTGTTAAACATCTTTCAAAATTAGAAGTTGAACATTTTGCTTTGCAATTAAAATATCAACATCTCAAAGAAAATGTTAAAACCTCAAATATCAAGACATCGCCTCGATGCTCCCGAGTTTGATGCATTTTTTGAAATCAACAAACGTGATGAACAAATTCGAGCTCATTATAACACGATCAAAAGGTTGAAAGCTCAAATTTCACAACTGAAAGGTGAAAAGAGGGATGTAACTGGTTCCCATGTGCCTCCACCTTTAGATTCTCAGAATTTCCAACTTCAAAACATCATTTATAACTTACAAAAGGAAAATGCTTGTTTTAAAACTGAAAATTCAAAGGTTAATGATCAAAACAAAGAGTTATGTGATTCATTTAAAGTTACACATGATAAACAAATTGAAAAGATAACTTTACTTAATGATATTGAGGATCTTAAGCGTGAGGTAAAAGGAAAGTTGCCAATCCCCAATTGCAAGTACTGCTCCTAAAGTCTCGATTGTGATAAGTATGCTATTGATATGTTATATATTCCCCACCCATTAGGAATAATGAACTTGCACATAAAGCATATCTCTCATCTCTTAAGGAAAGTTTAAAGGGTCTTCGTGAGATTGTTGAAGATGAAAGATTAGAAAACCTCTTGATAGTACCATTGCCTATGCTTGCATGGATGCCAAACGATCTCAAGAACTCTTAGAGTACATAATTGTCACATGTCCGAAATTTAGCAATAGGCGAGATAGAATAGTAGCACCCGCTTCTATGCCTAAGGATAAGAATGTGACTTTTAATGTGCCTCACAAAACTTCGTAACCCAAAGACTTCTAGACCACCAAGGCACAATGTAGTTTCACCAACTAATATTCCTGTTGTTCCTTCTACAGGAGTAATCGGCAATACTAAGGTTAGCGGGTCAAAGCCTTCAGGCAATACAATGCGAAATAGGATCTTGCCAACCAAAAGTGTTGAAGAAAAGCTAGTAGAAGAACACCCTAGGAAGAATAAGTTTGAGCTGAATAAAACGAATCGTGTTGATTCTAGTATTAGCTATAAGCGCATCGTAATTAATTCAATTCTACCGCTTTTGCAAAACATGTAATGAATGTTTGATTTCGGTCTTAATCATAAATGTTCGAGAATGAGGTGATTAATGTTGATAATACTCCACCAAGAATATAAAAATGCTAGACATGTTAAGGAGATCCGAAGCCTAAAAGAAAAAGGTTAGCAACTCGTTGGAAGCCTACAGAAAGAAAATTTAGCAATATGGGTTATCAATGGAAACCCATCGCGTAAAATTCAAATTGAATGAATCTTGCCCTAAGTTGTCTAGATCCATACCTTCTAAGAAATGGAAGCCCACCGGTAGAATCATACCTTTAAGAAGTGAACATACCTCAAACAGTCCACCGTCACTACTAGTGTTGCAACCAATACTAATGAGGTCATATCTCCTATTATCGATGTGGGTGCTCCAATAATGTGTATTAACCAAACGGAACCCAATCGCTCATGGGGTTCCAAATTATCCAGCTTATCCATTCTTGTCTCTGTGTTCAAATGCGTGTCGCATAAATCGCCCTCCGGTATTTGGACTCAGTCGCTCCAAGCATATGACCGGTGACCGTCACGGCTCATGAACTTCGTGAGTAAATTTATTGAACCGTTAGATTCGAAACCACCATTTTGGAGCTATTATGGGATATGGTGATTATGTGGTCGGAGATAGTGTAATTTCCTGCATACTATGTGGAAGGTCTTGGTCATAACTTGTTTTCTGTTGGTCAATTCGTGATTCCGATCTTGAAGTGGCTTTTCGAAACATACTTGCTTCGTTAGAGAACTTGATGGTGTAGAATTATTAAGAGGCACTCGAGGTTCTAACTTATACACCATCTCTATCGATGACATGATGAAGTCCTCTCCAATTTGCTTGTCGTCAAAGGCTTCTAAAACAAAATCTTGGTTATGGCATCGCTGCCTCAATCACTTGAACTTCGCACCATAAACAATCTTTCCGTAAAGGATCTTGTCGAGGCTTACCCAGATTAAAATATGAGAAAGATCATCTTTGCTCACTTGTCAATTGGGAAAAGCACGAAATATGCCCACAAACCAAAACCCACAAACTCAGAATGGAAGTTCTTCATACCCTTCATATGGATCCGTATGACCAATGAGAGTGCAAACGATTAATGGAAGAGATATATTTTAGTCGTTGTTGATGACTACTCTAGATTTACTTGGGTAAAGTTCTTGAGGACTAAGGATGAAACTCCACCGTCATCATCAAACTTATCAAGCAACTTCGTGTTCGCCTTAACAACACGGTTAGAATTGTTCGAACCGACAATGGCACGTAGTTCGTTAACCGAGACTTAAGTCAATTTTATGAAAGTATTGGAATCACCATCAAAGAAGTGTTCCACGAACTCCTCAATGTAACGGTGTAGTTGAAAGACTAAATCGAACTCTTGTGGAAGCCGCAAGAACAATGCTAATTTATTCAAAGGTTCCAATGTTTCTATGGGTCAAGCCATTGCCACCGCTCGCTACACCCAAAATCGCTCCCTTATTCACACCTCTCATGGAAAACTCCATATGAACTTGTTCATAAAAGAAAACCCGATTTATCCTATCTTCGTGTGTTTGGTGCTTTGTGCTATCCAACAAATGACGGTCAAGATTTAGGTAAATTAAGAGCTAAAGGCACATTGAGTTTTTGTAGGTTATGCACCAAACAAGAAGGGTTACCGAATCTACAACAAAAGAACTCGAGATATCATGGAAACTATTCACGCACGCTCGATGAGTCGTCCGGTCAAATGGCTCCCGGACAATCCAGCCTCGACCCGCACTTCAAAACAAATCCCATTGGTTCATCCCTTGTACCAAATTCTTCTCCAAAGAACTCCATATGTACCTCCATCCAAGATGATTTAAAGAAATTGTTTGATCCAATGTTTGATGAACTCTATGAGCCAAGTGCCATTGATCTATCAATTCCAACAACAGAGGTCGCTTCATATCCCCGAGAATGAAGTCAATCCTTCGCCTCAATATCATTAAGTCAAGAAGCGCACCGATCACTGCCTCATCAACAAATCATCAATCATCGAATGTACATCATGGAATTGTTTCGCATCAATGATGAAGTTAATCCTTTGCTACTCCCAAGATGCTCCATTTGAAAACATCTTTGCCCCCGAACCAACACCAACCATCTTCATCGTGGATATAAACTCGCTACATCGCCCTTCAACAACAACCACACGAACACATTAGAAAATGGACACATGACCATCCATTAGATAACATCATTGGGAATCCTTCTCGCTCAGATCAACTCGAAACAATTAGCTATCGATGCCTTATGGTGCTTCTTCAACTCAAGATTTCCAAGATCGAACCAAAAGATGTTAAACCGCAATGTCCGAGGACAACCGGTTTAATGCAATGCAAGAAGAAATTCATGAGTTCGATCGCCTAGATGTATGGGAATTAGTACCGCCCAGATTGTGCAATGATCATTGCTCTCAAGTGGATCTTCAAAGTGAAGCTTGATGAGCACGGTGATGTTCTCAAAAATAAGGCACGGTTAGTTGCTAAAGGTTATCGCCAAGAAGAAGGTATCGACTTTGAGGAATCTTTTGCTCCTCACAGCACGATCGAAGCAATCGTAATCTTCCGGCTAATGCCGCAAGTAAGAATATGATTGTTCATCGATGGATGTTAAGACGGCTTTTCTCAACGGAGATCTTAAAGAAGTCGATACGCCACCCAACCGTAAGGTTTTGTGAATCCGAGCATCCTACTCATGTCTATCGCTTGAAAAAGGCCCTTTACGGTTTGAAGCAAGCTCCAAGGGCATGGTATGATACGCTATCAAAATTTCTTCTATCCACCGGATTCAAAGAAAGGAGCAGCTTGATCCAACATTGTTCACCGTAAAGTCGTGCAAACACTTAATTCACGCTCAAATTTATGTTGATGATATTATTTTGCCTCGACCGACCCAAATGAATGTGACCGCTTTTCTATGGAGATGGGCTCCAAATTTCAAATGTCAATGATGGGACAAATGTCATTTTTCTTGGGATTACAAATTTCACAAAGTCCCGAGGCATTTTTATAAATCAATCAAAATACGCTAATGAAATATTAAAGAAATTTGATTTACCTCCAGTGACCTCGCTGACACTCCTATGGTGGAGCGCATAAAACCGGATGAGGACCACTCAGGATCATAGTAGATCAAACGAAATATCGTAGTATGATTGATCCTCGATGTACCTCACAACCAAGAGACTGTACATTTTGTTCACAGATGCATGTGTGTTAGATACCGTGCTGCCTACCAAAAGCACCTTGAAGCGGTTAAACGGGTCTTTCGGTATTCCAAGGAACCATTAACATGGGACTTTGGTATCCAAGGACTCCGTATGTCTCTAACGGCCTATGCAGATGCCGACCATGCAGATGTCAAGATACACGTCAAGCACGCCGTGGTGCTCAATTTTAGGTGACAAGCTTGTAAGTCGGTCTTCAAAGAAACAAATGAGCACTTCCATATCCTCTACAGAGGTCGAATACATAGCCATGTCATCCTGTTGTGCTCAAATCTTATGGATGAGATCCCAATTATCCGACTATGGCTTTGTATTCAACAAAGTTCCTATGTATTGTGATAACAAAGTGCCATTGCTCTCTCGCAACAATGTTCAACACTCTAGAGCAAAGCACATCGACATTCGACATCATTTCATCGTGGAACAAGTTGAAAATGGTGTGGTTGAACTATACTGTAAGGACCTAATATCAACTAGCGACATCTTCACCAAAGCTCTTCTCGAGAACGCTTTGAGTTTATTCTTCCACGACTAGGCTTAAAGAGCCTTCAACCGAACGCCAAACGCCTTCGTGAAGACGCCGAGGAGTAAAGGTGTTCGACTCTATCTATTCTTTGTATATATCTTTTCAAAACCAAATA
Organism: Chrysanthemum lavandulifolium; assembly: GCA_022545495.1. Classification (NCBI taxonomy): domain Eukaryota; kingdom Viridiplantae; phylum Streptophyta; class Magnoliopsida; order Asterales; family Asteraceae; genus Chrysanthemum; species Chrysanthemum lavandulifolium. The sequence goes on from CM040239.1 coordinate 211,933,514, forward strand.
CAAAAATATAAAACCAACAAAACAAAATAGAAAAATATAAAACTTTTCAAAATCCATAAAATCGAAAATCTTGAAAATCTTCAAAATATTGTTTATTTATCATGTTTTTCTTGTCGGTTCGATAACATCTACGGACTTTGAGTTGTCACCAAAGAATGGCACGGGTCTCTAGATGAAGTTCGAATTTAAAAAAAAAAAAAAAAAAAAAAAAAAAAAAAACGAGATGGAGAAAATATTGGTTTATTGTCATTTCGCATAAGAACCCGCTTTTCAAAGAAAGAACAGAGCCATGCTTTATCATGTTTTTCAAATCTCATGCTCGATTCTATAAACATTTATCTCGCTATCTAATGAAAACTAATTGCTTTGTAAAATAACTCTGACTCAAGTTTGAAAATCATCCGACTTAAAAGTTTGTCAAAATATCTATCACTCAATCAACAACTTATGTCATTGATTGAGGGGAGAATGATTTCAATTAAATCAAAAGGTTATTTGTCATACAATTGTTTTCAAAAGATAATCATGCATGTTTATTCAATGGAGTTTAAAGTCTCTAAAATCCGATCCTTATCGCTTAAAACGCTTTTCATAATCAAGTCACAATTCTCCTTAAAGCTTTCAAAATCAATTTAATTACAAGAGATCACAAATCTCAAATGATTTGATAATTGTGATCGGGGAGAATTTGTGATTTAAATTGGATATAACTGATAATTCGTAAATGGTTTTAATAAGGATGTACAAGCTCTCCTTCCGACATGTGCCAAATGATTTCAAATTTTCCATGCACATGTCGAGGGGAGCATCTATCTTAAACCACTAAGTTTTGAAACGTGATCAATGTGCTCAATGTGCCCTCTTCCTGTATGTGCAAAACTCTTTAAACCTTGAGGCACATATTGAGGGGAGCAAAATTATGAAAACCTCATCCTTCCCCAAAATGCTTTATCTACTTGATTTGATTAGGAAGTGATGTTGATATCTTTAGAAAATGGTAATCAAAGAAGTTAATTCTTTCTCTTGCCTCCATGTGCAAAACGATTTCAAATACTTGATGCACATGTTGAGGGGAGCTCTTGTTCTAAAAATATCAAAACAATTCAGTACAAAATGCTTTGATAATATATCATAAGTATCCGGATTGATTTTCAAATGGTTTTCAATTGGTTTCAACGGCAGATGAACAATACCAAATAGACCGACCAACTTTACTTTATGTATGGTGATATAAGGATGATAAGGTTAGGTATTTGTTCCCATGATCCGCCGTAACCGGAGGGATCTACCCAGGACAATCCACTAGTTAGTGTAGAAGTCCTTAGGTATGATGATAAAAGGAGAAAATGAGATATGGGAAGAGTGCGGATCGAGTCGAGCTAGTATCGAATAAACCCAACAAGGTTCTAGCTATGAAGTCTCGTAAGCAATCAAGGGGTTGAAGAATGAAAAGAATTGAATGAAAAAAGGGTGAAAAGAAATAGCCTCCAATTATTCAACCTTAGGCGTAAACCGGTTCAATTCATATGCTACCGGTGGTTACTTAGGTAACATCGGTATTGAAGACAAGACGCCATGGACCCAAAGGACGATCGCACTAAACTTCCCAAACCACTCAAGTTCCTCTTAAAAGGACTTGTTTCATTCTCACGGGAACCGACATTATCTATCGACTTTCTTAGAGATTGTTGATATTGAAGAAGGAGACCTCTCCCTAGTCTCCGATACAGATCCAAATATGCACAAATTGAGTCTAGAGCCACGAGATCATCAATAAATCTCCTTAGGACACTTTCAATGAAGACTCTCTGCTTCACACAATGTGGAAAGAGATATTATATCTTGAGTCCCACGATTATCCTTGTGGTATTGCCGTAACATCCGAGTGATATGCATACATATTCACAATGAAGATGGAAAGCCTTCGAGCCAACATCAAACAAGCTCCCGGTAGGTGGCATGTGAGATCTATTCTATAGATCAACCATGTGACAACCGAATGTAAACAATGGGGCGATTCAATCTTTGAATCAATCTCGTTCAAGTTATGGATTGACGGATACCTTTGAAAACCAACATTGTGATTAAAAGTTCTTTCCATAGCACATCGATCGTATTAATGTTTCAAAATTAAAGGGTATTTATGATTGATAATTGATTTTCCATAAAACCTTCGTGGTATTGCAAAACACTTTCTATAAAGCAATACACGATTGTTCTCAAATCACTTTTCATCAATCGCTGAATCTCAATTCACCGGTTCACTCACTCCGTGTTGTCTTCTTTGAGACGCTCCGTTTGAGAACAATTAGAGCAACCGCGAAACCCCGTCAAGGAAATTCTTCGAATTATACCGATCACAGCAAGATTTGTACCGATCAACGGGAACCGTGGGCCGTGTACTCAATTCAACAAAAGTGATCAAAGACACTTTTGTGCGCTTTATTGCTAATCGCTTTATGCAGAACACCCGACGCTTGCAAACCGATCGTAATGAAGCGGTCAATCCATAGCCGCATGCTCACACATTACATTCATCTCTAAAGAAATCATGATAAGTGCATCAATGACTCGATGTTTTCACTCCATGCTTCGCTACGCCGCAAATATCATGAATCGCCTAAAGCTTCCGCTACTCGATAAGAAGATATCATGATCCGTAATGTGAGCATGTCGGTCCAAAAGTCACAACATCACATACTATCAACACCACAATGGAAGAGTCGAGATTTATGGTTGCCGATAATCTCAAAGTCGGTTCAAATACTCTATCATCACGTGGATCGCTTTAAGACCTCCACTGATTTTTCAAAACATGCGTAACATGATGAATCAAAGACTACGAGCTAAAGAACAAAAGTGCTTAATCAAAGAAACCAAGAACAACGAAACGTTATATCGCTTGTAATCATTGTAAGTTGAGGTGACCTCCTTGGGGAGATTGTTGATTTAGTAAATCCAAGACTTAAAGTGTCACACCTCAAGTATGTATACTGCTAGAAAGCTCGTAGTCGTAGTTATTCAAAGGTTAGTATTTAGATTACTTTGTAACACCGTGGAGGACGGACGGTCTTTACCCACCGTATGCCCGATCCACCCCTAAAAGTAGGCGCCTATGTTTGTACTTATAAATACCCTTTGCCTCCAAGGCAAAGGGTTGGAGCTTCATAATATATTTTTCTTTGTCTCTAGGGTTCCCATCTTCTCCCACTTTCTCTCTAAACCTCTAACCTAACCTAGCCGCACCTCTTGTTTAACAAACCAAGATCCTACACCATGACGACTTTAATCTTCAATACCAAGCCACTAAGTGACAACCAAGAGTATATGAATTGAACCTTGTCCGCCTCTGTTGAATAATTTGAGGGCTATTTTTTCACCCTTTTCTTTATGCTTTTTTTAATTCTTCAACTCCTTCTTTCTCCGATTCTCATTTTCTCCTTTTATAATCATACCTAAGGACTTCTAAGTACTAACTATTTGTGATGTCCTTGGTAGATCCTCCACCAAGGGATCATAGGACGGTTATTCCTAACCTTAGTCACCTTATCACCCATGACTAACCTATGTTGCCATAAAACCAATTTTCAAGAAAATCTCAAAGGGTTTGTAAATGAAAACCATGTTTGAACCATCGCAGAGTTTTATCTTTTAGCGTAAATACCCCTCCACATGTGCTTTAGAGTTTTGACAAATCAGACTGTGGGGAAGAGCGCGCACTTTGAATTGATCAACTCAAGATAGACACTCCCATGAGACACTAAGTTACGCTGTATAGTTAAAGAGTTACATTGTCGCCTTTTAGGTGACAACTAGCTCTAATAACTACCTTGAAGGTGTAGACAAACCTCAAAAGGTTGTCATACCCGCCGTAGTTCATGTCTACAAAGAGTTCCTCTAATGGTACTTTCTACTTGGACAAGTCCTCATGAGACACATTTACATTACTAGCTTAACTAGCTTGAAATTATTATCCGTCCTGACAAGTCTTTTCGAGTTACTAACGCTTTAGTACCATCAATTGCTGGTTAAGTCTATTACACAAAGATTCATTTGCATTTACACAACATATTTCTTATCACATACCCCCCCTCAAAAATGGCATATAAAATGTTATTTTGAAAAGTTGAGAATAAATATGACCATTTCGAGTGTCATGGAAGATGACCATCGTGAACAATTTGTGAACAAAGTTTAAACTTAAGTACTCCCTCAACAAGTGATATAAACGGTTGAGGTTTTGAAAACATACGGAAGTACTTGTCCTTTTGAGCAAAACCTTGAAAATGAAAGGTTTGATAGGTTTTACTCAAAAGTAAGAAGCTGCCTTTTTTATAAGGATTGTGGCATCAAGCGCACTACGTGGTCCTTTCTTGACAATTACAGTTGTATAATCGTAATGTGTGCACAAGCCATAGACATAAATAATCACACATCCAAATTTATAATGAAAGAAGTAGTTCAAGGGTACCGTGAAGTGCAAAGGATGTTTCCGTGATTGCTAACAGTATGCTGATAGCCGGTGATGTTAATCTCGGCCCACCACCAACATAGCTTTCCAATGTTCTCGAATCGATCCTTCTATACAACCTTTCATCAATCATTTTGATGATCCTCCTTACATCCCTTCGATCCCGAGAATTCCATCGCTAGGAGACCTAATCTTTGACGATATCCTTCAACCTATAAGTTAATCCGTCCCTAACCATCTTCAAAGTGTGATCCCCAAACTTGTGAAGATCACTACACGCCATTAAGCAATTTCGTTGAAGTTCACCGCGTAAACGACGCCAATGGTTTGCCGATGAGTGTATATTGCAGAGCCGGGTTGATGTCGGGAAGATCAAGTCGAGGTGGAGTGAAGTTAACACGAGTCCGATATGATTCAACCGCGAGTGGAGATCTTCTACACGCTCTTTGATGACTATGCTTGATGAAGATGAGCAAAGGACTTGATGAATTCACGTTGTACTTCGCTTGAAAATTGCCTCATGCGACCTCGCACTTTGGCAAGGTACATGTCTTCAATGTCGCTGATAGAAAAATTCTCAAAGTCGCCTTCGAGAATGCATAATCCTGCTCATCTTGCCTTTTGACCACAATCTTCGAGAAAAGTGTAGTCCCATTTGGTCGAAAGATCAACGTGTTTGATGGCAACGATATCCTTAGTAATCGAACACCGCATGTTGTGACTTCAACCCGGCAACAGAGTAGATTCTTTGGCTGCTCCGCCAATGATGAATCTCAGACATTGCATCTCGGTCGATGCTTCCACTTTGTCGAGAACAAGTGAGTAGCTCTTTCCTCGATGGCTATGCGCTTTGAGTATATGGTCACTGGAATGGAAGTGTCAAAGATGTAGCGTATTTCCTTGATCCATCGCCACCGTAGAAGAAATTCCAAGTCTTTGTTGAAGAAATATCCAATGGAATCCTAGGTTCATCCGTTGGCCGATCGCTGGTAGTGGTTTAGACCACCGATGTAATATGGAGGGTTGTCCCGCTTGGTGAAGTCGATGTTTGCTTCGGGTTGAGCCAATCCATGTTGTTAGACATAGCTCTAGCAATGTTTTCAAGGTGATATTCGACCGATGGCACTTTCTCGAGCTATCTTTCCACAGCTGAAAAGCTTCATTCTTGATTCGCCTCAACTCGGATTTCATCATCTTCTTCACATGGTACTTTTCTTGCATAATCTTAGCATGCTCCAATGTATTACCGCTCACCGCATCTTGACCTTCTTCGTGGTAGGAGTCGAGTTAACAAGTGTAGAGAACCATTCGAATTCCTCTGCTTTATCGTCATCAGCCATGATACAACGCCGCCATGGGCGCCTTCTTCTTCTTTGTTTGGGCTCAGATGAGGATTCGGTTTCGAACACTTTTGGGAGAGGTGGGTTGTTGTAGGGCTCACGGACTTCGCCGCCGCCACCATCCGTGATACTCAAAGTGATCACCGGTTTTCCGAGTCTCTCAAGTAACTCGTAATCCCGAGGTTTATCAAGAGAAGAACGAGGAGGTGATCTTTGTTGTGCAGAGTCCGCTGTGGTGGAGGTTACATCGAGTACCGAATAGAGGATGATACATCGACTTCTTTGTGCGCTTGGGCTCTTTATCCTTATCCCGATCTTTGTCTTCATCATCTCGAACGTTTGGGCCAGCCTTCTTCTCGGAATGAGAACCTAAGTTGGTATTCCAAGAGAGCTTCAAATGTTTAGCTTCGTGAGGCAAACGAGCAGAGTGTGTCGACATTTGCTAACTAGCTGCTCACCAATTCATCATCTCGAGAAGATTGTAGATTCAACGGATTGATGCTTAAATTCACCTGAGTTGATTTCATGGCTTGTTTGGCTAGATGCAATAGATTTGATACAGCTTGTATGTTATACATCTCCTTTGTCGGGCTGAACTACCTCCATAAGGAACCTGTGTGAGTATCCTTTGATCATTTCGTCCATTTTCCCTTGAAGATCATCTTTCATGAGCTCGACATACGCCTTTCATCTTGCATCTTGTCGAGATCATCATGAATATATTTATCTCGATCAAGATAGAAATTCATCTTCCTTGGAGTATGTCTTTCTTTCTCGACTTGTTTGACAAAGATTCCCAATTCTTTTATGAGCATGAGATATCCAAGATTGAGTAGGCTTCTTCACCGATTTGGATGTTGATTTGGTTGATCTTTTAGATGGTGGTGCCGAGGAGTGAGATGATGAATCGATGAGGAGGAGACATGAGGAGGCTCATCATCCTTTGAGGTGCGTATATCCTCCTTGGAACAAGTTGGACCGCTGAGAAGATAATTATCATAATTCTCTCGCTATCTTGTCCAGATTTAGCCTTTTCTTCCGCCCCGAGCCTTAGCTTCTTCATCGCCTTACTTTCTCGGCCTTATCCTTTTCGTTCCTCAATGTTATAATCGTAGTCTCCTTCACAAGCGCTTGTTGTTGCACACATTGGTGGCACCAGCCCCTTATCGGGTTGATTAACCGCATCGTGACCTGTGAAGAGTGGACACCACCACCGATCTCGGCCACCCATTTGTTCTTGTTCAAACTCTTTAGCCTTTGAAGGTGTCTAACGATTTTAAACTTCTTCCCGTAGGATTTATCCGCTGCTCTTCATCACTTTCTCGAGCTTTCATATGGCACAAGTACAAGAGTCTTTCCTTTCCTAGGTCACCGGAGGACTAGGAGGTTTAGATACTGCTGTGGTTTCATCTTCAGCATTTGAGTAGAAAGTCTCTTCTTCGATGCAAGATCTTCCGAGTCCTCGCCAATTAGCTTTCTCTCATGTTCGCTTTAGGTACGGAATGGGAACAGCCTTAGAAGGAACAATCCTTTTACTAGGAGGATTCCTCTTGGGAAACTTCCTTGACTTACAAGATTGCATCACTTCCTCAGACGCCTCTTCTCGTTCTCCTTATAGGTGTCCCAAGACTTTTCATCGAGATGACCAACTTGCCTTCTTCATCGCTACTAGATACCTTTTGTATGTCTCGAGCTTTTTGATTTCATTAGACGTAGGTGATCGTGTAATACAACACCGCTTTTTTGTTGACGATTCCTTGATTCTCGATCGATAGGGTAGGTTCAACAACATATTGTGATTGTCCGGGTCATTGAGCCTTTGTGGAATATCGGATGAAGTCCAAGTGCTCTCGGATCAACAATTTTGTGTATCCGATATAGGGAATCTTTGAGCCAAGTTTCTTGTGAAATGACATCATGTCTTCCCATAACAAAGGCTTCAATTTCGATGTCCTTTTGTTGATTAATGACCGAAGATTTGTAGTTCCATGAGCTTGGGATGCTCATAGCCACTATCACGACCGTAGACAAATTTGGTGATGATGATGTAGAGGTTCTCTACGGTTGAGGAATGTTCTTAAGCTCCACATGAGAATGCTTTGAGATAATTCCTCAAGCTTCATCATAGCCAATATCAAGCAAGAATTGTAGAACCGCCTCCTCAAGAGGTGTGGCAAAGAAGTCGGTTGGCTCGATTTCATGAATGAGAAGAACACCGAAGTCCGCATGAGTGATGGTTACTTGTTTGTGATTGAGAGTTACAACATCAAGATTTCGACCCTTGATCCTTTGCATCGAATTCCGTAATTGTTGCATGTAGATCTTCGCATCAGAGTGCAGAGTGCAGAGCATGTTCGTAGGGATGATTCTTTAGAATATCCACAAAGAATGAGACAAGAAGATTCTCGAGCATGAGGGTTTCAAAGTCAACCCTAAGGTTGTTCTTTCCAATCTTTCTAGGATAGCCATTGGGAAGATGTCAAGAATTGTGAGAACTTCGTGCATCCACATTCATTCGAGCAACCATGTCGTGATCTCGAAATAACATTAGCCAAAAGAACCAACATATCGAAGACATAATGTTAGTCAATGTAAGGTTTTATTGTCTAATTATTGAATGTACAAAGTTAAAGATTGTTACGAGTCCTAAGTCACTTGTTTGTCCAATAGTCCAACAACGCCGTGATAAGTTTCATGAGTTAGTTAACTTTAAGTTTTAAAGTTTATTTTATCACTTATTTAACACAACATATTAAACGATTAAATTTATTAGTGACATTATTGGTTTCGTGACGATATGATTTATTTATTAACAAGTTTGTACACGTAATAATTCATAATGAAGGTCTATCAAGGCTTAGGCGAGATTTGGCAAAGTTAATGCCAGTGAAATGTGAGTGATATATGCGAGACGAAAGCTTATGCGTAGGATCCTAACTTACGCTGAAGAAATGTTACGCGAGGGAAAAGGGGACCTTATGCATAGAGCTTACGCCAGAGCGTGATAAAGACCTTACGCCGTAAGGCTTACTCTGTAAGAGTAGACCTTATGCAGAGGTCATCAGTTACGCATATCCTTCATGTGATATAATGTAGTCCCATTGTAGAACCCACGCGTAATAGTTACGCTGTAGGATTTCTCTTACGATAAATGTTCACGCTGCAGGTGATCCTTATGCGAGAGTAACAATCGACCTTGATTCTGAATTTTATGCATAGCAAGCCCCGAAATAAGATCATCATATCATCAATCTTAACACATATATTCATTTTACAACAAATCATGGCATCAAAACATGTTAAACAGTTACGCTGAGAAAGTCATACGCTGCATCGCCAAAACCCTAAAGTTTATGAATTACGACAAGATTTCTAACCATAGGATTTGCACCAAACGCTCGGTAGGTCTTAGGTGTCAGAGAGTCTATAAACCAAGTTTTAACACCCTATTCTCAAAGTGAATCAAAAATACCCAAACTCAAGAACATTAAACCCTAATTCCTAATTCTGACTTAATTAGTGTTTATGGGTTGTTATAGGGCCTGGATATCATCAATTCAACATGATATTAACCTCACAAAGCAATCTTTTTGACCAAGTACAATCACATTTGAAAATACCCAAAACCACGCATAAACCCTAGTTCTTCAAGTTTAAACCATACGTGATTCTGGGTGCGTTTTGAGTTGAAAAATGGTATCAATGATGTTTAAGAAACATTTAGACACAATTATCTTAACACCAAAACTCACAAACATGATCATGTGTTCTTACGCATATGCGAAGAACACAAAATCAACCATAACCATAAATTTAACCGTTGGATTTGTTTGAAAATCAAAACCAATGTTTAAAATCATGTTAGAAACATTAATCCACTTACGCTTGATGATCTAAAACACGGATTGGAAGAGTGATTCTTAGGCGAGATTTGTTTGGTTAGGGTAATAAATGTGAAGTGAAAGTGTTAGTGGGTGTTTTATTAAATGACTTTAAGATTTTGATGCTTTGGTCCTCCACCTTTTCCATTTTCATTTAAAGCCTTTTAACTTCCATTTTGGTTACCAAACGAAGATTTTAGGAAATAACTTTGACGACACTTCGACTTAAGACAATAATGAAAGGTTATAAATTTTAGTCCGAGGAGTGTCGCTAACTTAAAATTTTACCACCATTGATAAAAGGTATAACCGGATAAGATAACATGCAAGTACACGATATATTGAAACAAGCTTATGAAAATTTTCTCCCTCAACACTTGATCGAAAATACCGAATTTTGAAAGATTAAAGTGTTGACGAAGAAATGTACTTGCCATGTTGAAAGAAAGAAAAGAAAAAATAGAAGAATATTTTTGTTGTTTTATCGTTTTTATATTTTGTATTTTGTTTTTGAAAATGTATTTACAAAAGATATATTTGGTGTTTGACAGTTTTTAAGACTGCTTTAGAGGTCATCCAATTCCTCTTGAGTCAAACACCTCATACCAATCCGTGGACCAACTCATTAAACCTAGCGGGAGGCAAGGCTTTGGTGAGTAGATCTCGCCAATTGGTATTCTCGTACTCCATCGGCATAATTCAACTGCACTCTGTTCCACGTGGTCCTTGATGAAATGATAGCGAGATCGATGTGCTTTGATTTCGAGTGTCGAACCGAGTTTCACGAGATCGCAATGGCACTGATTGTCGCAAAGACATCGGATTCACAACACGTAACCATAGTCTTTGAGTTGTGTTCTCATCCATATGACTTGAGCACAACATGCGACATGGCTACATATTCTCGCTCGTTGATGACAACGATGTACAATCCGCTTTTGATTGCCAAGACACCGCTTATCACCAAGAAATTGTAGTGTTCAAGTGTTTTTCGTGAATCTAAGCATCCCGCGTGGTCATTCTCAAAAGCGATTAGTTCAAAACAAGAATCCTTCTGATACCGTGATCCCCAAGTTAATGGTTCCCTTGATGTATCTGGAGGATTCTTTAGCCTCGTGAGAGCGGGTTTCAGCTGGTCGCGATCGATAACGGGAGCATAGATAAATGGCAAATACAATATCGTCTCTAGTCGTTAGATACATGAGAGACCCAATAATACTTCGGTATTTGGTAGGGTCAACTAATTTCCCATGTAAATCAAATATCAGCTTGGTATGAGTCATTGGTGTGGCATATGTCACGTGTTTTCATTCCAAATTTGTTTAACAATTCAAGGGCATATTTGGATCGACTCAAGCAATACCACGGGTGATTGATGAACTTGCGCCTAGAAAGAACGCGAGTTCACCCATCATGGACATTTCAAAATTTTTCTTCATTAGTTTTGCAAAAGTGATTAAAAACTTTTATGTGTACACCCAAAATGATGTCATCCACGTAAATTTGAACAATTAAGATATGTGCCCCGTGATATTGTATAAAAAGATTGGGTCAACCGAACCTTTGGTGAAATTATTAGCAATGAAGAAAGATGATAGCTTATCGCACCATGCCCGAGGGGCTTGTTTGAGACCATAAAGAGCTTTGTTCGCTTTGTAGACATGGTTCGGGAACTCGAACAACGAATCCTTCGTTGATCGACATAAACCGCTTTTCAGCTGTCCGCTGAGAAACGCAGCTTTGACATCCATCCGAAAGACCGCCATATTCATATGAGCCGCGAACGCGAGAAATATCCGAACACCTCAAGACGAGCAACCGGAGCAAAAGATTCTTCAAAGTCTATTCTCTTCCCGACGATAACCCTTAGCAACTAGACGTGACTTGTTCCGGATTACGCTCCTTCAAAGATCCAATTTGTTTTTCCAAATCCATTTGAGACCAATGACGAGACCCTCGTTGGTCTTTCAACCGCCTCCCATACTTCAAGACGCTTGAATAGGTTTGGTTCTTCTTGCATGGATTCAATCCAGCTTGTCTTTTGTCATTGCGCCTTTAATGTTTTTAGGCTCGTATTGGGGCATGCGAGTGCATAAATGCGTTGTTCACCATCCGTGCGAAGACGTTGTCTCGTGAACGATCGGGTTGATTTCGCTTGCCAATAATATTTTCCGAGGATGGTCTTTTGTCCAACGATGTAGATGGTTGATGTTAGTATACATTGTGCGATTCGAGGATTCAAATGGTTTGTTGATGATTCCGCGACATCGTGCGCAGCAGTCATTAGCAAACGGGTTAAAGAATGCATTTGGATCAAAATCGCATGCGGGGTACTTCATTAAGAATATCATCACCGGTTCATCATTGTTGGAAGCGGTGTGTTCAATCACTGGTGGAGTCAACTGTGGTGCTTCTTCAACAAGAGTTGTTGTAGCGTGTATCGTATAGGAATATTATCGTTGAGCAATGAAACAACGGATACACCGAGCACGCTCATCAATATCGCCACCAACAATGGAGCAAATAACCTTTCCATTTGTTGACGGTGAGTCAGGGGCTTTGTTCACCGATGATGGGGTTGAGGAAGTTTAAACGGTTGTGACCGGTTCTAAGTCATATACTCGTAAGTCATTTCCGTAAGTTCATCAAAATGAGCATGAATCGCTTCCATCACCGCTTTGTACGATTTATTCCGCATCCGTAGCCTTTAGAATTCTCACAATATCCAATAAAGACCTAATGTCGGCTTTGGCTTTGAGCTTTCCAAAATCATCACGATCATTATTCGGATAGCAAAGGGATCCAAATACATGAAAGTGTTTGAGATTCGGTTTATGGTTGTGGACAAGCTCGAAAGGTGTTTTGTTGTATGCTTATGATCATAGAACTGTTTTGAGTATAGCATGCAGAGATACAACCGCCCACAAGTAATCCGAAGTTTAGCATTGATTAACATTGTTCTGCAGATTCCACTAACGCTCGGTTTCGCTTTTCAACAACTCCGCTTTGTTCGTGTATGTGCAATAGATGTTTGATGTCAATTCCCACTTTCTCATAAAAGTCACGAAGGGTTTGTTAACAAATTCAGCCTTTGTCTCGCTCTATTTGTCTCGACGGTGTTTTGAGTCGAACCCGTGATTCATGAGAAAGGTTATGATCATCTCGTGGAGCTTGGTCTTTGCTTCAAGAAAGTAGACCCAAGTCCATCGTGAGTAGTCATCAACAATTACTAAGATGTAGCGCTTCCATTGATTGTTTGCACGCCGATCGGGCCACACAACCATGTGAAGAAGATGAAGCACATGTCGAGAGTCGTTCCACCTTTGAAGGAAAATGAGCACGAGTGCTTTTTCCTTGTTCACGTCGAGCAAATGATCATTTGAATACCGAATCGGGAGACCTTCTACTAGTTTGTGTCGAGCAAGGTTGGTGATGGTTTGAAAGTTTAGATGTGAGAGACGATTTGCTACAGCCGGATTTTGTTGATGTTGCCTTTGAAAGTAAGAAGATGGGAGATGAAGCAACCATGTCTTGCATAGAGATAGTGTAAAGACTAGAATTACGCGAGCCGTATATAAGGTCATTTCCTTTGTAGATCACTTAATGAAACAAGTTTTCTCCCCGAAAGCAACCTCCAAATCTCCATCACAAACCGACCCATCGAAAATAGATTGCACCGAGGCCTTCCACATAGTAAACCTCGCTAATTTCGATGTTCCTATTGATATAGTCTCCGTAGTCTATGATAGTCGCTGGTGCGATCATTCCTAACTGACAAATGCCAATGAACTTTGCAATAAAGTTTGATAACGCTTAAGGTTGCCTGTCATGTGCTCGGGAACATCGCTATCAACAATCCAGAGAATGACCAGACACCGCATTACATACGTATCTACGTATGGAATAGAAGTAGATGGGAACCCGAAATGTTAGAGGGTTCCAAGCAATGATAGTAGACACACACATATATAACTTTAGGCATCCATTTAAATCCTAATGTGTTATATATCCATTTCGCCATCTATAACCACTGCTTGCTTTAGTCTTTTGAATGCACTAGGTGGTACTACATTCTTAGGAGGTGAAACTCGAGCTGTGGACAAGAATGCTTGCTTTTAGAATCTAAAGAAGGTGGTCTACAAGCACGCACTTAGAATGATTAGGGCCTAGAGGTATTCCGATTCTTAGGATTCAGAACTAGAGATTATAGCTTTAGCAACACATTTGTCATGACAATCGAATTCATACTTTTATGACAACAACACAAGGTGCATCGAATGAATATCAAAAGTACTTAAGAGTTTAGATTCACATCACTATTTCTATTACATTTTCCAGACGCAATATCATAGTGGAAGCAACGTGAGTCTTATTCATAGTCCTAGGGTGTTCTTTCCCTTTAGCATTCCTTATTGATCTTTTCTAGGTCGCAACTTCCTATTCTTCGATTGAGTGCTCCTAGGTCGCTGGTGCGGATGTTTGGAAAAGACACAACTATTCTGCTTTCAAGAGAAGGAAGCACGTTAGCAACTTATGATTTGGCAATAGGAATTTAGGTTCACGATTACTAAGTGTTACCGGTGCTAATCTCTTAATGAAGGTAGGTGGAAGTAGTTCATACTTTCCTAACATTTCTCTTAACTTAGAGATAGTGCTAATCAAATCTTGATTTTCGTAATCGAATATTACCAAAGAAAATTCATGACTTCTCTAGTGTGAGCAAGATAGTGATCAAGTTCGCTTGATGCTTCATGACGAGTCTTATTGAGTAAATCAAATATGACACCATATTCCTATTTAACTTTTACAAGTTCTTGTTCATATTTTGAGATTTGACTTTTCAAAGACACATTTTGATCATCCAGCTGCTCAAATTTAGGATCAAGATTTTGCACGCGAATCGAGCGATTTTCTTTGAAAACCAAGTTGTTGATTGTAATATCTTTTTCACACCAATTAAGACGACGCTTTGCATTGTAAAGTTCGTTATAATCGCTCATTTTCGCTTTTAAAGACTCGATCCGGCTACATTATCGTGATTCTCAATAGTTACCACAGAGTCAACATTATCGCCAGAGATATAATCGATGCATGTGGCAAAGAATAGAATAACACAACATTATGGATATCAAGACGATAACATCTTTCAAGAGTCGATCAACATCTTTTCTCAACATTTTCTTTTACGCTTAGTATTAGAAATAGATGTTTCAGCTTTCTCCAAACGACCTTCATGACTCCAAGTTCCTTATGAAAGTCCTGCTCCCAAGACAATGCACAACTTTTCAAATTTTTAACATTTGGTAAAAGATTTTTCTCAAAATGTCTCTTTGTTCTCGCGCGTAGGCGATTGAAAGTGTTGAACTTTGATTTCGTAATGATATTCTATCTCATGTTCTAAAGTTTTGAGGTCACCATGAAAATATCAAAATATCTAAGAATTTTGCGATTTTCGTGTTTTGAGTTTACTTCATCGATGGAAGATAAAGGACCATAAATTTGTGCATAACTGTCAGATTAACATTAGAAGACTGTGTGTTTTGATGATAACCCTGGTGTGTTAGAAGAATCACAGGACAAAAGTGACCGCTTTTGAATAATTAAAAGGTTTGTTGTAAACAACAGCTTTTAATTTCGACCGACTCTCGCCTTCTCAGATCTAATTCCTCTTGACGATGATATTCAACAACACCATAATGTAATTATCAATTTTATATTCTCGTGACCGGAAACTTCGTGATTTGGTTTGAATGTTTTGGTTGAAAGCGTTGGTTTGTAGTCGCCAAGATTTGGTCCATATCCTTTCGATCGGGTTTTAAGGTAACTTTTCAATAGCGCCATCGACTCACCATGTTTGTAAACAACAGCTTAAACTCTTTAAGTTCATGCTGTGTCGATAATTTCTTCAAGATGATTATCTATTCGGTTCGTGGAATGCTTTTGTATGCAGAGAACTGCTTTTGACAAGTTAACAACTCACCTTTAGCTTTTTGATTTTCCAAGGTGAGAGTGTTAATTTGCTTTTTATGTTCATGTTTCAGCTTGTTCTATCTCGCATAATAAAGCATTCTTCAAGCGGCTAGATCACGATCTATCTCTAAATATTTTCGCTTTGATGAGATTTAGTAAAGGTCGCTCAAAACCTTTTCACGCTTTTCTCGAGTTTTGAAAAGTTGAGTTGCTTTTGTAAACATTCAAAATCCTTGGTTAATGCAAAGCATTTTACTTTTTAAGGTTTTATTTAATGCACAACATTCTTTAATTTGGGATTGCCGGTCTTTAAGTAAGAGAGCAAGATCCGATGAGGCAAAGTTCTGCTTGTTCAATGTAAGTCACAACATGATCATTATTTAGATCCTCATATCACCACGAGTCAATTAGATTATCAAAGGAAACCATAAGGTCATCTTGATCGTCAAATGTAACTACAGGTCTATTTGAAAATCGTCTCGAATGAGATGTAAATGACTCATTTTGAACATTCTCGAGCCATGCTTGATTCGGATGTTGGCGGAGATATTAGATCGTAGATAAATATGGTTTGTTCGTACCGAGACAATCCATCGTTGTCACACACTGGCCTCAGGTCACTCATGTGTAACTCATGCATATTAGCCATCAACATTATCGCCGCATTGGCCTCGCAAGTCCTCCATATCATCATCCGAGTCTCGCATTAGCCATAAAACTCGTTTTGTCCGCGAGAGATCCACCACTTCATCCTTAAGAGCCAAAAGAAGAGCCTCTTTGAAATAAGCACTTCCCTAGTCCCGGCTTTGGGCATGCATTAGCCAGTGTCCTTCTCATTGCGCTTGTAGCATCAAGACCATTCAACCCATTCTCAAGATTTCTTGTTCCACCACTAGAGCTCGTTGTTATTCCGACCCAAAACATTAAACCCTTGACCACCGCCCATCCGACGCACTATAACCACGTATTTCAACTTCAACTCGTCCATTGTTTACAACAAATGATTTCGTGTGTTAGATGAGGAACGAATACGATTGTTGGATTTGTTGGTATAACGCCAAAAGCATTAGCAATCATAACAAATCCTTGTTGCAATGCATCGAACGGACGGTGTCCTCATTAGCTTCATCGAAAATTGGTTGAGCATTGTTGTTGTTGTATGGAACCGCTTGATTTTGTTGAGATTGTTGCCGTGAATGAGCGCTTTGTGACATGCTTGGTTGAGTTGCTTGTTGAGGAGGATAACTTTGTTGAGCATGTAAGGCAAGTTGTTGATTTTCCGATGTGTAGTGGAGAAATTTGAGCACGAGAATCCTTTCCCGATCAACTTCCTTTTCATGAGGCTTCAAGTAATCGTACAACAATCCATATGTAGAATGATGCATATTCTTCGCCGACGGAGAAAATGACATACTTCTCCCATTCGTGACCAAGACTACTCAGAACTTAGTATTCACTGCAATTCTTGGCATGATGATGTTGTGTTTATCCAAATCATTGATGATGTCCGAAAATCGATGATGATAAGACTCTAGTGTCTCCGTGTTCAATCATGAAGTGTTCATAAGCCAAGTAAATTTTGGATTCCAAATCCTCCTCGATTGAGTATGCATCCTTCCATAAGAAGATGAATATGTTCCCACATTTCCTTTGCGCCTTTTGAGCATCAACACTTCAAGAATCAGTTAGTAATCCTAAAAGGATATATTGCATTGCAAGCTCATCGTGTTCATAGTGTAGAAGTTCGCTTGATTTAAATCGCAATGAGCAATGTTCATTTGTTCATCTCTCGTGGAATAGATTAGGATCTCCGGGTACAATGACAAGAGGCATCTCAAATGGACCTTCCAAGATAACCTTCTTTAAGAACTTTCCATGTGGCTTCTTCCGTATCACAAAACCTAAAGAACCCGATCACCCATTGATCGTAGTTTCGGAGTGACCATTGAGGTCTATCAAGTGATCCACCTCATGAATTGATTGTTGGTCGCTAAAGCTTCACACATCTTTGCAAACCAAGTTGGTTCCTTCATAGTGTTCCTTGATGGATGTTGATTGAAGTCATTTGTAGGGTTGAACTTGAAGACTTGATGTGTTTGAACCATTTGTGGTGGAGGAATTGCTCCAAGTTGTGGAGTATGTTGTTGATTAAATTGTTGATAAATTGCTTGTTGTTGATTTCATTGTTGATGTTGTGACTTAGTTGTTGTTGTCGTTGAGAATAAGTATAAGGAAATAGTTAGAGTATGGTGGTTGTGACATGTTGAAAACTTGTGTTGGTAAAATGGATCTTTGTAGTCGAATGAACCTTTGTTGATGAAGTGTCCTTAGCGTAGAAATCACAATAAACCAAGTAGAACTTATGCGTAAAACACCAAAGTTACGCGAACAAATAGAGTTACGCTGAGGTTTAGCTTACGGTAAGTATGGAAAAGACTCTAAAGTTAGGCGAGACACAAAGTTAGGCGAGAAAGTTAGGCGAGGATTATCTTATGCGTAAGACTCAGGCTTAGGCGTAAGATGAATCTTATGCGTAGGATTTCTACGCGTAAGCTTTATGCTTGCGCGTAAGATTGTGGTTTTATCTCATGATCTTTTACACTTCACAAAGCAAAAGATATCTAAAGTCGACGATTTTCAGCTTATCCAAGCAAGAAAACACGAGTAAACCACTAAATCAAGATCAAACCACGGATAAAGTTACGCCAGAAGATTAGGGTTTTGATACGCTGTAATCTTACTCAAAAATGATAATGCCCAAATTTGTTTCTAAACCGATTTTTGTTATGGAATAGCCAAAGGTACCAAAATAACACAAAAGTGAACCTTGATAAACCAAAATTACTAAACGGGTTACGCTAGAACTTCACCTACCTAACAAAAACAAGCTCAAAACTTAGATCCACGCAGAAGTTTGAAACTTTTGCCAAAAACAAGTATTTTAACACCTTAATACGTTGAAAGTACAAGAATCTTGATTAAAACGTAAAACAAGTTTTAAGCGAACCAAAGTATCTTGTTATTCTACGCAGTAGGACCAAACCCACTTCAAGAAATAACGATTCACCCAACTAGTTAGGCGATTGATACCACTGTTAGGTCACTAGTTTTACAACACAAGCTTACAAGAAAGAGATTAAGGCGATTGAACAATAAACCAAACACACACACACACGATATAGTAGGACAGTTATGCGTAGGTGAGAGTGAAAGAGAAATATTGAACAACCAACCTTCAAATGAAGGTTTACAAGAGTATTTATAGGCAAGGAGCTAGGGCAACACTCCCACTCCTTCCCTTTTCCTTATTGGACATGGGCCTAAACTTATGGGCCTTCTACATAAGCTTGACCTAAAACAAACATAAAGGCCATAATAAGCTACCTATTACATATGAGTAACTAACACTTGAATTATGGTTTAGGAGTGATTCCAACATAGATGCATTGCATCTTGTAGATACATTGAATCTACTTGGTACCCATAACCCATGACCCATACCCAATGTCTAGATACATTGTACCCTTGGTGGCACTTCAAACCCATGGATCATATCCATAACCCATGGTATTGACCCATACCCATAAGACTAGATACATTGTACTCACTAGATACATTGTATCTAAAGGAACACCCATGGACCAACCCATAACCCATGACCCATAACCAAAACCCATGGGAAAAGGGAGTCGCCCCACGATCCCCAAGATCGACGGATCCCTCAAGTGAGGGATCCGTGGGATCTGGGAACAAGAGCTAGTTTTCTTCTATAAATAGCGAGCCACTTCTTACCATTTCTTCACACCTTCACACATAGTTTCTTCCACCAAATCTAGGATATTTAGATCATTAGGAAACATGTAAACCACCTCATCTCATATGATCATAATGCTTCTAACTCTCATTTGTTGTAAGCATACTCCCCAAAGTGATCCTCCAAAGCAAGCTTAGAGATCTTGCTTCCTTACCCATCAAGTGATCACCCATCACAAGATACAAGCACATAAAGATCTTATACAACAAGTTTGGGAAACTTGTCATCTTCATTCATAGAAGACCACTACATCATTCTTCGGGTTCTTGATGTTTAGTCTAGAGTTCATATCCATTAGACACATTGTCTGGATATTGTCTAGTATCATATTCTTGTATCTATGACTAGACTAGATGGTATGTGTTTGTGCCATAAAACACAAGGTTTGTTATGTTGGGCCACAAAACATAACGGGTGTCATAGATGTGTCAAAGGCATTAGTGAAGAGCGTCAAGATCCGTGTCAAGGCATTAGTGAAAGGTGTCAAGGATCGTAAATGGCATTAGTGAAGAATGCATAGGTCGATAATCGATGAGGTGCATCGTTATACATATAGTATTTGTTTAGATCCAAGGATGGTGATATCCTTGATGGTGTTGTAACAAGGAGTGGATCTCCTTGAGATTAGGTGTTGTGTTGTGATGGGTAGTAGTTCCTCCATAGTAATGGAACTAGGTGCTTAGCCTAGTACCCAATAAAGGGTAGGCGACGCTAGTAGGTGTGGTTCACCTTGGAGTGAAAGAACCCGGTGGTTAGCCTAGCACCGTATAAAGGGTAGGCGACGCCAGGATAGGTGTGGTTCGCCTGGTGTAAAAGAACCTGTGATTTAGCTTTGTACCGAAAAAGGTGTAAGCGATGTTGAAGGCTTCTCCATAAGGAGTTGGTGTAGTGATTAAGAACTCTCGAGTAGGTGACTCGGGAGTGGAGTAGGCAAGGAAGGCGCCCTTGTAGCCGAACCACTATAAATCCTCGTGTTGGTTTGTCTATCCTTTTACTTATCGCTTTACTCTTATTCTTGCATTACATTGTTTATTTTCTATGTGGTTGATGTCTATGTTTGTGACACATACTTGGTCTTTCATATAGTCACAAACTATATTTAACACTTTACATATTATGACACGCTTGATCAAGAAAAAGCAACCGGACTAATAATGGTGAAACTTGATTTTAATGAACCATTAATCTTATGGAATCTTATGTGATATTAAGGGTTGACCTTACATGCCGAATGCGTTAAATGCATCCTCGCTGAGATTAGCAAATGCAATGGTTTATACTATATTTGATACAAAAGTTTTAAGTTTGAAACGAAACGATTCACCCCCCCCCTACGCTTTTCACATATTTGTTTTGTCCAATTGCATTTGCGTAATAAACCATGAGCAAATGTCGGTTAGGTAATTTTGGCACCAAATTTTCAATTTTCATGACATATAGAGTGGGCTATTAGTCTTAATAAAGCGCCTCATGGATATGAAGTTATATGACTAGCACAAAACCTTTACCACTTAAATTCCACCCAAAATGCGAGGATCACCCTTAGATTAGTAGGAATTAAAGCATTCATCTTTAATGCTTAGAGTGTAAACCCGTAGTATAATAGATTCTAGAGCTTGTTTTGTGATGCATTCCGAGATCGCTAGTAAGAAAACACTTGTGTAGTTAGGAATAACTAAATGATAATGTGCATTAGATAACCCTTGTTTGATACCGTAATTCAATTACTTCTTCCACATCGGTTGAGTAATTCCCACATCTTTGCGTTGTACTCATCTTTAGTACACGATACCCTAGTTAACCCCTCGAGCCTATCCTTTTCGCTGGCTCGTGATGTTTTGCCCGGAATATCAATGAAGAGCATTGTTTACATCCCACCCCCAAATGTACACCCAAATCGCTTTAGCCTACCATGTATGCACTCACTTTTAGTGCATTATTGTTATCACACTTAACCCTTAGTTCAATTATCTAGTTGCTTGCATAAGTTGCAAAGTCGAGTCATATCCTTTGTACACAGTTTTGGGACGATTGGTACTCATGGGAAAAGTTAAATTTTATGAGATGACGGGAAGGGAACGTTAAATTCAAATTCCCTTTATTTGCATAATAATGTACTCCAAGTGTTTTGATCTTTTCAATTCGGTCATAATTAGTGTTAGAGTAATAAAACTCAAGTGTAGGATGTGCCTATAAATCCCTATCATTTTGATGTTATCGTGAGAGGATGGTAGAGTAAAAGGTATGAAAAAAAAATAAAAAAAAAAAAAAAAAAAAAAAAAAAAAAAAAAAGGGCTACTATCTTACATCTATCTTTAAATTTATGTTTGTTTGTTTCAGCTTATCTAGAGTTTAGAGTGTCGAGTCTTGGCTTACCAACGCCATTCTTCGCATGCTTGTAACATAAAGATTTTTGACTTACCACCACCAAATAGCC
The DNA here is from genome assembly GCA_022545495.1 of Chrysanthemum lavandulifolium. Classification (NCBI taxonomy): domain Eukaryota; kingdom Viridiplantae; phylum Streptophyta; class Magnoliopsida; order Asterales; family Asteraceae; genus Chrysanthemum; species Chrysanthemum lavandulifolium. The sequence goes on from CM040239.1 coordinate 211,955,427, forward strand.
TATCCCACCAAACCATTTGTTTCCCTACCGTAAGCCTAACGTTACAACCCTTTAAAAGACCTCTTGGATACTCTTTCCTAGGTGCTTACGCCAAAGCGATGGAGGTTTGATCTAGTCTCAAGCCTATGGTAATCTATATACTAGGACCGGTTAATGAGTGTTTATCTTCCATTTCCAACTTGTTATATTTCATATACACCCGAGAGATGTGAGTATCCAAACACCCCATGTGAGGTGCTAGTATGTAATTTCCATGCTTTTTATGACTTTTATGAGGCTTATATGCTAGAATCATTCTAAACTAATGCCTCATGACCTCTAACTTATAAATTGATTGGCTAAAGCACATTTTCTTGAGGACAAGCAAAGTGTGACAACCCGTACTTTCAGGTCATTTCTTGACACAATTTATGCCTCATTATTTCAACATTTATAGTAAACTTGGTTTACTTGTTCCAAATTCGCGTAACCTTAAAGGTCTAGCGGCGAATTCATGATCATAACATCACGAACATTTCATATGGACTAAGATTAGTCTACATTTCATTAACATCATTTGCATCTCATTAATTCATTCATGACATTTCATTTCACTTTATACGCGTAATTTTTATATTTAATAAACGTAATCGCGTGAGTTATTATTTTGTATATTTAATCCGTTACTTTCAAAAATGATCCCTAGATATTTTATACTTACATTTAGTTGATAAAACTATATTTTGAGTTTAACTAGTGTTTGAATTTATTTTGAATTTAAATCGTTAAATTCATATTATTACGACGTTTTCTTAAAAACTACTCGGTAATTATTTGATCACTCAAATTTTACAAGGAATGTATTTTTATAATTTTATGATCTCATTACATTCTACTTTGGTCTATTAAAATCTCTTTACAAAAAATCTACCATTTACCTTTACCTATACATTTTCCTACAAATATACTTACACTTTTTCTTACAAAATGTTACAAGTATTTACACAACACATTATATAAAAAAAAAAAAAAAGATATTTTGAGGACACAAGATCCACAAAATCAAAGTTAGGGAGGTGTGTTATTAATAATGCATGGTGCATTAATATCATGTCTCTACACAACTTAAAAGTCTACTTCTACTACTTTTTCTCATTCATATCATTCACAAGTGTTAAAAAATTGAGTTTCTCTCCTTTTCTTTGTGTTCTCCAAACCGGCCATATATCAAAAACAAAGGGGATCAAAAAGCTTTGCAAGATCAAGTGTTATTACAACCTAGATTATATCCTTTATTTGGTTTTGAAATAAAAACCAAGGATATTTAAGTTTAATCCTTGTTACCTACACCTCATCACTTGCACTTGTAAGCATGTTTTATTCATTTTCATGTTTCCTTTTCAATTTCATATGTTTCTCTTCATTTTGGAGCTTATATGCATGATATGTGATTTATACCATTTATTTCATGATTTTAGAAGTTATATATACATATTGGTCATCCTATAATTATTCCCATGGTATTCTTTGGTCTTGATGGTGATTAGGAACCCATGACACCCTAAGAAGGTGTATGGTAGGATTAGATTAGTTTTGGAGTTGATTTGAAGGGATTAGAATAGGTTTTGTCCGAGAAAACTATTTTCGATAACTATATTTTAGGTTCTGTCCTTGTTTCGAATTTCTGGAAAACCTACTGTTGGTACGAAACTTTGGCCTTGGTATTTAGAAAATATACTTTAAAACGAATCCGTGGCCTTTTGAACGGATAAAACGGACTTATAACGAAGAAGTTATGGATTTTAAAGTTTGACGACGAAATAAATAGTTTCGAAAATTTCGACTTCTTTGCTTTTAGTTTGTTCGGGTCAAAACGAGCCTTAAGCTTCACAAATTATTTCGACTAGTCAAAATATATTAGTTTACTTGATACGGGCTAAGGACATATTTTACGAGAAAACGGATTTAAAACGACAAAGATATGCACGCTTTCATAAAGTTGCCGTAAATATTATTTTCTAAAATCTATATTACTTTTACGCTACAAGCATTTCACTAGTCAGAACGACCATGTTTGCGGTGCTTTTAACAAGGTTATGAAACTTTTTAGAACGAAATGTCTTCTAGTAAAATCAAGTTCATCGGCCATATTTTTCAAAACAAAAAGTGCTTTGTCAAGCGGAGTTTTAGTGAATTAATTACGGATGTTCAAACTTGGCGAAACTTATTTTCGCACACAATTAGCAAAAATCACTATCTTTAGCCCTTAATATCTTTATGATCGAGACCTTTTGGACGAAAACTCCCGAATCGAAACTTCTAGATATCGATACAAACTTTCCAAAACCGTCGAGTTCGTTCTCTAACGATCGACGACACCGCTTTTACGACTATTTTTCCGAGCCATTTTTGTTAATTTCATGATTTTCCGACGACATTGTTTTGCTACGAAAAGTTGTAATTTCACCAAAATCATTATAAAACCATTATAGGATGACATTTTGACGTAAAACATGTAAAGTCATTTTGAAGGGTCAAGACGCCAAAAGAGTATTTTTCGACGACGAGTAATATTTTCAAAACCCGTAAATGGTATAAATAACATACGGTGCAAGCATAACATTACATTGCAACTCATGACGTATCATATCCTTCACAATAGGTCAAGGTTAACGATCACATTACATCTCGGTGTACTCACTTTTGTCTTCGCATCATTCCACCAAGTGAGTTTCATAGCCCTACTTTTACTTGTTTTCATAAATGTTTTGGGGAGATACATGCTCAATTATTTTCATAACTATCATGATTATTTGAAACTACATGTTTAATCGAATCGAATGTTTAGTCATGCAAAGTAACCAGATACCATACGTAGTATTTCCATAGTACATTCATTGGACCGATGGTCTTGGTATATTCATTAGACCGATGGTCTTGGTATATTCATTGGACTGATGGTCTTGGTATATTCATGAGATCGATGGTCTTGGTACATTCATTGGACCGATGGTCTTGGTACATTCATTGAACTCGATGGTCTTGGTATAAACATTGCACTAATGGTCATGGAACAATTTGGAACCGTATTTAATTAGGTGTTATATTAAGTAACTATGGATACATTAAGTTAGGCACTATCTTGTGAACTCATTTGACGATTTGGGCTTGAACATAAACTATATTACACTTTGGCAATGGGTTGTGAATACACAAAGTTGCAAGTTTTGTATGGGCGAACTTGAACCGAGTGGATTTACGATGCCTTTTGTCGCATAAACGATTTTGAAAGGCTTTACATTTCAATTCAAACTCTATGAACTCACTCAACCTTTGTGTTGACACTTTTAGCATGTTTTTATCTCGTGTTTCTAAGGCATTCACTTCATGGCATGCATTTGGACACATCATGGAGTCGTGGTGACGACGCTGCCTCACTGGGTTTTACATACTTTAAAACATCGTTTGGATTGTAACAAACTTATTTCCGCACAAGTTGATTTTCATTTGGGACCTACTTTGTGAACTCGATTGTTTTATTAAATCAAACGATGTATTTTACTAACGACACTTTAGGTCGCTCGATATAACTTGTGATTGTGATGTTATGACAACAACCCCGTGAATTCCATTCCACGCAAAATGTAATTTGGGGTGTGATGATTGGTATCGAGCTTCATTATAGAGAACTAGGTTGCATCATTGACCCTAGACTATAACTACATTATCATAGCATCTCATCATTTCATCATAAGTGAATGTTCACTTTACATGCGGTTTTACGCACATTTTCGAGTTATTTACATTCATTTCATATCGATTGTCACATGGATGCCTTTAAATGCCCGTTCCATTATTCTTTCTTCATACTCTAATGTGGAGAATTCCTTGTCAGTCCCTATCACAATTTTCACACCAATCGACTCATCACCGAAAACGTCGAATGCCGAGATGAACCTTTAAATAGGGCGAAGTCGCTCTCACTCCTTTGTTTCACCACTAACATGTCGAGTTACACTTTATTCACACATTAAGTCTCTAAACCATCATACATTGAAGCACTTACGACACATCATAACCCATTTCGTAGGAAACCGTCGATCATTTTGAAAAATAACCTCAAACTCATCGCTTATCACATTTCTTTGAAGCGCTTATTATTAACATCGGATTTTGCTACGCCTCACATTTCCTCTTGTTTTGAAGAAGATATGGCAATCAAGAAAGCTACAGCTTGAAATGACCCAAGCGGCTATTCGTGGTTAGTGAATGATAGCATTGCTAATGCTCTAAGAGTTGAAAGGGAACGGTGGCTGCCGCCGCCGAGGTCAGCGATCGTCAGAGCCGCAAGGCTTGTCACTTCCATCGGAAATGCAGGAGGATCCGGAGTTAAGAGTCGTTTTACAAGGATTTCAAAGTGGAGATCCCACCAAGTTTAAAGGGATCAAGGAGCCACCGCCATGGTGCGATGGTTCGAGAAATTGAGTCCGTGTTTTTGCTGTAACCGCCTTGATGATAGTAAGGTCAAATATGCTACAAGTACATTACTCGATGGAGCATTGTCGTGGTGGAATTCATATGCTCAACCGATTGAATGGAGAATGCTTTCAAGCTTACTTGGGAGCAATTCAAGAGTTTGGTGACTAAGAAGTTTTGTCCTCGCATCGGAAGTGAAGAAGTTGGAGATGAATTCTATGAACTAAGGACTATTGGGTACGATATTGACACTTACATTCAAGATTTCAAGAATTGGCGTGTTATGCCCATCTATGGTTTCGGATAATGAGAAGCTACCGAGGCTTTCATCAAGGACTCCCGAAATTATTCAAGGCGATGTGACTTCTTCCGACCCGCAAACGATCGAGAAAGCTATTCAATTGACTCAAAAGCTCATGGCCCGTGTAGTGAAGAGAGCAAGCACCCCAACACTAACCAAAACAACAACAACCACAACAACCGCACCAACCACTACAATAACCAAAACAACAACAACAACGAAGATAACCAAATCAACCACAACAAAAGAAAATGGGAAACGACCAAGGAGATTATAACAACAACAACCAAAACCGCAACACTAACCATCATCAACAATGTAAAAGAGGGCAAGAAACCGCAATGGTATATGTTGTCGCACCAAGAAAGGCGAGGTTATGCCGAACCTACCCACTATGTAATCGATGTAAGTATCATCACACGGGTCTTTGTCCCGCTAAGTGTTACAAGTGTCAACAATCGACACCTTGCCAGAATTGTAGAGGCAAGGCCATGGTTACATGTTACGATGCGGGGAGCAAGGACACTATCGAATCAATGTCCTCAAAACCAAGGTCAACAAGTCGAAGGTGCTCATGGAATGTATATATGTTAAGGAGGAGGAGGAGCTCGTCAAGGTATCAACGACGCGAAGACGAAGAAGTTCGAAACTAATGCCTTATTTCTCCTTACGATTATGTCGCACTAAGTTTATGTTTTCCATCGCACCAATCTTTATAACCTAAGATGTATTTCGCTTGATAAACCACTCGTTGTAAAATATTCTCATCTATCGTACTTTACTTTCTTTCCGATTTGTTATCATTTACGAGGATTTTAATTCTTTTACTTTAACTACCATTTTAACGACACTTCTCCATGTCTTCTCTCCTCGATGTTCATCACAATTTTAACATCGCTTGACTCAACACCAAACAACATATGAGTCGATTAGTCCAAGCATTGCATAGTTACTCCTAAATTATACATAGCCCGATCACCTATGTCTAATTCAGAAGAATCATGCAATGAAGGGAGTAGTAGTCTTATATGAGTAAGCAATTCCGTAATCGAGCCAAATTTTCAAAAGATTTTCTTCAAACCACTTGTTTCCGCTTGATCCGCGTGGCGCTCTTGTTTGATGAGTTGCAAAGATCAAACTAGAAACAAGTTGTTACCTAAACCGATTTAGCCTAATCTCATGACAGCTTCTTGTTTGATGAGTTGTGAGATTAAGTAAAATCGGTTACCAAAAAGTCTTTTGAGGGTTTTGCTCGGAATGGGAAAGTTTGCTACATCAAACCCTAAACCCGTTAGACCTAATAACGATTGAATTCGTGGATCAATTCCCTTTTTAGATGGGCGAATGTGACAACCCGTACTTCGTGTCATTTCTTGACACAATTTATGCCTCATTATTTCAACATTTATAGTAAACTTGGTTTACTTGTTCCAAATTGCGTAACCTTAAAGGTCTAGCGGCGAATTCATGATCATAACATCACGAACATTTCATATGGACTAAGATTAGTCTACATTTCATTAACATCATTTGCATCTCATTAATTCATTCATGACATTTCATTTCACTTTATACGCGTAATTTTTATATTTAATAAACGTAATCGCGTGAGTTATTATTTTGTATATTTAATCCGTTACTTTCAAAATGATCCCTAGATATTTTATACTTACATTTAGTTGATAAAACTATATTTTGAGTTTAACTAGTGTTTGAATTTATTTTGAATTTAAATCGTTAAATTCATATTATTACGACGTTTTTCTTAAAAACTACTCGGTAATTATTTGATCACTCAAATTTTACAAGGAATGTATTTTTATAATTTTTATGATCTCATTACATTCTACTTTGGTCTATTAAAAATCTCTTTTACAAAAAAATCTACCATTTACCTTTACCTATACATTTTCCTACAAATATACTTACACTTTTTCTTACAAAATGTTACAAGTATTTACACAACACATTTTAAAAAAAATATATATATATATATTTTGAGGACACAAGATCCACAAAATCCGGTTAGGGGAGGGTGTGTTATTAATAATGCATGGTGCATTAATATCATGTCTCTACACAACTTAAAAGTCTACTTCTACTACTTTTTCTCATTCATATCATTCACAAGTGTTAAAAAATTGAGTTTCTCTCCTTTTCTTTGTGTTCTCCAAACCGGCCATATATCAAAAACAAAGGGGATCAAAAAGCTTTGCAAGATCAAGTGTTATTACAACCTAGATTATATCCTTTATTTGGTTTTGAAATAAAAACCAAGGATATTTAAGTTTAATCCTTGTTACCTACACCTCATCACTTGCACTTGTAAGCATGTTTTATTCATTTTCATGTTTCCTTTTCAATTTCATATGTTTCTCTTCATTTTTGGAGCTTATATGCATGATATGTGATTTATACCATTTATTTCATGATTTTAGAAGTTATATATACATATTGGTCATCCTATAATTATTCCCATGGTATTCTTTGGTCTTGATGGTGATTAGGAACCCATGACACCCTAAGAAGGTGTATGGTAGGATTAGATTAGTTTTGGAGTTGATTTGAAGGATTAGAATAGGTTTTGTCCGAGAAAAACTATTTTCGATAACTATATTTTAGGTTCTGTCCTTGTTTCAATTTCTGAAAACCTACTGTTGGTACGAAACTTTGGCCTTGGTATTTAGAAAATATACTTTAAAACGAATCCGTGGCCTTTGAACGGATAAAACGGACTTATAACGAAGAAGTTATGGATTTTAAAGTTTGACGACTAAATAAATAGTTTCGAAAATTTCAACTGTCGCTTTTAGTTTGTTCGGGTCAAAACGAGCCTTAAGCTTCACAAATTATTTCGACTAGTCAAAATATATTAGTTTACTTCGATACGGCTAAGGACATATTTTACGAGAAAACGGATTTAAAACGACAAAGATATGCACGCTTTCATAAAGTTGCCGTAAATATTATTTTCGAAAATCTATATTACTTTTACGTTACAAGCATTTCACTAGTCAGAACGACCATGTTTGCGGCTGCTTTTAACAAGGTTATGAAACTTTTAGAACGAAATGTCTTCTAGTAAAATCAAGTTCATCGGCCATATTTTTCAAAACAAAAAGTCGCTTTGTCAAGCGGAGTTTTAGTGAATTAATTACGGATGTTCAAACTTGGCGAAACTTATTTTCTCGCACACAATTAGCAAAAATCACTATCTTTAGCCCTTAATATCTTTATGATCGAGACCTTTTGGACGAAAACTCCGAATGTAATCTTCTAGATATCGATACAAACTTTCCAAAACCGTCGAGTTCGTTTTCTAACGATCGACGACACCGCTTTACGACTATTTTTCCGGAGCCATTTTTGTTAATTTCATGATTTTCCGACGACATTGTTTTGCGGCGAAAAGTTGTAATTTCACCAAAATCATTATAAAACCATTATAGGATGACATTTTGACGTAAAACATGTAAAGTCATTTTGAAGGGTCAAGACGTCAAAAGAGTATTTTTCGACGACGAGTAATATTTTCAAAACCCGTAAATGGTATAAATAACATACGAAGTGCATGCATAACATTACATTGCAACTCATGACGATCATATCCTTCACAATAGGTCAAGATTAACGTATCACATTACATCTCGTGTACTCACTTTGTCTTCGCATCATTCCACCAAGTGAGTTTCATAGCCCCTACTTTTACTTGTTTTCATAAATGTTTTGGGGAGATACATGCTCAATTATTTTCATAACTATCATGATTATTTGAAACTACATGTTTAATCGAATCAATGTTTAGTCATGCAAAGTAACCGTAGACACTATCGTAGTATTTCCATAGTACATTCATTGGACCGATGGTCTTGGTATATTCATTAGATCGATGGTCTTGGTATATTCATTGGACCGATGGTCTTGGTATATTCATTAGATCGATGGTCTTGGTACATTCATTGGACCGATGGTCTTGGTACATTCATTGAACTGATGGTCTTGGTATAAACATTGCACTAATGGTCATGGAACAATTTGGAACCGTACGAATTAGGTGTTATATTAAGTAACTATGGATACATTAAGTTAGGCACTATCTTGTGAACTCATTTGACGATTTGGGCTTGAACATAAACTATATTACACTTTGGCAATGGGTTGTGAATACACAGGTTGCAAGTTTTGTATGGGCGGAACTTGGAACTGAGTGGATTTACGATGCCTTTGCTGCATAAACGATTTTGAAAGGCTTTACATTTCAATTCAAACTCTATGAACTCACTCAACCTTTGTGTTGACACTTTTAGCATGTTTTTATCTCAGGTTTCTAAGGCATTCACTTCATGGCATGCATTTGGACACATCATGGAGTCGTGGTGACGACGCGGTCTCCCTGGGTTTTACATACTTTAAAACATCGCTTGATTGTAACAAACTTATTTCCGCACAAGTTGATTTTCATTTGGGACCTACTTTGTGAACTCGATTGTTTTATTAAATCAAACGATGTATTTTACAAACGACACTTTAGGTCGCTCGATATAATCGTGATTGTGATGCTATGACAACAACCCCGTGAATTCCATTCCACCGCAAAATGTAATTTGGGTGTGACAAGCGTAATCGGTAGAAATACCAACCCCAAATCCAATACCCCGAGATTCAGACTGCTCTATTTCTTAAAAACATAAAAGATAAAAAATCTTCCTCAACCCCAACCTTAGCGTAGTAACTTCTCACTAGCATTCCTATTTCCCTGAGAACGATATCAATTCCGTGGCTTACCCTAATACTACACTATAACGATTAGGTTCACTCGCCTAGGTGTTGAAAAACTTGCTCGATTTAAAAGGAAGTTCCTTTTACCCTCAATGACGCGTAGAAGTTATCGATATATACATACTTAGTATGTATTATAATGGTAATGAATGGGTAGAAGTTTAAGTATTTAACCCGCTGACTTAATACATTAAATGTAGTCAAGTAAACCCAAAGTCCATGACCCATACCCATGGAGCATAACCCATGACCCATTACATGACATCATGCCTAAGTCATAATGGGTATTATCCATGACCCATGGAGCTAACCCATAACCCATAGACTAGATGCATTGCATCTTCTAGATACATTGTATCCACTTGGATACCCATGGTCCAAAGTCTAGGACCCATGACCCACAACCCATGACCCATAATCCATGGGTAATGAGGAGCTGCCTCACTGCCCCCGCCACACCTGGAGGGATCCCTCAAGTAAGGGATCCGTGGGATCCGTGGAACAGTAGCCTATTTTTGTCCATAAATAGTGAGCCATTTCTTCATTGTTGGTTGTCACTCCTACACATACTTTCTCCTAGTATTTTAAACTCCCTAACCTCATATCCAAAGGATCTTCCTATGTAGTTTGTGTTTGTTTTTGTGTGATTCTCTAGGTTCCTCTTAAAGGCGAGATCACCACCTCTTGAAGTCGATCAAGCTCAAGTCCATGAGTTGCCATCCTTCGTCATCATCAAGACTACTAAATTTCTCTTGTTGATAGTTCTTTCTTCCTCTGTAGAAGTGTTGTGTCTAAGGCATTTGTGAAGGATGCCAAAAGGGTCAAGACGAAGGCATTAGTGAAAGGTGTCGAACGCCCGTATCAAAGGCATTAGTGAAGGATGCCAAAAGGGTCAAGTTGAAGGCATTAGTGAAAGATGCCGAATGTCCGTGTCAAAGGCATTAGTGAAGGATGCCAAAAGGGTCAAGTTGAAGGCATTAGTGAAAGGTGTCGAACGTCCGTGTCAAAGGCATTAGTGAAAGATGCCAAGGGTGTACAATCGATATGGTGCATCGATGTACAAATAGAGATAGGTTGTGTCTAAGGATATTGATATCCTTGATGATGTTGTAATAAGGAGTTGTTCTCATTTGGGATAGTTGTTGTGCAATGTTGGGTAGTAGTTCCACCTTTGTAATGGAACTCGGTATCTAGCCTAGTATCGGATAAAGTGTAGGTGATGTTGTGATAGGTTTGGTTCTACCTCGTGGAAGAACCCGGTGTCTAGCCTTGTATCGGAAAAAGAGTAGGCGACATTGTGAAGGCTTCTCCGCCACAAGGAGTTTGTGTTGTGTAGTGATTACGAACTCTCAAGTAGGTGACTCGGGGAGTGGAGTAGGGCAAGGAAGGTGTCCTTGTATCCGAACCACTATAAACACTCGTGTCGTGGTTTTGTGTTTCTTACTCTTTACCTTTGTATTACATATTTACATATCTATCTATCAACATCCAACATACACATTTAAATAGATTGACATAAGTCGATCTAAATATTTTAAAATGAAGTTTTAATTGGTAAAACTATTCAACCCCCCTTCTAGTTTTCCACACAATGTTTGGCAAATTGTCAGCCGTCAACGGATTTGAGTTCTCTTTACCAGAGCCATTTGCTCATGGAGTAGTAAATGTATTGGTGTGTCAGACCATGATACATTGAGAACCATCTGATTTTGAGTAAACCAGCAACTATCAACGGATTTGATAATCACACCAGATCCGTACCCTCATGTTGAGTCAACTCTTTCTTGTCTAAGATACATGGTGAGTGGATTACCATTGGTTTTCGAAAGAGTGTGTGTTCAATGTGTTCCAGAATCAAAACAGCTGGTAAACCAAAAGTTAACATAACCAAACCGATTGATTTAAAAAAACATTTTACAAACCATTTGATACCAAAAGAGAATTGAAAACCGTGAAAGACAATTGATATAATATATATATATATATATATATATATATATATATATATATATATATATATATATATATATATATATATATATATATATATATATATATATATAAAGAAGGTTTATGTATACTGTGATCAACCAAGAGAACCTCCGCATCGAAGCTGCTTTTGATAAACCCAACCAATTGCTCAGCAGCTTGTCATGTCATTACCCATAACCTCTCCAGCAATCTCCAACTTTAGTCTGAGCATCTTCTCCATGACCTTTACTGAGAGAGGGTAGGTCACATCTGCAAACATGTATAACACCATACCAGAAGTAGTCTCCAACACATGAACATTGGACAAAGGATATGTCCTCCAGTTGCAAATCTGCCACTTATCCTGATCAGTCCAAACTAAGAAACCATGACCACCTGGTTGAGAATCCATCAACACCCTAAGATCACCTAGTAAGATCAACCCAAGATCAAAGAATCGGATGAGTGTCATAATAGAGAGAAACATTTCATACAATCGAATCAAATCATCTCTATCCACCAGATGCAAAATCTCTCTAAGACATGTAAAATGCTTTGAAGACCCATCCATTCTGTAAAGAGCATTCAATACCCCCAAAGGAGTAGTGAGCACCTCCCAACCAGAAAGAGGAGAATGAGGAATAGGATCCTCTTCAAGTGAATCCTCATCCACATCATCCTTGATGAAAGTCCTATCTTCTGCTTGTAAATCAACAGGTTTAAAAACTGATTTGGGTATATGCTTGGCAAAACATTTCTTCCTGATGGGAGTGGATATGGGAGCAGTAGGAGATGCATCAGGATTGGGAGTCACAGTAGAAGCAGTAGGAATAGGTGTCTCTGCAGGAATGGAAGCATTAGTAGGAAGAGGTGTGGCAGTAGGAATAGGAGCTGCAGGAGGAATGGTAGTAGAACCAACTGGTGGGGGTGGAGGTGCAGCTGGAATCGTAAGGAGTTGAGGTTTCAGAGACTCTGTTGCTGAAGAAGGCGCTTTCCTCGCACCCTTTCCTCTTCAAGGACCCGCAAACGCCTCGCACTGAGGGAATCCAAGAGCCTTCTTAATATTTTCAAACTCCTGTTTCAACTGCTCATCCGTTAAAAGTTTCACCCTAGTCATGGTCCAACCAATGGAGTAGACAAGATGTACCGTTCTTGACAAATGTCTCATAAAGTCTCGTTGTTGTGCCTTTGTCATGGGCTTGTTTCTCCTTTCTTCGCTAACCTCTACAAGAGCTTGTCTCCTTTTCTTGATCAATGCCGCCATCCTAGCCGGAAAGTTGTCCGATTCACATCAAGACCCAATAAATCCTTGAGAGAGATGCATTAGTTTCCACTGAGCCATGATATCAACCCAATTAGACTCAGATAGTACATAGTAGAGCTAAGAACATCCTGTTATCTCTTTGGCCATTTCGCCTATGTCCGCCAACCTACCAAGTTCTTCCTCATGTGCTTTTTGCGACCTCGCACCTAGTCTGTCATCCTCCATCCTTGGGAGTCCTTTGTTGACAAGAGAATCCTCATCTACCATTGAGATTTGCCTTTATCTCAAGAACCAAGCAGGATCGTGGAACATAGGTACTACCAAAGATGAGCATCGGAGGAATATCGTGAGTGGTGGAGACACCGTAAGAAACACGAGCATCGTGGATGATCAAGAACATGAGTATCGAATGATCGCCAGATGAGCATGAATATCAAAACCATCATTAGCATCGCCTCATCATTAACATCGCAAGAGCAACACCATCATGAACACCAAAACACCACCGTAAGGATCGCTTGAGCAAGTAGTAGTACCGTAAGGAACATCGAGTATATACAAAGTGAACATCGACAAACCACCGTGAGGAACATCGGCGACCACCGTAGGAATATCGTAACCAAGCACCACAACCGCTTCACCCAACTTGATCAAGCTGCATCAAAATCTACACCTTTCTCTCCCGCCTTCCCGATCAAACTCACTCACCAGTTTTTTCTTCTTAAGTAGCACTATCATTTCTTTGACCTTGTTGACTAGCTTGCCCACCACATTCCTAAATAGCACCTTTTGGTCCTTGAGCTCACTTTCCAACGAATTGACCCTTTGCACCGTAAGAGAAACCATTGAGGACAAAGCAGCAGTGAAACTGATCCTCTGCACCTCTTGAAGTTCGGCCAACTAGGAGTTGGAGTGCACCTTCGGGAGATGAAGTGGACCTGGAGTTGTCTCGAGACACATGGGTATGGACTTGAGGTCATGGAGGTGAAGACACGATGGGTTGAGATTGGTCGTTCCGCATATGTTGAGGCATAGGTTCCGTTCAGATCATTTGTAGGCATTGGTGCCGGTTCGTGTTCGTTCAGTGACACCTTCAGCATAGCTTCACGAAGAGGACCTTCACCTCTTGAGCTCGGAAAGCATGACAATTTAAAGAGGCATATCAGAACCTCACGCTTAAGCTTCATATTTGCAAACAGCTTAGATAACCTAACACTGATATTTCCTTGTAGAACTAGTTTCTACACCGTAATAATTTAAAAAAAAAAACATATGATACATCAGGAACTTTATTTTGTTGCTAATGTTGCTCACCATCATGTTGAAGATGTAGTTGGACCTATCGAACTTCCCTCCCATCAGATAAGCAAATAATAGCTACAGCTATAGCACTCCAAACTGATCCTAACTCCCAGACTTGGAACTAAGACAATGAAGAATGGTGTGAATCAAGAACTTATATTGGGGTGAAAACCTATTCTAGAAGAAAGTTAACTTGCCTTCGGTTTCATATTGAAGATTATCCATACCAATGTAGATTTCAGGAATTGGCAAAATCAGTAAGACCACCAGCGTCATCCAATTGTAGTTGAGTCCTGATCAATTCCTCAATAATGGTGTACTCAGATCATCAATAGTAGCAAGAATTGCGGGAGGAACCAAAGTTAGTGGACCTTAGAGTTTCGTTGACTAGAATTGTTTGACCAAAGAGTCGTAGATGATGTCAGTCACCGGTGATGACATATCCGATGTGGGATGCCCTCGTGAAGTCAATAATTTGATGATAATCATCACTCTTGGGTTTTTCCAAGAAACCGATTTTGTTGTGCTCGTTTGTATTTGAGTGCAACCATTGATGATTTAGAGAGAGGTCGAGGTGTGGTGGTGGATTTAAAGCACACGAATAGTTGTTACCGGTAGTCGTGGGGAACTTAATTGATGTGTATTGGACCGATTTGAAGATTAGGGTTTTAATGGAATGAGAATAATCATAAAGTTAGAAGATAACAAGAATTATCCTTTAAAATAAGTAACCCTTAGACCAAATAAATGACATAAATGTCGAACCAATAACTTTCATCGTAGATAATACCCAACTTAAGCGACCAAAAGAAAAGTCAATCACATTAGCAAAGCCAAGATAAATGTACATAACCAAAGACAAACTTGAGGGACCAGAAGAAATGAAAGTCATCCAAAAGGAAAATAACACGACCGAGGGAAGGACTTGAACTACCGTATGAAGTTATCCAACATCAAAGCCAAAGAAGAACATCGAAGAGTTCTAATCCACCCTCTTGTTCCAAAGAATGCAAAAGATTAAACCAAGCCAAACATATACAATAATCTACAACCTAGTGAAGCAAGAACATTATTACAGAGAACTTTTACAACAACAATCCTCCCCTTAAACTCAAAACCTCCCCTAAATCATAGCACCTATGGATTGAGCAACCCAATGTTAAGCACAAGATGATTAAATCTAGGTCCATCAAAAGCCTTGGTTAATAAATCAGCCACATTATCATCAGTATGTATTTTAAGCACTTGAATAAGCTTCTTTTCATTAGCATCTCTTATGAAATGGTGCCTAATCTCTATGTGCTTAGTCCGTTGGTGAAATACTAGATTTTTGACTATGCAGATGGTACATTGGTTATCAATAAAGATTTTGGTGCTCATAAAGTTATACCCATAATCCAACAATTGATTTTGAATCCAGAGTACCTGACCACAACAGTTAGCAGCAGCAACATACTCAGCTTCAGTGGAGGAGGTACCCACAATGGTTTTCTTCTTGCATTGCCATGAGATTAACCTTCTACCTAGAAATTGACATCCACTTGTTATGGATTTCCTGTCCTTGTTTGCACCAGCATAATCACTATCACTGTAGGCTTCAAGTACAAAGGGTGACTCCCTTGGATACCATAAGCCCAAATTGGGTTGACCTTTGAGATACTTGAAAATCTTCTTTACTGCTTCCAAATTGGAAGTGGTAGGATTGACTTGATTCCTTGAACAAGCACTAACTGCAAACATGATATTAGGCCTTGAAGCTGTCAAGTACATTAGTGAACCTATCATAGACCTGTACAGATGAACATTGACAGGACTATCAGGTTCATTCTTGGACTTAGGTTTTGGAGCTTCATAAGGTGTTGTTGCTATCCTGATATTCTCCAAGTCAAATTTCTTCAGGATCTCATTCACATACTTCTTGGCTGATAAAAAGGCCATCAGGTTTCTGCAGAACTTGTAATCCTAGGAAGAAAGTTAGTTCTCCCATAGCACTCATTTCAAATTCTCCCTTCATCAAGACCTCAAATTCCTCACACCAGGCCTTCTTCGTAGATCCAAAGATGATGTCATCCACATAAATTTGTACCAGGATGATATCTCTTTTGTCCTTCTTAAGAACGAGAGTCTTGTCAATTGTGCCTCTTCTGTACCCATGTTTCAGCAAAAAGGTAGAAAGGGTTGCATACTAAGCTCGTGGTTCTTGATGAAGACCATATAGAGCTTTGACTACCTTAGACCCTCCCAGGATGTTGAGGATCCACAAATCCTTAGTCGAGTGACATAAAATTCCTCATCAATTTTGCCATAAAGAAAAGCACTCTTAACATCCATTTGATAAACCATAAAGCCCATGTAGGAGGCAAATGCCAAAACAACTGATTGCCTCTATTCTCGCAATCGAGAAAAGACTTCATCATAATCAATGCCTTCCTCCTTTCTATAGCCTTGAGCTACAAGCCTAGCCTTGTTCCTAACAACAATCCCCCTGGCATCCCTGTTGTTTTTGAGTATCCATTTTGTCCCAATAGCATATTTTCCTTCAGGTAAATCAACAAGAACCCATACATTTTGAAACTTGAACTATTGCATTTCTGCTTGCATGGTTTCAACCCTGCTTGGATTGTCAAGGGCCTGAGCTACACTCTTTGGTTCTACTTGAGAAAGAAAAAAAGAAAATGTACAATGTTGAAAGTATGTATGGTTGTCTCTTTGTTGTGTATGAATGTAGTGATAAAGCATATTCATCGAAGAGTAGGCTTATCGCCCGCCTTCTTTTTTGCACGCTTGAATTATGATCCCCAATAATCAGAGACTGAGGATGGATTGTATTGATTCTTTTAGTTGCCACAAGACCGACTTCCATAGTTAATGATATGTTGGTTATATCAACACCTAAATCATCATCATAAGATGAAGAAGAGAAGATACCCGACGAGGATTTATTATTGCCAAGGTCTGATGGTATAGGAAATCTTGTGGTAGGCTCAACATCAAAGAATGAGGCAGGAGAAGCACCGGTAGGTTCTGGAACACTGTCAGTAGGAACATTACCAGCAGGAACTGAAACACCACCATTATGAACTGTTGTTCCACTACCAGTAGGAGCTGAAACATTAGTAGTAGAAAGCATTGTGTCACCAGAAGAAACTGATGAGGCATATCCAAGTCTGTCAGCATCAGAGTTGGCTCTTTTTCCTGGCCCTTCAGTCTTGCAAGTTCTTTTTGAAAGATTTCTTTAGCAGAGTCAAGAGGTGAATCAGCACCCTTATCATCAGAAGAATCTTTAGTGTTGGTTCCTTGAAGGCTGTGAGATGTATAGGAAGGGACAATGATGACATGTTCATCAAATTCTAGATTTGAATCAGTATCTTGTGTACCTGCAGGGTTAGTTGAGGCTTCTTGTGTTCCTGCAGATTGGTTAGCCTTAAGACGATTATAGCCCAATGAATCAGTCAAATAATCAAGATCAAAATACCATTTATGACCAAGACCTTGTACATTAGGTTTGTCTTCTAGATACCTGAGATTCAAAGTCTCTTCCACCCTTCTATTTGGTACATTTTACACCCTATAGGCTTTATTACTTGCAGAGTATCCAACAATATAACCTTCATCTGCCTTCCTATCAAACTTTCCCAAAAGATCACTTGTGTTTAGAATGGTCACATGACACCCAAAGGGTTTAAAATGACTGACAGATGGAATCTTCCTAGTCAATAAGGCATATGGTGAATGATTATGAGGACTAGTTACAGAAACTCTATTCAGAACATAACAAGCAGTTCTTACTGCTTCAGTCCAGAACATAGTGGGTAACTTAGAGTTAGCCAACATGGTTCTGGATGCCTCTATGAGGTTTCTATTCTTCCTTTCAGAAATTCCATTTTGCTGAGGTGTTCTGGCATTGCTATAAACCCTCTGTATACCTTTAGTCCTACAGAGTTCAATAATATGAGCATTCTTAAACTTTGTACCATTATCACTCCTTGTAGCTTTCACCTTTTTGTTCAACTGGTTTTCAACAAGATTAAAGAAGTTCTTAAGGACAGGATAAGTCTCATCCTTATGTTCTAAAAAGAAAACCCAACAGAATTTGCTATAGTCATCAGTGATCGAAAGGCGAGAGTATTTGTGGTCAATGCTTCTGATGGATGTAGGACCAAAGAGGTCCATATGAAGCAATTGCAAAGGCTCAGAGATGAAGCTTACAAAGAAGAATGGCCTTATGGGAGGCTTTGTGTTGCTTAGCTTTACAAAAGGCAACATGTATGATCAATCTTGAAAAGTTTAGGGGTAGACCTCTAACTAAGTTACCCTTCACCAATATGTTCATGTTTTATAGTTGACATGACCCATCCTCCCGTGCCATTTGATGATTCATCGAGAGATGTTTTGCCACCAAACAAGCCAAATTCCTTTGGATCGAGATCATTCAAGTTGATGGTGTAAATATTATGCTTCCTTGGAACCCTAAGTAGAACCATACTTTCATCCGAAGCTTGAATTCCTTGAGAGTATAAGACAATCAAGATCTGTGAAAAGAACTTTATTCTCGCTTGTCACAACCGAGAAATGGAGAACAAGTTGAACTGCTGAAGTTCCTTCACATAGTAGACATTTTCAAAATCCAGTTTGGGAGTTCGATTGTCCTTTTCCTATAATTCTACCTTCACCACCACCAAAGTCACTTTTCCTCCTTGAAATTCTTGGAAATCATCCAAATTTCCATGTTACCACCATACTTCTAGAACAACCACTATAAAAATTCCTTCATCTACGGCATCCGAAAAGGATGTACCTACAAATATACAACAGGATAAAAGTTAGTGTCTAGGGGGACCCAAGCCATTTATGGCTTGGGTCCGCATAATGTGGATCCGAAAAGTGTGGACATGCAGATGTATGAGATCCACTATTGTTCTTGGGTACCCAGAATGAGTTTTTCCTTTGTGCGTTCCAAGAACAACCTACTGAGGGCTTAACAACAGTTCCCCCTCTCCCCACCACCATACTTTAAAGGTACATAAGGAGTATATGTCTGAAAATAAGAATTTATAGGTCTATGGGGCATAGGTCTGGCCTGACTTCTCCAACAATCAGTAGTAACAGATGGAGAGTATCCTCTAACAGAGGAAACTGGAAAAGGCCTATTAAGCCTACCAGTAGGAAATGGCTCACCAGAGAACCGGCTTACCGCCAGAACGGCTTTCCAAGAGGAATCGGTTGAGGTCTAGCAGAGGAACATATCCGTGTCTATTACCATGAGACATATTGGCCATTTGTTTCTCATAGAAACCACAATCCTTAATAAGATGAATGTTACCGCCACATACAAAACACAACTTAACACCGTAAGAAGTATTCTTCCTAAAATGACCGCTTTTATTAAAATAACCATTCTTATTACAAGAAACCCTAGACATGAATGAATTATTATCGGTTCTATTACAAGAAAATCTAGGTAAGTCTTGAACAATAATGGGTTCTTGGATAGGTGCCCTAACTTTTGATTCTCTCTCAGCTTCACTCTTAGAGGTTGAAACACTGGAAAATGATGCATATGAGGTAAAATCAGGTGAGTTGGACTCTGAAACTTTGACACTACACACACTGGAGGCATGAACATTGACCTTTGAAGACCTATCATTGTTATCACAAGATACAAAGTCATTAGACACAGAGTTGGAGTCACTAGAGGTTGAAGACTTTGCACCACAAGACATTTGTGATTCATCCAGGTCACCAGAATCTGACAGAGGAGTGTAATTTCCAGTGATAGGAGGAGGCACAGCCTTCATTATAAAAGTATTGGAAGCCCAACTGAATATAGGTCTATCATCCATATCATCAGAGGTATTGGTAAAGACACTGAATGCAGAGTCATCCCATCCTAACTCATTTTCCCCTATATAGTCAGTAAATCCGAAACCCACTTTTGTTCTAAAAGACATAGAGCTATCAATTAATCTGAACAAGTTTTTGGAAGATTTTGTCCAAGCATTAATTATAGCCTGTAGATTATCAAGTTTTGTCTGTAAATCTTTCTTATCAATTTTAGCATCAGCATTTATTCTTTCAAAATGTTTTAGTAGATTAGTTGTATTTTCTAGATCAATAGACAATACCCTAATCTTTTCTTCTAGAGTCAACTGATTTTTCTAAAGAACTTTCTTTTGATGTTCCAAAGTTTTAAGTGAGTTTTTATAAGCTTGAACTTGTATAAAATATTCACCATTTTGTTTATCAAGTTCATAATACTGCTTTTGAAGTTCATTATACTTATTGACACGCCCAAAGGGTAGTTATGTACCTCGAAGTGACACCCATGAATGCAAATTCTCCATCAAGACCTTCTTCACATCCAACAATCATACCATACTCTTGAAGCAACAACTCCTTCATCTTGACCATCATGATTTGTCCAATCAACCATTGTATCAACAGAGGAGACCAAAGCCTTTG
Source organism: Chrysanthemum lavandulifolium (assembly GCA_022545495.1). Lineage (NCBI taxonomy): Eukaryota > Viridiplantae > Streptophyta > Magnoliopsida > Asterales > Asteraceae > Chrysanthemum > Chrysanthemum lavandulifolium. The sequence goes on from CM040239.1 coordinate 211,975,961, forward strand.
AATCTTCTTCCTTCTTTCCAAGCTCCTGAATCTTGAATGAGGAGTATCTTTGCTTGTCATTTCCTTCATTTGCCCTGCATTCTCTTGAAAAGTGTCTCTTTTGAAGACACTTGTAGCATCCGACATTCTTCTTGTTGAACCTAGCAGATTCCTTTTTATCAAAATCTATTTTTCTTCCAGCTTTATGCTCAAACTTGTGTACTCTAACAGACAACATAGCCATTTTCCATTTCAAATCCAGCTCCTCTAGATCCAATTTGTGTATGTGTTCAAGATCTTCATAAGCCAATTGTTGTTCTGGCTCAGAATCAGCAACAAAAGATTGAAGAACACATTCAATCAAATTGTCAGATCTGTAAGACCCAGTCTTAGATGGAGAAGCAGTAGATGAAGAATAGCTTGGGCTATCTGCATGTGACATCCTTTTGTTAGTACTGGTGGTACTAACAAACACAGAATTGCTTGAAGTTGCAGCTTGGCTTGAGGAATAAGTAGAGTATCCTTTGATATATATTTCAAGAGTCTTTAACTTGTAATACAGATCGTCAAAGGAAAGAGCTTCTAGTCCACCCTTGGTTTTCAAGGTTAAAGAAACTTGAGACCATGATGTAGGCAAAGCTCTTAGAAACTTGAGGTTAATATCTTCATCATCCGGTTTGGCTTTGTCTTTGATTGAGTTGGCTCGTAATCTTCGCATCCCGTCATACCCTTTGTGCAATCCTTACGCTCACTAATTACGAACTCGAAAACTCTTGCTTCAAAGATAGACTTCCTCATCTTCTTGGACTCGAAGATTACTACCAAACCTTTTTTGCATTCCATATATCCCTTGCATCATCCATATAATGGAAATCTGCTACATGGTCATCAGGAATAGATTGCAGCAAGGTGGTTCTTGCCTTTGATTTCCTATGAGCAGCAATGTGTTCTTCATTGGTTGTTGGGGGGAGAATAGTGATATTGCCATCATGATCTCGCCCAGTTCTTTTCAAGTCATTGCCATTTTGAATCACCTTCCAAATGTTTATATCATTGTTTGTGATCCATAGATTCCATCTTCATAGCCCGCACTCGTACTCATCTTTCTTCAAGTAAGGAAATTTTGCATTCTTTGTTTAAGGCAGTGGTGGTGATCCGAGGTTAAATATTTTATTGTGGTTGAACAACTGTGTCATCACTTTCATCACGGATCCCGCCATTCTAAAGGTGTAGAGAGAAGTTTGGTTGTGTGGTTTTTAAGGATCTTAAAATTGTTCTTCTTATGAGAGACTCTCAACAAGATCTGATACCACTTGTTGGATCCCACTCTAGATAGATCTTTACTGCCTGTTAAGGGTAGTGAATAGCCTATGTAATCACAAGCTAAACACAAGAGAGACTCTTGCTTTAAACAACTAATGTCTACGCGGAATATAGACACAACTATAAAGAAGAACAAAAGTAATAAACTAACAGATCCTTCTATGGATCTATTAATAAATAATGAGAATTGTGTTTTGTGTTTCGTTGAGTTACAATTCCCTATGCCGAAGGTTATATTTATAATCATGAAACCCTAATCGGCATTAACTAAAACGTGTGAGATTTATATGCATATCTCTTCCTAATTTAGCTCATGCATATCCTCAACTCTAACAAACTAAATCTTATCCTGGAATAACTATTTGACGATACCAGACTAACTATACTACCAAGAGTACGACCAAAGAAGAACTATACTACTAACGATACCAAAGTAGAACTATATACCGCCAATAAGAACTATAACTCTACCAAGAGGAACTACATACCTACCAAGATTACAATTTAACTAAGTATTACAAGTTTTCCTAACACCGAGGTTGACCCTCAATTTCAGTGAACTCCACAACCAAAATGACCCCCGTAATAAGAAGGTTTGGGTTGAGGGTGTAAGTGGGCCTGCTGTGGTACATAGGATTGGGCTAAAGAGTTATAATTAAACCCAGGTGAAGTTATTTAAGAGCCAGCGTAAAGAGATAACGGGGTAGTAGATGGTTGTGTTTTATGATTGCTCACAGTAGTTGGAATTCCATGGAAACCCAACTTAGCCAAAAGAGTTTGTAAAGTGGTCATATCATGTGAACTCAAGCATGTATTAGAAGAAGAAAATGTGGAACGAGGGGTGCCAACCGAGAGACCATGAACACCATTATGTAGTAATTTGCAATCCACACCAAAACGAAATGATCCCTTATTGAAATTAAAACACGGTTTGTAAACCTTTGCCGGTAAAGAAGAAGACGGTCGAGATGTGTTACCATTATTCGCCAACAAAACCATTGGGGATGATGAAGTAGAATCAACAAACAAGTCTTGTTCCCGAGACTTCAACCTCATCTCCTCCGTAGTAAGCATAGAACGAACCGTCTTAAGGTCGGGAAAAACCTCATGATGTACAATAATAGTAGCAACGTTATCAAACTTTGTCGACAACCCTTCTAACGCAAAAGTAACAAATCATCATTATTAATTGAAGAACCAAGACTCTTCAAAACAAAGGCAATGTTTTCTATCTTGCGAAGTATGCATCAATACTCTATCTCCTAGCTTTAACGCACAAATTTAGCCTTTAATGCAATAGAACGGGGCGTTTTTTCATTGAAAATCAAAGCAAGGAGGTCCCATGCCTCTTTGCCGGTTTGGGGATTGTTGATGAGTGTCTAAATACTCATCATTTTGTACTATCTAGATCGCAAAAACATCCGAAAACACTGTAAACGCATCAAAATGATGAAAATATCACAAACAAGTGTTTTATGTGTTTTAAATGCAAAATACCAAAATCTAGTGAAAAACGTATCAAGTTTGCATAATTGGCGCTTTTAGTCCCCAAGTTACAAAAGTTGTCAAAATTAGTCCACGGTAATTCAAAAACTTGTAAAATATCATTTAAGGTCCATGAGATTCAAAATTTGTCAAAACAATCCCTTTAAAGTTCAAAATCACAATTTACAACTTTAGTCCTCAACTTTACAAAATGTCAAAAATAGTCCCTGGTGTTCAAAAATAGAAATTATTCAAACAACACCCTTGTATTATTAATAAATGACATAATTGGTCCTTTATGATAAGTTTAGAGAAAAATTACAAGTTTGGTCCACAGAGTTTGAAAATTGTCAAAATGGTCCTTGGACATTTAAAAATGGAATTTTATGCAATTGGTTCTTGTACTATTCACATGTTGCGTGGTTTAGTCCTTGTGATAAGATTGGAAAAGTTTCGGGATCAGCCCTCACTTTGGCGAATTACATTTTTGGCCCTTGTGCTATCAAACCAAACGGATCCTCTTTATTATTAATACCAAATCAATCCATTATCCACCCAACCCAAATACATAACCCGCCCAATATTTAAAAATGAGAAAACCGCCTCCATCAGCACTCTCTCCTCACCCCTCGCATACACAAACCTGTGGTTTCCCTCTCCCAACCTTTCCACTTTCACCAAACTTATCCCCCACCAGATACCATGTCCCTCCACCTCCATATCCTCCCAAGAATCATTAATGAACAAAACCGCCTTAAGACTTTTTGGCGCCAATTTGCAAATCAATGGCTAAGAGGTGTTACAGAGATCCAATGGTGGTGGGATAAGCTCAGAAGCATGTGGGGAGTCTAAAAAGGCTATAAAGAAAGAAAAAGAAGAAAGGAAGAAGGCCAAGTAGTGTAGTTTAGTTTAGATTAAGTCGTTTTAATAATTTCAAGTTTTCTAGTGTACATTTAAGCTTTAAAGTTCTTGTTTAAGTGTTTTTGAATTTTTTTGAACCTTTATCAACAATAGATTTCAAGTCTTCTTTTCATTTACGCTTATGAAAAATTTCAAGTTCAAGAAAATATCAAGTTCATGTCAAATGATGTTTGTAGTTGTACTTTGGACTCTTAAGCTAAAATAAGCTCTTATATAGCTTATGTAAGCCATCGATATCTTTAAGTTTAGTTTAAATCTTTAATTCAAAAATACCAAAATTACCTATAAATTAGTGACAATTCAAAAGCAAGAAAATGAAGATTAAAGACCGAAGCAAGGTTGATTATGGATTTCTTGGGTTTAGAAGCTTATTGGTATGCTTATAGGAGTGGTTATTAGCCATCGGTTCTCGCTTTAAGCTTGGATCAAACTTGTAAGCTTTTGATTCATTTTGGCATTTCACCGTAAAGCGGTCATAAGCTCTAATCTTTGTGTTTCCATGATCATTAGTTATAGTTAAGTGTAATTAAGATTTTAAACCGAGTAGCTTGTTCTTTAAAATTCACAGTTGATAAAATATCATTTTCACAGCTTAAATTAGCTTTAGTGTAATTTGTTAGTTTAATGTTATTAGTCGTTGTTTAATGCTCATTTAGCTTTAATATATAACAATATAAGGTCTCGTAATAGATAGCATGGTCTAGATCGGTCATTTGCTTTGAAAACATCAAGACAGGTCTTATAAAATAGTGTTTGGATTTTCTTTGTTAGCGTATTAGAGTGTGTTCAATCCAAGATTATTGTTTGTTACGTGTCACATAGATCTTATTAGCTCAAAGAAACCAAGAAACACCATGCTTTATTAGAGTAAAAGTCAAAATAGCATTTGATCTCATCTTGTTTCTTAACTGCTTGATTTTCATAATCCATGATCTTGTTTCCATGTTCATAAGTTGTTACCATTGATCAAACAAGTCTTAATATACCTTAATTCATCATAATCGGCATGTAGATTTGATCACAAGTTCATAAAAGTCAACTTTGTTTCATTTTCTAAAAAATCAACAAGTGCCACATGTACGCCTTAGCTGCTTTTCCTAAGCTTGTAAAAGCTTATTAGTTGGTCAAATCTTGAGTACTTTGGTTTTTGTGTAGCTAACCTAGTTGTCTCATTGATCCAAGCTTAATTTTGTATTTTGTAGCTTAATAGATAGAAATCGCTTATCACTTGTTCTTTGTCCCATTTTATGTAAACGCATAAGCAGTGACCTGACACCATATTCATAAGCTCACCACAAGCTCTACAGTGGTCCCCACAGTGAGAGCTTGGGCTTTTTGGATACCTCACCAACCCAGCTTGGTACCCAAGTGTTTGTTTTGAGCTTTTGAGCTTATTTGCCTAGCTTAATTTGCTCTTAAAGTTCTTCACAGGACTGTTTGGTTGAGTAATTCAGTCATAAGTGCTTATTGCTTGTTTATAGCTTAACAGTATGCTTATCTGTGTTTTCTAGCTTATCATAAGTAGCTTTTATTTTGTTTTAGCTTATTTAAGCTTTTGTTTCATATTGCAAGTTTGTTTGAGCTTATTTCATCATAATAAGCTCATAAGTCAAAACCGTAAGATATTAAGTCAAGTTTCGAGCTTATTAATCATTTTCATAAAAAGTTGTAGTTGTGAAAAGTGCTTATCTTAGTTAGCTTAATAACTTTGTAAAGAAAAAAATCAAAAATAAAATGTTTTGCAAAAAGGGTGGGAGGCAGGCTCGAACCCGAGACCTCCCAACCTTATGAGAGTGATAGTGTGTACCAGATACCAATCGCCCTTGGGTCTTGTCTTGGTTATACTTTGCACAATTTAATACTTACACCTTTCTTTTCATTTAGCTTATTCGTATAGTTTAGCTTATTTCTAGCTTATTACAATAAGCTTTTTCATGTTTTGCATTTTTTTAGCTTTGTAATGTTATAAAGTATTTTATAAAAAGTTTGATTTTTCCCAATAGTTTTAGTATTTTTAATCATTTAATTAGTGTAAAACTTATTTAATTCATAATAAAAATATAAAAGTCTAAAAATACAAATCTTTTTCTAAAATTTTCTTTTATCATATAGTACGTAATAAAATTGTTTTTATACTTGTAGGACTTTTATTTCATAAATTTTACGTTTTTGCTTGCGCACTCGCGTAATTTTATAAATAACGACGTTTCATTTTAAATCAAGTTTTTAGATAATTTAAGTTTACGTTTTAGTTAAAATAGTTTATTTGAGTTATTTTATTTTATAAAATCACAAAACATCAATGTAAAAATAGTGATAGCGTTTATTTAATATATTTTAAATTTTAATTTCTTTTAATTTGCATTTAAGTCATTTGTAATTTATAGATCTTTTCTTTAGGTATAATTATTCATCAAATCCTTATCGATCACTATCCTTAGTGATCATTCTATCATCTGAAGTTGTTTAACACCAATTCATCCTCCGGACTTAACGACCTGTGAATTCCCTATATTCCTCCGATCTAAATTGCATTTGGTGTGTGAAGCTGTTTTGAGTTTCTTACGGTTGGTCATTCACAAGTGGCTAGCTTGCGTGAGATAACTTGACGGTTTTGCACCAATCAATTGTCCACAACAAGGTGTCACAAATATCCAAGATAGGATAATAATATCAATCTTAATCCATTTCGCATCCGAAGGAGAAGCACGACTTGGTGTTGCTTCGCTCGTACCGAGACTATGTTCAACAATACCATTACCACGACATAGGTGCTTGAAAAAATATACCCAAGAGGTATAGTTCATCTCATCGATGTCAAGCTTCACGGGAATAGTTGGTTCAAGTTGGTGATCGTCATAAGCTTATTCGAAAGCAAGATGGCGGGTTGAGGAGGAAGGTTTCGACTGTTATGGTGAATTTTAGGGTTGGTTGGTAGTGAAACAATGAAACGATGGGTGTAGTGAACGTAGGGTTTAATAATAAAGTGAGTTGGCGTGAGTAAAGTGGTACGTAGGGTGTAAGATTATGGTCGATCGGTGATTATCAAACAACCAAAGAATGTAACGAGCAACAAGCCAATAAAAACCCAATGTATGAAAAACAAACGTAAATCTTCAACTGGGTATCAACACCACCCAACGATTGAAGTATATGTATATAACGAAGATAGAAAACAGCAAAGGTCGACTAGGTATCTTTTAAAACCCAATGATCGACTGTGAAAAAAATGAAAACGATATGGATTAGGTTAGGGTTTTAGGATCGTTATTAGAGCTGATACATGTAGGTAATTTAGGTTAACAATGTTTCATCTCTTTATTGATTCACCAATAAACATTATGTAGAGTACAAGACCTAGCAATAGCAACTCGGGCTTAGCCCATACAAACTACAATGAGCTTACAATCCAAATACGACTAACAAATACATAGAAAAGTATTTATTTGCATCCTCTCCGGTCTCAATATGTTGTAACTTGTAACAACTTGGATACTGTGTTTTCATGTAAACAATACCATCCAATATTTACATATTTTGTTATATATCCACATCCATATTGATCTCCTGTAACCGTGGTCAAAGGTGTATATCAACAAAGTCCACATCTTCCAAGACTAAATATTTCGACCAAGTTGATGGTACGTACTAGGCTGATATTAGAAATGATGATTTGTCTTGGCGGTCTTCAAGCTTAAATGACTAACGATATGAAAATAATGATGTAACTAAGAATTGAAAAACTTTCAGATGTGACGTATATGTGAAATCTTGTCCCTAGTTTTGAACAAAAACTGGCTGCGGCGTGCTAGAAAACCAACCGACTTCTCCCAATCATGCATACCAAACCAGTAGGAGATGTTGATGTCTTTTTGTACTTGTCAAAATTTGCCAATAGAACAAGGTAGCTTACACGGCATCCACCTTTTTTGACTAGACACGAGTCATTATATAAAATGTATTCTCAAATCAAAGAGTAAATTGCAAAATCGTCCCTAAACTTTGGTAAACAGACGCTTTAGGGTCCCAAAACATTGGAAAGTGCAAATATCGTCACAATGGAAACTTTGAGGCGATCGTCCTCGCCAGATCAAATTACTAAATACCTTCTCTCTTTATTACTTTTCGGTTTGTTCGCAAATGGTCACATGTTTCGTCGATTTTGCAATTTAGTCTTTTTTTTTTTTTTAACTATTAATATTATTATTATTTTTTACGTTTTGATGTTCGATTTTTACGTTTTCGTCCGTTTTTACGTTTCGTCCGTTTTTTTACGTTTTAAGTCAGATTTTTTCGTTTCGTCCGTTTTTACGTTTTAGTGGTTTTCGTTCGTCCTTTTTACGTTTTCGTCCGATTTTTACGTTTCGTCCAGGTTTTACGTTTTTGTTCATTTTTTCGTTTCGTCCGTTTTACGTTTCGTCAGATTTTTACGTTTTCGTCCGTTTTTACGTTTTATCGATTTTTTCGTTTATGTCGGTTTTTACGTTTCGTCCAGATTTTTACGTTTCTTGGTTTTTTTTGTCCCTTTTACATTTTTCTCTTTTTACGTTTCGTCAGATTTTTACGTTTTCATCCGTCTTTTCGTTTTCTTCGTTTTTCGTTTACGGACGATTTTTAAAATCGTTTAAACGAAAATTTCGTAAGAAAACGTAAAAATCGACAAAACGTAAAATCGACAAAACGTAAAAATCGGACAAAACGAAAAACGGACGAAAACGTAAAAATTCACGAAAAACGTAAAAATCGTAAAAAAATCGATAAATCGTATCGAAAACGTAAAAATCGACAAAACGTAAAATCGGACGAAAACGTAAAATCGGACAAAACATAAAAACGGACTAAAACGTAAAATTAACATGAAACGTAAAAACATCACAACGTAAAAATCGGACGAAAACGTAAAAATCGGACAAAACGTAAAACGGACGAAACGTAAAAATCAGACGAAAACGTAAAAAGGACGAAAACGTAAAAACGGAAAACGTAAAAATCGGACGAAACGTAAAACCGACGCAAACGTAAAAGCGGACGGCGTAAAAATCGGACGGCGTAAAAACGGATGAAAACGTAAAAATCGACGAAACGTAAAAATCGATTTAAAACGTAAAAAATAATACTAATATTAATAATTAATTAAAAAAAAAAAAAAAAAAAAGGACTAAATTAAAATATGGCGAAACACGGGACCATTTAGCAACAAACCGAAAAGTAATAAAGAGAGAGGGTATTTTAGTCATTTTATCTAGGCAGGGACGATTCTGCTTAAAGTTTCCCAGAGGACGATATTTGCACTTTCTAATGTTTTGGGACGAAACGTGCAATTTGGCTAAAGTTTAGGGACGATTTTTGCAATTTACTCCAAATCAAATAAGACCAACTAAATGAGTTTTGAATAGAGACCATAAAGCCTGGTCTTAATCTGGACCACCCATGTATCCTACATAGCAGATCAATGTCTCATACCAAGAATCTTTTACAAAATAGTTTGAAGAGTCTGAGTTACCAATTTGCTCACGTGAAGGGTTTTCGACTATTAGAAACTACATTGAGTTGAACCAAAAATAAAATGAAAAACTAAAACCAACCAATGAGGGGTCGATTGGAAAAGAGCAACAGAATACTTAAATTTGAAAATCCAAGGATGACCTTTGTATACATTCTGAGGACAATTTCATATTGCTACAAGTATTATCAAACAAGGAGGCCAGCATCAAACAAGAGGCCATTGGCCAAAACGATACTATCAACTAAACATTTAATAAGAATGCACCATAATCTTCATTGCTTCAAACCTCGACAGCAGCCTTACTACCAGAATCCATTTCAGTAATCGATATCAATTTAGATCTGAGTTCATCAAAAGCTTTGCCTTTGCTGTTTGGTTTTTCAGCCTGAGTTGAATCAGCAATTTTTTCTGGTTCACAATAAGAAAGGGCGATGAGAGATTCCCTGGTACGCTCCCTGGAAGCCTCCTCTTCACGTGGCCTATAATCCATATAATGTCAAACGATCTTCTGTAAACTGTGGAAGGAAACGAAGAGCATGTAAAGAATAGAAAAGATAAAGACCGTTGCACAAGGATAATATTCCTATCATTCTTATGTTATACCACTGGAACATCACGCACAATATGCCTGTTATGTTTATGGTATCTTTCTTTAACTGTTACGTGGCTTGTAAGCCAATTGTCATGCTGATATGACTAATGTTACTATAATATAACGATTCACACGACAAAGGTGACTCGCACAAAGAGAACTTTATTTGGAGTTCTGTTCTGCCACTGCACTTTCCAAAGAAGTTGTTTTCAAGACTTTAATACATAACCATTCAGTAACAAAGAGGACGCCTTACTGGTGTTGGTTCAAGCGTGTCCCTTTCATTTTGGGAAGTCTTGTTCACCCAATAAGACTAGAGAACATGAAGGTCAATGCAAGCTCCTTGGCTCCGCATTGCATGGATAGAAGAAAGCCTTTGTTAGAAGTATTTCCTGCATTTGCAAAGATGTTTGCAAAAGTCGAATCCATGAATGCGAGTCATAAAGGAGTAACTTCATCAACTGCTTAAAGGACTCATCCCTCTACCATTAGGTAAATATATTGTGCGTCGATACTAAAGGAATCAACTATGAGCTAAATCAACATGGTATAATCTTAAAATATGAAGCTAAAGGTCCAATTCCCTAGATCAGGTGTGTTTGTCAATACGGTTTGGAAGATATCAAGTATTCATGTAACATATAATTCAGCTATATAGTATGCTTATCTTGAAACAGATTATTGTTCTCCAATTAGTTAAGAGTCAAATAGTCATACGCAGATACGCTCAAACCCATCGAACTTAATTCAAAAGAAGCACATCCAAACACTACCATCAAGAATCCGTTTTATTCGATATCTGATAATCACTTCCAAACACAAAAACAAACACCCCTTTGCAAACTTTAGGCTCCGTTTAATTGTAGAAAAATAGGGGTCTTTTCTAGAAGATTTTATCAAGAAAATTCGCAAAAAAGCAAATACGTTAAAATTGAATATTTTCTAGAAAAGTTTTCTGAAAAGCAAAAATAGGCTTTTCTAAATTATAGCTCACCTATAGAAAAGTTGGATTTGCATTTTTATTTTTACATTTTCTCTTGCAATTTCCTATATTCCTTAACATAGTAGGGTGGGTTCAGCTGAAAAGAAGGTCTCTTTTGGATGCAAAGGTTCAGGTTCGATCCTCACTCCCTTAAAAAGTCGGAGGTCTTCTACGCAGCTTCTCTACCTTCGGTAAGATAAGAGTGCTACATCTCACCCTCCATACCTCATGAAAGACGGGATTTGGTAACTTTGATTTTAAGTTTCCTACATTCCCTTGCACTTATTAATTTTCTAAAATAATATTTAAACACGTTTTCTAAACTGTTAACACTTTTTTTGGAGACGAATTTTTTCTAGAAAAATCGAAGGACCGAAAATTTTTTACAAGTAAAAATAATTTTTGAGTCTCGTCTGGTCTCATTACAATTTGTAATCAAATACTATTTTCACAATAACAAACTTTTAACATTTTTCTAATTCTAGCCTTCAATCCATGATTACTTTTTTTTTTTTTCACATAACCAAGTATGAAGTATTGTTCTTAATCTAAAACAAATAAAAAATAGAAACATAATTTAGTTACAAATAAACTTCACAAAACATACATCAATTATCGCCAAACAAAAAAAAGGAATTGAAACGTACCTTATGATGCGGAGGTGTGATATGTAAATGTAAGGAATTTAATTGGTTTGTTTAAGGACAGAGAAGGTGGCTGTCTCTTTATATAACCTTTTTTTCTTATTGGTAGTTTACTAGTTTTAGACTTTTTTCACTTTCCAACGTGTTATCTACTAGGATCTTACCGACCAACATATCCCATTTTAATACATTTCTTTTTAGTTTCCTAAATATATACGTACTATATAAGAAGAAAATAACAAAAACCCACCGACTCACCGCAACTCAACTCTATCTATCTTTCAAGTCGGCTCCGTTATTAAAGTATCTCGATGCCACATATTTGAGCTTATATAAAAGTAAGAGTAAACTACACCCCATTCGTGCTTGTGATTTGCGTTGACCGACATGTTTCGTCCTCTTACCGGAAAAAATGCATCATCCGTTATTAAATGTGAAATGTTATGTATCGTTGATCTTTCGCTCTAACGGATGCAACTAACACCCGTTAAGTCTTACCAAATAAGAGTATTTTCGCCTTTTACACCTATCACTAGCTTTAATCAATATAATATTAAAAATAAGTTACTCCTCACACCATCAGATTCTCCACATACTATTATTTATTTTTCTGCCAATATGTCAACAAACCCAATTTCACCATTCACCACTCTTTAATCACATTCCATCTTCATCCTCATCTTCTATACCTATTTTAATTAAATAATAACCATATTTAATCATAATGATAATTGAAAAAATGATATTTAAACATATCCCCAACTAACAACATCTTCATCTTCCTTGTCCATCCACCACCATACACCTCCCCTTCATTTTCGTGGATCTAAAACCACAACCCTCGCCACCGAAAAATGCCCTGAACCACCACACCACGTCTCAAACCTCACTACCACTAGCACAAGTTGACGCCACGTCATCCGAGCGACCATGGCACCACCTGGCGATTCGTTGTTTGTGAGTGGTGAAAATAAACACAATATCAATATATCAAATTAATCGTAAAATCCGACAAATCAACCTTTTAGGAAAGGGTTAACGTGCCAAATCTCACGAATGTGATAAAAGTGATACCGGGAAAAGTGATTTCCGAGTCGTGTCCCAACGAGGTGTGAATGGAAGGATTCGTTGAGTTTTGTGATTTATAACTTGAATTGGTTTTAATGATTTTTGGATTCGATTACGATTCTACAAATTAGAGCACGGATTGAAATTTAAGCACATAAAACAATGTAAATGAAATTATACTACTACTAGGCCTAAGAAACAATAAAACGAAGCTAAACTATGCCCTACGATGCTAAAACACAAAAGCATAAAATCGAGAACTAATCTGAGCCATAAATGTAAATTTTTGCAATTTAAGGGCTACGGTGTAAAAATAATTTTCCTACGACCTAAACGACTAAAAATAATTTTAGAAAAAAACCGGGAATTTTTTCGACTTTTAAATTAATTATTACGAATTAAAAACTAAATTAATATAATTAATTAATTAAAAATACTAAACTAATTTTGAAAAATCTGGAAAATTCACAAAAACTACTTTGACATTGACTGGTCCTAAGAAAATTAAAAACAGTGGGTGTTGTTTTGTGAAATAAGCTCAAATTAAGCTAAAGAAAGCTTATTACACAAACTGCTATATGTCCTTATAGAATTAATTGTGCAAACAACGACAAATAAAAGTCCCAAGGGCAACTGGTATAGGAGTGTGGTGTTGGGTTCTTTGTCGGCAAGAGGTCAGAGGGTCGAGTCCAACCCTGCATTTTTAGGATTTTTTTTTTTCAATTTTTGCTTTTATAGATTTGAAAAGACAAACAAAATAATCAATTTTTATGCAAACTTTCCTTCTGAAAACCTCTGAATAAGCTGAAAATAGCTTATTTGATAATCTGATATGGCCAGTACAAAACCAAACAAACCTCTTAGATTTAGTAGGCACCAAATAAGCCACAGATAAGCAAACCAATCATGAATTAAGCTCAAGGTAATTACAATAAGCTAAAACATGCATAAATAAGCTATAATTAAGCTGAGATAAAGGGAAAAACAGTTGGCATAATTGCTACACTAAGGGGAGTCCTAAACTAAAAAATGGGAAATAAGAAATGGATAAGCACAAGTAAGCACCTAATAAGCTGAAACTAATCTAACCTATTCTAAATCACTAATAGCAACAAATGAAACTAAATAAGCTCAAAGTAAGGCCTAATAAGCACTTAAAAAACAAACAAGGAATTGTTGTGGGTAGATCAAGAAAGAAATAGCAAGTTTGGTACCTTATTGAGCTTATTTTGAATAAGCTCCAGAGGATTAAGCCCCGAGCTGGGCTTATGGGATTCACCAACCCAACTAACTTTTGCCCCACTTTCTTGTTACTGAAGAGCTATTTACAGCTTATAAATAAGCTGAGAAAAGCTTAGTGTTGAGGATAGACCCCTGTGCACAGAACAACAAGTTGGCCAACGCAGTCACTTTAACCTACTAGCAGCCATGGTAAAAGATTTTTGTGAATTTTTTCCTTTTGACACAAGTTAAACAAGGTAGTAAACTCACTATTTTTATTTTTTACAAATTTTTATCACATCTAAAACTTGACTAAACTGCTATGGAAAATCTGACAGAACTCAATTTTTTGAAACCAAAGAAAACTTAAAACCTGTTGAAATCTTGTAGAACTCTTTTCTAACTCAAAGAACTTGTCTTGGATACTTAAAATTTGTTTGACTTCACTGGTCAAAGTGGGCAAAACCACTTTGACCCATTTAAAGAACTTAAAACAAACATCGCTTTAATGAGAATTCTAACTAAAATTTAGTTAAAATGCGAAACTTGGACATCTTTTGTAAAAAACTGATTTAAAAGCTTAAATTGACTATTAAGAAGAAGTGAAAATTAGTAGTAAGCAAATAAGCACTTTAAGTGCTTATTGCATAATAAGCAGAAAATTGGACAAGTAAGTAAAAAGAAAACTTTTTCATTAAATTAAAAACATTACAACTAATTTTAAAACTAAAATTGATTTAAAAGCTAAAATTCCTAGGTGCCTTATCAATGGCTACAATGAAGCTATTTATACTAAAAGCTAGGTCTTCAATTATGCTCCTTGTGCTTCTTGTGTGAGGCAAAACAACAAGACAAAATTGTGCTTTTTTCCATCAATCCCGACCATCCAATAAGTAGGTACAGATGAGAACATATCTAAGCCATCCATTGTGTGTTTTATGCCAAGGATTTCGACAGCGGTCATGGAAAGGGGAAAGGAGGATAGTGGGTTGGATTTGGGAAAACTGGTAAAGGGTGATTGTAGGTTGAGTGTTCCCGGATGGTGGGAATTTGGGTAAAAGCTTGGTTGGGTGAGGTGTCTGGTTTTGGGTGTTAAGAAAGGGGAAGAAAAATGGAGGAAAATAAAGGGGGTCGTGGTTTTATTGGGGTCAAAAGGGATTCATTTGTATTTTGTGATTTTTAAAAGTTTTTTTTTTTTTTTTTTTTTTTGAGAAACTAAAAAATTGGTTTTAATAAAATTGAATTTTTATAAAATTGGTTTTGAGGTAAAATGGTATCGTTTTGGATTTTGGTTTTATGGGCAAAATGGACATTTGGGTTTTGGGAAGGATAATTTGGTAATTTTGGGTTCTTGGTTAGGTTTTAAGACTTTTTCCCAAACCCACTCTAAAAATGTGTCTGGTCTTCAATTGATCAACGATCGTGAAAATCACATCCCAAGACCCACCTCAACAACTTTTTTATGATTTTGGCTCAATTTTGCTCGTTTTCGCTCTGTTTTCAATCCTTTTGTACCTGCAAGACATAAAACACACTCCGAGGACATTTTTGACATATTTTGATCATATTTGGGTGTTTTTAGTCATTTTTTGTAGTCTTAGGTGGGTAAAACCGATGAGTGAATAAGCACTCATCACCTGCGCATCCTCATCCTCACTCTCACCATCATCATCTTCCTCATGTGTGATAGTAGTAGTAATGAGTATTGTACCACTGCAATTGACAAAAGAAGAACAATTCTGATATGTCGTTCACATGGTTTGTTTGGGGAAAACTTTATCTTCTTTTATGGGGAGCTGTGAAATTATATTAACCCACAGATTACAAAGTGAAGAGGAAAAGTGGTGGTTTTATTGATGTGGTTTGAGAAGGATGTGGGTGTTGTTGTTCTTGTGATGTTTGAGTGTTAGACCAGAGTGATGTAATATATACCGAATGTAGATTTTGGTGGGTTTGATATAAGTTCAAGATTAAGAGGAAAGTAATGTGGATTGATGAAGATGAGTGTTGGTATGAAAATGATATTTTTGTGTTTATGGATTTTTGTGAGTTTATGTTCTTTAGTTGATTGTTAGACATGTAATTCAACTCTTTTCTAAATGATCATTTACTGAAGAAAAAAAATAGATGGAGGTGACGACAATGGAATAAGAAAACCAGATTTGAAAAATTTGCATTGCGACTAAAGTTATAAAAAAATGGAGATTGTGTAGATTATAATTGTGGTATATGGATATAGGATTAAGGTTTGATATGAAGTTGTTTGTGGGTTATAAGAGGTGGTGAATAGAAGAAGATGGTGTTGGTGATGATGGTTAAAGATGAAGATGTATAAAGGAAGAAGAAGATGTTAAAAATGAGGTGGTAAAAGACCAAAATACCTCACATGGATATCACGTGAAGACTTAACAAGTGTTAGTGTGGCCCCATTAAAGTGAAGGACCAACGATACATAACGTTTCGCATTTAAGACGGATGGTGCATTTTTAGGTCAAAGGACTAAACTCGCTCGGTCAATGCAAACCACAAGGACGAATGGTGTAGTTTACTCTAAAAGTAAAGTAAAGATTATTAAAATTTAAAATTGTATTTATTTATAGTAAGTTATAACTCTTAATATATATTAATCTCCTATGTCGGCTTGACTAAAGAATACAACGTCGGTGGCACATATATTATTATTGGAAGTGGGCCGTTAATGTTAGCCCATCAAACTGTTAACCCATATTGATATCCATTTCAGAACAGCAGGTTTTAGTGTTATTTTTCAGATTGGGATGGAGGGTATGCAGAGTATCATTAAAATAGAGATATGATGAAACGTGTCTCTCTACAGTTGTTACACCGACTCATTGTACAAAGCGTTATCCACCACCTTTCACATATCACAACCGCCTTATCTTCTACGCAGTGAATCATTCCTAAAGAACCCCGAAAGGGTCAGCAGTCAGTGGGTACACGAAGTGACGGTTTCTTTGACTACTGAACATGCATGTCTTTGGAGCGAAGTGGGTGATCGGTACGTGGGCGATCGTTAATTACGTGTAAGCAATACCATATTATTTTATACAAATCGGTTTATATGGTTAATTATTTAACTCTAAAAGACTCTTTTTTGTTATAATTGGTGTAGTTCTACTCCCATAAACCTAAACAAACACTCGAATCTAAGAGCAGAACCTGTGTTAAAGAATCTCATAAACAATTGTGTTAGTGATGCAGGTAACTAGATTGATGATTATATTTGGGTGAAGTCGTATGATGGTTTGTTTTACTTTTTGTTTGTAAACGAATGCTTTATGACGCTTTTTAGAACTACAATTTTTGATTATTAGTATTTGTGAATGTTTTCGTTGGCTTGGGGAAAAAATTCATTTTTATTATATGCTAAATTCTTTTGGCATGAAGTTTTTAGTTCCAAGTTCGTATCAATCAAATATTCAAAGGTATGTTTACGGATTATGATTTGAAGGTTTCTTAAATCTTAACTTTTTGTGGCCATGACGAAGGGTGTTTGGTTGGTTTGAGGGACTTACAATTGGCTCGAGCAAACATTGATAACTTTTGGCTCGAAAACACATTCCAAAACTTTGAGTGTTGTTGACAAATGGTAGACTTAAGGTTTTGGTTGGTGACTTTGACCTCAAACGCGTATTGAGCTGATAAAAACATTTATAAACATTTATAAATTGCCGTAAACTTTACTCTGATTTTTCCTGCAAAATGAATTAATGATTGTCTCATTAGATAGGGTAACATACAATTTTCGTTTGTATTGAAAGGTATCCAATATTAAGAACAGGTAGAACACTGCTTTTACCAAATCTGTCAAGTAAAACACTATAATTATCGGTGGGTCGTCTTCATTATAGCGTTCTCATTTGTAGATGAAAACATACAAGCCACAAACAGAGATTTCACCAATAGTGAATGTCCTTTGTGTTGATTTTCATGTGCGGAGAGGTTTCAACATGTTACCACAATTACACAAACGGAAAGATGAATCCCGGTGGGTCTGACAATATTTTTCACAATGGGCCGACGATGGCACCAAGTCAATTGTATATGTGTATGCTTCTGAAGATATTGTTTTGGGGGTTTATTTTTTTAGATTGTTCGCAGCAATAGGAAGCGCTGCATGTGTTAAAAAAGTTTGACTTAACGGAGCTACGAGATGTTGCTGCAAATGGGTACTAGGTAGGTTTCTTTTACCTAATTTATTTGTAGTAATCATATGTGTGTTTCCATTGCTTTCAATGTGTTGTCTTGATTACGAGAAGATAAGAATATTGAAATCGAATTTTCTCTGAGGTTTCGTATAGCGCTTATATGTCGTGGTATTTGACAGTCTAAAAATAGGGACGACAAGATAAGGTATGAAACTCATGGCCCCAAAAATCAATGCGAGAGGGTTTAAATTGCTTGCATCTCATGTAATCCACAACGTTTCACCCGATTATAATCACAATGACAACATTTCGACCCTATTGAGTGATGCTTATAGATACGTGTTCTATGGAATTTATACTCAAAGCAGTTATTGAATCTCACATAAGCTTTGCTGAATTTCCATTAGCATCTAATTATTTTTTCTATAATCTTCGTTTCAAAGAAAAGCCTCACGTGTGCAAGAGAAAGCGATATTAATTGTGTTTCATTTCCCACCATATCATGTGGTATCTTCACGTGAGTTTATAGCATTTGACTTGACACATTTGGTAAAAGCAATTTAAAGATGGTTCTTTCTTTGAGCGAGACCGGAAGAAGATGTAGGCGCCAAAAATGCAACCAAGTTAATTGATGGAAGCTTGACAATTAGAGGAATGGAATATGCAAGAAGGTTATAACGACTTTAATGATTGGAGAGTCTGGGGTCCCAGAGGATGTTGGAAGGAATTGGCAGGAAAAGTTACGTAATGACTGGCTTACAGCTAGAGAAGGTGCGCATGGAACTGACGAGATTTGGCATGAACCTGGCACAAGGGAAGTTGTTGAAAATTGGTTTCAAGGGCTTACTGATCCACCGAGAATGTTGCATTCCGTTTATGTTAACAGCGGGTTATCTAATTAGCACCAACCCAAACACCCTATCTGAGATCTGGTAAACGATTAGTCAAATTACCATCATATTGGTTTCCTTTGTTTGATATTTCTACTAATAATCAAAGTTTTCGTTTACTGTATGGAATGTGTAGGTATAATAAGGACTAGATGTTGTAAGAAGGATCAACTCAGCTTATAGGTATGCACTAATTTACATGGTCAATTGACTCCAAAAGGCGAGAAATCATCAGGAGCAAAGGTGGCCTACAACAACCCGTTTTATTCTAGGTCGGTGATTAGAACCTCATTTGTCATATTAATTATGATGTGTGCATAAACGTCATCCCGACTATTATTATTAGATCAAAATTTTGTCGTAATTAAAGGCGTTATAGCTTAAATCTTTAAAATAAGTTTACGAGTGGCAATCGTCAAAATCGGGTTGGTTTTCATCCGTAGGCAATTAACTTGTTCATCTTATATATAATAAATATTTAGTGTTTTAGCTTGGTTAAAGGAAAAAAAATATTTGGTTCAATTATAAAATTGGATCCGTTTCAATTTTGCTAAATTCTTTTATTTGAACCATTTGATCTCCAACACAACTAAATACAACTCATTTAGATGAATATGATCGAAATTGCCACAAATAAATAATTTAAAGCCTTTTCTTGAAAAACAAACGCCTCCCAAAAACATTTTATGTAGGGTGTCCCAATAAATACGACTTCCTTTTTTAAAAGAAGTCCTATGTGAGTTAAAATATTACCCACTTTTTGTGACGAGCCGGAGACAGACAAAAACTTAGCATCTTGGTGCTAGCAAGCACTTGAAATCTGTTGATGGTAATATTTTCTCCATCGCCAAAGTTTTTGAAAATGGTGATGCATGTTTAGTATTGTCGGATGGGTTTCGCATGAGGATATGAGGTGGGCAGGTTGTCGTTGTGATCAACAACGCGAATAAAAAGGATCCAACTGTTGATATCAAGAAAAAAATAGATTGTTTTGCTTAACAATCTGGATTGGAGTTTGAACTCTTTGTTTTCCACCAATCAATTTCATTTCTACGAATGGTTTT
Organism: Chrysanthemum lavandulifolium; assembly: GCA_022545495.1. NCBI lineage: Eukaryota > Viridiplantae > Streptophyta > Magnoliopsida > Asterales > Asteraceae > Chrysanthemum > Chrysanthemum lavandulifolium. The sequence goes on from CM040239.1 coordinate 211,995,805, forward strand.
TAGGTTACCTTTCCAAGTTCTTACCAAGATGTGCTCGTGGCAACATTCGATTTTGGTAATTATGTGACTATCTGATATTCTGATTCATTCTTTTACTATGCATATTCGGTCATTCGATTAGCTACTTATTCACTCAAGATTCTTATGTGATTCGTTTGACTATCGACTCATACTTCAATTCATTTGGTTATTATACTCGTCTTGATTCATTTGATTTACTACGCTTTCACTCCATTTCGGTTGGTCGCCAAGCTTATACTTCAAACTATCACTTCATCCGCTTTGAGAGCTATTATATGATTATTGGATTCATGTGTTGACTATGCTATTATATGATTATTTGATCCATCTGCTTACCATCTTTGTTATATGATTACATGATTTCTCATCTATATGTTATTATGTGGTTACCTAATTCATCTCATTATCATGCTAATATCTGATTATCCGCTTATCATGCTATTATGTGACTATATGATTATCTGCTTATCATGCTATTATGTGACTATTTGATTCGTCTGGTTGCCATGCTAGTATGTAATCATTTGATCTATCCGTCTATCATGCTATACTCTTGTTCATTTACTTCATTTAATTATGATGTTCATTCAGTATTTCTACCTGATACATGTGACTAACATGCTTATACTTCAGTTGGTATTTTCGCTTGTTATGTAATTGTTGCTTATCTGACTTGTGTGATTTCCATGCTTGCATTCTATTCGATTGCTCCCATCTCGCTTATAGATTTCACTTAGCTTATGTATATCGATTATCGATTTGTTTATGATGAGTGTGTAAATACTCATCATTTTGGTCAAATCGAATCGCAAAACATTTAAAATGCTCGAAATGCATCAAAATATCGAAAATATCTCAAAATTGCATTTTATATGTTTCGATGCAAAATGTTTAAAATCGATGAAAATGAGCTAAGTTTGCATAATTGGCGCTTCACCCCCAAGTTTCAAAAGTTGTCGAAATAGTCCCCGAGCACTTATTTCAAAGAAAAGTCACCAAAGGTCCTTTTAAAATCATAAGTTGTCAAAATTAGTCCTTTGGTGAAAAATGTCAAAAGTTTTGAGAAATTACAAGTTTGGTCCTTCAAGTTTCAAAATTGGCAAAATAGTCCTTGGAAGTTTGAAAATGTCCATTATGGTCCTTGTACTATTGAAACTTGTCATTTTGGTCCCTTGAAACAACTTTGATAAATTGGCGCTTTTGGTCCTTGGTCTTTCGAAATTACAAAATGGTCCTTATGTTATTAAAACAAGCCATGACCTTTGACCTTGGCCCCGCCATTTAACCCATTTGACCCCTTGCCAATCCATTTGACCCTTTCTTTTGACCCCTTCCAATAATACTACCCAAGTCAACTATCCCCCGGTCAAACAAACACCCCTTTTCCTCCAAAAGTCTTCTTCCTCACCAACCGCCACCAACACTCAACCTTCCATCCTTCCACCTCTTCCCCACTCACCATGTTCCTCCACCTCAACAACCAAACAAGAAACATTTAATGCTTCCTCCCCTTGCACTCAACCCCCATCACAAAAATACCATTTTGGCGCCAAAATTCAATCAAACGGCCAATAATCTTCTCAAGTCATCCAATGGTCCCAAATGCAAGGGGAAATGCTCAAGAGAGAGAGAAGCTTTTGGGGTATAAAAGAGGAGAAAGAGAAGAAGAAGAGTAGTAGTTCTTAGTTTTAAATTTTCATGTATGTCGCTTTTTAATATAAATGTTTTAGTTTAAGTTTAAAAATTGTAATCTTTTGCTTCTATGTACTAAACTCAAGTTATTTTATCATTGTAATCTACTTTCAAGTATCAATTCAAAGTTTTATTAAGTTTCAAGTTTTATGCTCACTGTTTAAAATTTCGGTTTCAAGCTCTTGTATTCAAGCTTCTAATAGCTTATTTTAAGTTCAAATAAGTTTATTTAAGCTATTTATAGCTTTTGGTAAGCTTATCACCAAGTTCAAATAATTTTGGTATCCGGTCAACAAAAGTCAAACTTTGTTGAATATTGGTTCAAGCAATATGGAAATGGAATTGGGTGATGCAGAGATTGATTTGGGTTGGATTGGATTAGATTAGTATAGTTATGGTTCGGTTTGTCATTGCAAAAATAAGTCGGACACTTGTGAGTTTTTATCTTATTTTCATTTCTAATTTAGTTTGCATAAACCATTGTATTTGTATCGTGGTCATTAATGTTTAGGCCTGCTTATTTAGTGGTAATTAGGAAGTTAGAGTCGCTTTAAGTGATAATACAAGCTAGTTCAATAGTTAGCTTAGTTTAAATTTGCAAATCGCTTACCAAAAGTGTTGTTTGGATCATCTAGCATAAACCGAGATTTTGAGGCTTGTTCTTATGTTAAAATCTGCTGTACTAGTCTCATTTAGGTATAATAGAGTTAATTTAGTCAATAAATTTGCACCTTAGAACCAATAAAGTCAAAATCACCTTGAATCTGCCTCTTAATCACATGTCTGTTGAATTTTCAAAAGCCAAAGCTTGATTTGTGTTCAAATATCAGTAGGTTAGCTTAATATAGCTTTACTTTAGCTTAATTCATCAATCTCAGTCCATAAATTGGTTTCAAATCTCATTTTAGTCAAACTTCTCAAAACTGCTTCAAAAGTCAAAAAAGTGAAAATCTCAGTTTTCACCCAACTTGGGTGATTTTTCATGGATTCAGTTTTGGGTCAAATCAAGTGAAATTGTGGGTTTTTCTAGTTCACCGGGTCAAGTTTCTTAATCGATTTTTGTTGAATTTTGTAATTTTTACAAGCTCCAAATAAGCTTGTCAATAAGGTCAAAATGCCTCAGGCACACTCAAGATAGTCACCGAGTGTGAGACAGTGCCTCTTGCAGAGCTTGTCATAAGCTCATTTGAGCTTATCTAGGGTCTCGAAACTTGGTTTATAGTAGTTAGCGGTGTCTACTTGAGTTCCAACATCCGCTTTTCACATAAGCTTTTGAGTAAGCTTATGCTTAAGCTTCAAAGTAGTAGCATAAAACCTGCTTTAGCACTTAAGTTTTAAATCATCAAATCTGTAGCTTGTACTTTAGAGGTTTAGGCTAGTTGATATTAGTTGCTTTTGAGTACTTTTAGCATATTATAGCTTCGTGAATCATTTGGTGCTCATTTGGTACCTTTAGCTTATTTCAAGTGCTTATTTATAAGCACTTGTCACCGCAGCTTTCATATTCTCACACATAAGCTACTGTTTTTATATTTTCTTAGATTCAAAATATTAATTTAGACTTTTCCTGAATTTTTCATATTTTTCTAGCACTGCTTGCTATTTTTCTTCATTTAAAACAGCTTTTAAGTATTTTTAATTAGCTTTTAATACAATTAAATCGTAAAAACTTCAAAAAATAAGTTTTCATTTTTCCTAGGTTAAGATAAATATAAAAAGCAAAAAATAATTTTTCCAGATTTTTCTTAGTTTAATTTGTAATTTTAGCAATTTAAGTAGTTTCAAATAGTTTTTAATTCATAGAAAATAGAAAATAATCGAAAAATACAAAATTAGTTTTGAAAATTCTCTTTAGTTATTTTAGATTTTTCTAAGTCATAATTTCATTTTTCTAGCTTTATTTCATATTTTCTTGTATTTTAGGGTATTATTAAATAAGTAAAATAGTTTTTAATTAATAATAATTAAATAAATAGTCATAAAAATAATTTTCTTTTTCTCAAAATTTTCTCTTATCATTAGGTTTGTAAAATGTCATTTTTATATTTTTAGGATTAATATTGTTTCAGCCACATTTTCTTTTGTACGTTACGTAGTTTTTAATTTAAATTTTATAAAAGAAAAATCAAAACATCATTTTAAAAATAGTGATAGCGTTTATTTAATATAATTTATCTTTTAATTTTCTTTAATTTGCATTTAAGCCCCTGTAATTTATAAACTTTTTCTTTAGGTATAATCAATCATATCCCTTTTCCGCTCAAATTCTCTCGATCACTATTCGCTTGATTATTCATCGCACACCGTTGGGACTTAACGACTGGGAAACACTACACCTCTTGATCTTCATTGCATTGGTGTCTCGAACTGCTTGAAGTTTATTACGGTTGGCCATTCACAAGTGGTCACTTGTGTGATAAAACTTGACGGCTCACCATCGATCAAATTTTTACGCCACGGGAGTCAAGCTAATTATCTTACGCTTAGCGATTAGTGATTTGAATATTCACCCTTGTTCATACCATCTATATCTATATATATTTTCTTATAAAAATCCAAAACCCAAAACATCTTAAAACATATAAAACACAAAAATATTTTTCTTTTGTTTCTATATATGTATAACCATAAAACTCAAAAGATTCTTCTTTCCCCATTTTCATAATTCCTTCCTTAACTCGAGATTCCTTAGAGTTAACTCTAGTGCATGCGCACTGCTCTTCTAGATCATTGAGTCCTTTGCGTGATCTAGCGAAATTCCTAGAAGACGCTCGTGACGCGTCGCCCAAATAGTCGAACCCGAGATTCGTACTATTTCAAACAACAATATGGCGTATTTAACGAACTATGGCGGAAATGCTCCGTGCACCCACCGAGGGTTATGGAGATGCCATCATTTTACCAAAGAATCAATTCGATCACTTTGAATTGAAGACACATTTGATCCAACTTGTGTCTACAAATCAATTCCACGGGTTCGACCGAGAAGACCCGTATGCACACATCCGTTGGTTTAACAAGTTGACTTCAACTATCAATTTCAAGGATGTGCCACAAAAGTAATCAAGTTGATGCTATTTCCATTCTCACTGAGGGACAACCGGATTTGGTCGAAAAGAACCCCCGATCCATCGAAACTGGGAGGATCTTGTTCAAAAGTTTGTCAATTATTTCTTTCCTCCATCAAAGACGACTAATCTTAAAATGAAATTTCGGATTTCGTCAAAATTTCGATGAAAACTTTGGAGAGGCATGGGAGAGATTCAAAGATCTCCTCGTGAAATGCCCCATCATGAATTCACGGAGCTTCAACAAGTTAATATCTTTTATAATGGGTTGAACGGTAACGATCAAGATTCTTTGAACGCAGCAGCAGCAGCAATATCTTGAATCGTAAGCCTAAAGATGTGATTGAGATTTGCGAGCAAAATCAAAAGTTCCTATTTCTCGCAACAAAGTCAATACTCCAAACACTCCTCGCTTCTTCATCCAAGAACTCTTCCGAGTTAGCCGCCCGATAGCCGCTCTAACGGACGCCATCCGTTGTATGATGAAAGAGGTAAAGGAAATCAAAAGCGAAATTCATAAGCCGGAACCAATCAAAGCCGTAAACAAGGTGTGTGAAACTTGTAGTGGTCCACACGCGATTATGATTGTCAAGCAACCGATGCTTCTTTTACCAAGCTCCCGTAGCTTCAGAAACCACAATCAATACCGACCACAAGTCGATCCTCACTACTGCACCTAGCGGTATGACACCACCGGTTTTCCTCCTGCAAAACCATGGCAATCAAAATCGCTTTGTTCCAATCAAGGACAAAACTTCAATAACTCTCAAAATTTCAATCAAAACCGAACAATTTCAACCAACCATATCAAGCTCCAATCAAAAAGTTATCAACAACCTTCTCAAGCTCCCCTACCAAATGACTTCATGAAAATTATCGAGTCAAGCATACGCTCAATGCAAACTCGGATCAATAACATGAGAGTTGAGCTAAAAAGGAAATTGATACCACAATGTCTCGGCAGACAAATGAGTTGAAGAATATGATGAGCGCTTTCATGAACATGAATATGAACAAAGCTTCATCATCTTCCGAGGACTCCCAAGCAATACAGCCCTAATCCAAATGCCGAGTTGAAAGCCGTCACCACTGTAGTGGTAAGACGCACAATGGACCTTCGACTCCAATGCCTCCTCCACCAGAGCAATGAGTCAAGTTACCAAGGATACAACGGACAAGGTGCATTTCTCAAGCCCACGGCATCAAGACACGTCCCACCTTCGTAGTCCAAGCTTTAAGTCCGAACCCAAGTTCAAGACAAATTCGAGCCGAAAACACTTCCATCCCTACTCAAAAGTCTAGTCGCCTTCCTTACCCATCAAGAATGCATGATGAGAAGCTCAAAGACAAAACCAAAGAGCAAATGGAAAAATTTTCCAAATTTTCAATGAACTACACTTTGATATAAGCTTCATTGATGCTCTCGCTCTAATGCCTAAATTTGCATCCACGCTTAAAGGCTTATCGAGCAACAAAGATAAGTTATCCGAGATGGCTAAACCCTCTCAATGAGCAATGCTCACGGTCCTTCTCAAGAAGCTTCCCAAAAGCTTGAAGACCCCGCGATTTTTAATCCCGTGTGATTTCTTGGGATGGTTCAATGCTCCGCCTGGCCGATCTTGGCGCTAGCATTAACCTCATGCCACTCTCAAGATGGAAGAAACTGCTCTTCCTAAACTTACATCCACTTGTATGACACTCGAGCTAGCGGACCGCACTACAACTCGTCCACTGGGATAGCCGAGGATGTCGTGATGAAAGTAGGAAAGTTTCACTTTCCCACCGACTTTGTTGTAGTAGACTTTGATGCGCATCCTAGAGTTCCCTCATCTTGGGAGAGCTTTCTTGAGAACGAGTCGTGCTCTAATTGATGTATTTGTCAAGAGTTGACCATACGGGTTGACAACGAAGAACTCACGCTGAATATCAACCAAAACTCCAAACCTCTATCCAAACAGAGTGTTGCCACAATTGATCAAAAATCAAAGAATCAATGCAACACTCTCAAATTTCACGGTTAAGAGGAGTCACCAAAACGTGTTGAGTTAAAAGCTTTGAAAATCAACCCCGGTTCAAACAAATGGTTTGAAAGTTGTACCAGAAGTCAAGAGTGTTCTTGATGATGATGATCTAGAATCGGAGACTTTATCGGAAGTGGTGGAAATTGCTAGCTCTAAGAGCACACCACTTGTCCCACCTCCGAATCGCTTTATCGTATCGAGTTTGTTAACTCGTGGATGAAACCAAACTCTCTTCGCTTCATCCGAATTGGATGATGATGTTTGTGATCCAATGGGAGACATTCTTCCCATTGAAGAATTGCTCAAAATGATCCATCATCTCCTAGTCTTATTATTCCCGACTCTTCCATCCCTTCTCTCACCCCGATGAGGAAGATGACAACTTTGGAATGAAGTCGATGCCTTTCTTAGTGATGAGTCAATTCCAACAGAATTGATAATACTTACTTTGATTCGGAGGGGACATCCTTTTCCGAAAATCATGATTGAAGAACCGCTTCCTACCCTCCTCCCGGACATCTTATTGACAATCACCATATAAGCTTCAAGTTTAAGCTTAAAATGTCAAAATGGTGATTTGCTTCTTCGATGAGGAATGGACATGCATTCTCATGCACATCTTTATTCCATTCTTCACGATGGTGTGGTTGCTCTTCCTTTCTCTTCGGAATGAGGACACCATCTTTGACCCCGTATCATCCTTTATAGTTTCTACTATTAACAATACCGCGGTTGTATCTCGTCGGTGTGGAACTTTCGATGTTCATATGTTTATTAACACCGTGAACGAAAGTCCGATCGAGATTGGTTTTCCACGTTGCTTTCCCATGAACCAATGAATGCGGGTCGAGTCAAGCTAGCGACTGGGAATCAAAAACAAGAGCATGCCATATGGGTTTTCACCCATATTTCGACTTCTTTCTATTTTCTACCACCCTAGTGTGGGGAGTTGCCCATCACGTTGTATATAAAGTATATAAAAAAAAAAAAAAAAAAAAAAAAAAAATCAAAATAATGGCCGTAGTATTTCCTTTTACGTTCTATGTTTCGCATAACCACGGTACTTTGAATATTGAGGGCAATATTCATTTCTAGTGTGGGGGAATTCTCACGAATTTTATCATGTAATTATACCGCCCAATTCCCCATTTTTGGCCAAATTTTTTTTTTTTAAGTGTTTTGCACTTACTCAACTTATGGTTATCATCCGCCATGTCTAATAAACAAAAGGATTGGCTAATCCAGAGCAAACGGCTCTTGGTAAAGATATCTCAAACCGTTGACGGCTTGCAATTTGCCCAAAATTGTATGGTATTCACCACCATATCTTTAATTAGTGAAGAGTTGGCTAGCCCGCAAGTTTATGGCTTGTGGTAAAGGCAAAGGAAAACCATAATTGGTAATCACCACCAAAGATAGTATATATTATCTAAGAGTTGGCTAGTCCGTACAAACGGCTTCGTAAAGACAAATCAAACCGTTGAAGTCGGTGGTTTGCTCAAAATCATATGGTTATCGCAGTACCATAGTTCTTACTTGAACTCGAAACATTTGGCTACTCCGTAAGTAATGGCTTTTGGTAAAGAGATTCAAATCCATTAAGTTTTTCAAAAGATTGCTAGGGACTAGCAATAGTTTAGTGTGGGGATTGATGAGTGTGTAAATACTCATCATTTTGGTCAACTGAATCGCAAAACATTTAAAATGCTCGAAATGCATCAAAATATCGAAAATATCTCAAAATTGCATTTTATATGTTTCGATGCAAAATGTTTAAAATCGATGAAAATGAGCTAAGTTTGCATAATTGGCGCTTCACCCCCAAGTTTCAAAAGTTGTCGAAATAGTCCCCGAGCACTTATTTCAAAGAAAAGTCACCAAAGGTCCTTTTAAAATCATAAGTTGTCAAAATTAGTCCTTTGGTGAAAAATGTCAAAAGTTTTGAGAAATTACAAGTTTGGTCCTTCAAGTTTCAAAATTGGCAAAATAGTCCTTGGAAGTTTGAAAATGTCCATTATGGTCCTTGTACTATTGAAACTTGTCATTTTGGTCCCTTGAAACAACTTTGATAAATTGGCGCTTTGGTCCTCAAGAATTCGAAATTACAAAATGGTCCTTATGTTAATAAACAAGCCATGACCCCCTTTGCACCATTTGACCCCCGCCATAACCCCTTTGACCTTCTTTTGACCCCCTTCCATATAATACCTGGTCAAACCGGTCAAACAAACACCCCACTTTTCCTCTCTTTTCTTCTTCCTCACCAAATCCACCGCAACACTCAACCTTCCCATCCTTCCAGCCTCTTCCCCACTCACCATGTTCCTCCACCTCAACAACCAAACAAGAAACATTAAATGCTTCCTCCCCTTGCACTCAACCCCCACCGCAAAAAACCATTTTGGCGCCAAAATTCAATCAAACGGCCAATATCTTTCCAAGTCATCCAATGGTCCCAAATGCAAGTGGGAAATGCTCGAGAGAGAGAGAGCTTTTGGGTATAAAGAGAAGAAGAAGAAGAGAAGAAGAGTAGTACTTAGTTTTAAATTTTCATATATGTCGCTTTTAATATAAATGTTTTAGTTTAAGTTTAAAGTTGTAATCTCGTTTCTATGTATTAAACTCAAGTTATTTAATCATTGTAATCTACTTTCAAGTATCAATTCAAAGTTTTATTAAGTTTCAAGTTTTATGCTCACTATTTAAAATTTCGCTTTCAAGCTCTTGTATTCAAGCTTCTAATAGCTTATTTTTAAGTTCAAATAAGTTTATTTAAGCTATTTATAGCTTTTGGTAAGCTTATCACCAAGTTCAAATAATTTTGGTATCCGGTCAACAAAAGTCAAACTTTGTTGAATATTGGTTCAAGCAATGGAAATGGAATTTGGTTGATGCAGAGTTGATTTGGGTTTGGATTGGATTAGATTAGTGGTATGGTTCTTTTTGTCGCAAAAATAAGTCGGACACTGCTTAAGAGTTATCTATACTTTGTTTTCATTTCTAATTCAAAGCATAAAGTATCTAGTATTTGTATCTCGTGGTCATTAACAGTTTAAATCTGTTTATTTAGTGGTAATTAGGTTATTAGAGTCGGATTTATTCAGTGATAATACAAGCTAGATCAGTAGGTTAGCTTAGTTTAAATTGCAAATCATTTATAAAAGTGTGTTTGGATCATTTAGCATAATGAGGTTTGAGCTTTGGCTTATGCTTAAAATCTGCTGGTTTAGTCCTCATTTAGGTATAATTTGAGTCATTTTAGTCAATAAATTTGCACCTTAGAACCAAAAAGTCAAAATCACCTGAATCTGCTCTTAAGTTCATATCTGTTGGAATTTTCAAAAGCCAAAGCTTGATTTGTGTTCAAATATCATAGGAGTAGCTTAATATAGCTTTACTTTAGCTTAATACATCAATCTCAGTCCATAAATTGGTTTCAAAACTCATTTTAGTCAAACTTTCAAAAATTTAAAAGTCAAAAAGTGAAAAATCTCGCCACCCAACTTGGGTGATTTTTCATGGATTCAATTTTGGGTCAAATCAAGTGAAATTGTGGGTTTTTCTAGTTCAATTGGTCTAGTTTGTTAATCGATTTTTGTTGAATTTTAGTAATTTTGTACAAGCTCCAAATAAGCTTGTCAATTTGGTCAAAAGTCCCTCAGCACACTCAAGTCACATCGAGTGTGAGACAGTGTTGTGCAGAGCTTGTCAAAAGCTCATTTGAGCTTATTAGGGTCTCAAACTTGGTTTATAGTAGTTAGCCGTGTCTACTTGAGTTCCAATTTTGGTTTTCACATTCAGCTTTCTCAGTAAGCTTGTGCTTAAGCTTCAAAGTAGTAGACATAAAACTGCTTTTTGGCACTTAAGTTTTAAATCATCAAATCTGTAGCTTGTACTTTAGAGGTTTAGGCTAGTTGATATTAGTTGCTTTTGAGTACTTTTAGCATATTATAGCTTCAGTGATCATTTGGTGCTCATTTGGTACCTTTAGCTTATTTCAAGTGCTTATTTATAAGCACTTGTCACCGCAGCTTCCATATTCTCACACATAAGCTACTGTTTTTATATTTTCTTAGATTCGTAATATTATTTTAGACTTTTCCTGAATTTTTCATATTTTTCTAGTTCTGCTTGCTATTTTTCTTCATTTAAAACAGCTTTTAAGCCTTTTTAATTAGCTTTTAATACAATTAAATCGTAAAAACTTCAAAAAATAAGTTTTCATTTTTCCTAGGTTAAGATAAATATAAAAGCAAAAAATAATTTTTCCAGATTTTTCTTAGTTTAATTTGTAATTTTAGCAATTTAAGTAGTTTCAAATAGTTTTTAATTCATAGAAAATAGAAAATAATCGTAAAATACAAAATTAGTTTTGAAAATTCTCTTTAGTTATTTTAGATTTTTCTAAGTCATAATTTCATTTTTCTAGCTTTATTTCATATTTTCTTATATTTTAGGGTATTATTAAATAAGTAAAATAGTTTTTAATTAATAATAATTAAATAAATAGTTTTAAAATAATTTTCTTTTTCTCAAAATTTTCTCTTATCATTAGGTTTGTAAAATGTCATTTTATATTTTTAGGATTAATATTGTTTCAGCTTTCACATTTTCTTTTGTACGTTACGTAGTTTTTAATTTAAATTTTATAAAAGAAAAATCAAAACATCATTTTAAAAATAGTGATAGCGTTTATTTAATATAATTTATCTTTTAATTTTCTTTAATTTGCATTTAAGCCCCTGTAATTTATAAACTTTTCTTTAGGTATAATCAATCATATCCCTTTTCCGCTCAAATTCTCTCGATCACTATTCGCTTGATTATTCATCGCACAACTCGTTGGGACTTAACGACTGGGAAACACTACACCCTCTTGATCTTCATTGCATTGGTGTCCGAACTGCTTGAAGTTTATTACGGTTAGCCATTCACAAGTGGTCACCAGCTGTGTGATAAAACTGACGGTTCAAATACAAGATCATCGATCACATTGTATCGAAACGGTGGGTATGGGTTAATGGGTTATGGATATGATCCATGGGTTGTGGTTTTACCCATCCTAATAAACTATTACAACAAATGATTAATTACAACATTTTTGTATTTAAATGCCTATATGTAAATGCTTTACAAAAATAACATGTATCCTTATAATTGTACTAAGGATAACATTATATTTGTTATCAACAAAACACAAAGAGATCGCAAAATATTAATAGACGTTTTTACGGTTTATTTGTATTAACAATCTCCCCATTTTTGTTGATGACAAAACATAATGTTATGATGAGTAAAACTTAAGAATAGATGTATGTTTTGAAAGCCCCTAAGTTTTACTTCTTCTCCCCCTTTTTGTCGAAACAAAAAGTTAACCCTTCAAAGAAATAAAATTGTGAAAAAATTAGTCCACGTATCGCTTACTCCCCCTTGACGGTAGCTCTCCCTAGTTTGGGGCGTCAAGTGAAGGAAAATAAAATAAAAAATCCAACAAAGAGAAAGGTTAGTAACATGCTTAAATAATCTTGTGATTGACGAGAATCAAGATTGGGAGCCAAGGTATGTAAACAAGGCCTTGTAATAAAACAACAAAGTGTTGTGGTACTTATGCCACCTACAAGCATATGAAAATAAGAACAAGACTTGTTCTTGAAAATGACTCAAAACAAAAAGCACTAAAAATAGAAAATAGTAATAATTATTCCTTCCATGCTTGCATAAGGTTATGGATGGAGGTTTGGATGAGTAATGGTATTGATGTGATCAAGGATGAGGTTGAGTATGAATCGCATTTCTTCTCTAACTTCTATTGCAATTTCCCTAGTGGATTGGTAATGTTCACAATGTAAGTGATGTGGGTAAAGAGTACGGAAGTCTTCCGTGTTGTTTTGATTTGTGAGTTGCGGAAGTTGTGGTGGAAAAATAGGAAAATACGGATCAAAGTCCGGAATGATTAGAAGTGGTGGTGGAAAAGAACCTAGATGTTCTTGTAGTTTAATGGGAGCTAAGGGTGGTGATGTTTCAAGATCATTGAATATTGTGTTTGGAGAAGTTAGAGGTGTCAAAAAGGCTATTTCTTTTTGTTTTGGTTGTTGAGATCTTGTTGGAGTCATAAGGAGTTCCAAAAGAGAGACTTTAGGAGATGAAGATGGTGTACTTGTTGGTGATGAAGGAGGTGCTATGATGGAAGCATCTTGTGGTGAGTTAGTTGATGGGGATGAGCCATTTGATGATGGTTTTCCTAAGCAACAAGATCGGATGTTAATCCGTGCGGATATCCTAGTATTTGATTGTAGTATTTTGGAAGTTGGAAGTACAAAGGTTTGGGTTTCATGAAGATGATTGTTTGTACTAGGTGATTCATCTAAGTTGTAAGAGCTTGTGAATGACATGGTGTTGTTTGTTTGTGAAGATGAGATGAATTATGCAAGCATTTTGGGAGTTTTATATATAGAAAAACAAAGCATTGTAATGAATGCTTGACCCAAAATGTGGATTAAAATCTAATGATTAGATATGAATTTAAGGCATGTGATCATGAGAACACAAGCATTAAAGAGCATACTCAAATAAAATAAAAATAAAAATTGAGTTTTCATCCAAAGTGAGAAAATAGAAGGTAAAACACTTTGTCTCACGGATCCCACGGATCCTTCCTTTGAGGATCCGTCCGACATAAGGCGGATCCGTGGGTCGGTGTTTCAGCGGCACAAAATTTTGCCTAGTGTGCGTATATGCAAACTATTTGGAGTTGCGGTTATCTCGACTCCTAAGAAGAAAGGAAAAATAAACTAGAAGTGAAAAAGCATACTATTATATGAGATAACCCGAAAACACATATTTAGTACTTGAGTACGTAATCGATGCTACCAATGCTCCTAATTCATTGTGGTTTAAATGAATGTACCGAAAACACATATTAGTTATGTGTCCCTTTAGCATTCAAAGACATGAGATGCAATGAAAGCGGGTTTTACGTTGTATTAATAATGAAAAGCGATTTGTCCTAGGCGTGAGAAATTGCTTTTGTGAAATTGATACGGGAAGAAGTATCCTTTTAGAAAGTATTTTGAAAAGAGATTTCTATGTTGTGAAACACAAACGTTTTGTCCTTTTAAAGGAAGATGTGTATGTGATTAGGTGTTTGTAACTTGTACTTATTTTGAAAGAAAATAAGAAAACTATAAGTGAAAAACTTATCTTGGGTTTTGAAAATTCCGTATTGTTTGTGAGTTGTCGTGAAATAGAGATCCTAGACTCGGAAAGAAGAAGGCTAGTGTTTACATACCTTGTAGAGTCAAAAAGTAAATTACGACGTTTGTTCCATGAGACCAAGACCAAGACGAAGTAGGTTGAATTCTTCACGCTTCAACGGTTTGGTGAGAACGTCGGCTATGTTGTCTTCGGACGCTACCTTCTCAATAGAGATGTTCCCTTTTGAACATTGTCTCTTAAAGTGATGATGAATCTCTATATGCTTTGTGCGAGAATGTAATACAGTTCTTGCTTAGATCTATGGCACCCTTGTTGTCACATAGAATGGCTATGTCACTTAGATGAATGTCGTGATCGACTAACGCTTGTTTCATCCATAGTGCTTGTTGGCAAGCTTTGTCGTGAAGACGTGTTAAACCGGTTGTTGATATTGCTAATGCCGTTTGTTTCTTTGAAAACCAAGATGTTAAACAACATCTCATAAAAGTACATACCCACTTGTACTTTTTCGGTCAACATAATCACTGCATGGTCGAATCGCATATACAATTGTTTCTACTCCCGTGCCTTAGGATACCATAATCCTAATTGTGTTGTACCCTTAATATATCTAAAGATTCTTTTACGGCTTCTAGGTGTGAAGTTTTGAGGTCTTCTTGAAACCTAACACATAAGCATACACTAAACATGATATCAAGCCTACTTGCCGTGAGGTAGAAGACTACCTATCATGCCACGATATTTAGTATTATCGACGGATCGCCGTCTTCATCTTTAGTGAGTTTGGTGTCGGATGACATTGGTGTCCTAATTGGTTACGACTCTTCTAGACCGAATTTCTTTAACATCTCTTTTATGTATTTAGATTGATTAAAGAAGATACCACCTTCTACTTGTTTGATTTGTAGACCAAGAAAGAAACTAAGTTCTCCCATCATACTCATCTCGAACTCGTCATGCATGATTTTAGAGAAATCATCACACATGTCTTGACAAGTGGATCCGAATATAATATCATCTACATATATTTGAACTATGATTATATGTGACTCTCTTTTTTAGTAAAAGTGTGTTGTCAACTAACCCCATGGTATAGTTGTGTTTAATTAAAAATGACTTGAGTCTATCATACCAAGCTTTTGGAGCTTGTTTAAGACCATAAAGGGCTTTCTTTAATTTATACACATGTTTAGGTTTTCAAAATCGATGAAGCCCGAGGTTGAGCTACATATACTTCTTCATTAATAAAACCATTTAGAAAAGCACTTTTGACATCCATTTGATAAAGCTTTAGATCATTAGCACAAGCATCGCAAAAGTATTCTTATAGACTCTAATCTAGCCATGGGGCATAGGTCTCATCAAAGTCTATTCCTTCTTGTTGGTTATACCCTTGGGCAACAAGTCTAGCCTTGTTTCTAGACACTACTCCGTTTGCATCTAATTTGTTTTTATAAACCCATTTGGTTCATATTATGGGTTGATTACTAGGTGGAGGGACAAGTGTCCAAACATCATTAGAAATAAATTTATTTAATTCTTTTTGCATAGCCATTACCCAACTTTCATCTTTTATGGCTTCTTGCGTATTCTTAGGTTGTATGGTTGAAACAAAACAAAATAAGCTACTTTGGTTTTGAACTTGAGACCTTAATGTTCTTTCGTTTAGCTTTCCTATGACCTTATCTACAGGGTAATCTTTGGACTCTTTAATGTTTATGACTTCATCATTTAAAGGTTCTTCTTATTCATTTATCTTTTTCTTTATTACTATAGCTTCACTTTCTACAATCTTGTCATCGACAAGAGGTGGAGAGGGTTTGAGTGGACTTTCATCAAATTTTATATTTAATGACTATTCTACCTTCATTGTTTCATTGTTTAATATGACGTAAGCTTTGCTATTTGGAGAGTAACCTAGAAAGATACATTCGGTTGATTTAGGATCAAATTTTGTAAGGTAATCTTTAGTGTTAAGAATAAAACATTTGCTACCAAAGACTCTAAAGTGATCTAACGTAGGCTTTTTGCCTCGGAGTAACTCGTATGGAGTTTTACCTAAGATTGGTCTAATTAAGACTCGATTGAGTATGTACGTTGAAGTATCAACGGCATTGCACCAAAACTTTTGAGGCGTGGATTTCTCATTAAGCATGGTTCGACTCATTTCTTGTAGGGTTCTATTCTTTCTTTCAACTACCCCATTCGATTGTGGAGTGCGAGGAGCCGAGAAGTTGTGAGTAATACCATTAGCGTCACAAAAAGCTCCGAATTGCACTTCATTATCGAATTCCCTACCATGATCCGTTCTAATAGACACTATAGGACTTCCTAGTTGTCTTTGGATCTTCTTGCTTAATATTTCAAAATAATTAAACGTTTCCGTTTTGTTCTTTAATAATTTTGTCCATGTATACCTAGAGTAATCATCCACTATGACCAAGTGTAGTAGTTGCCTCCATAACTTTGGATAGCGGATGGACAAAATAAATCCATATGTAGTAATTCTAGACACTTAGTTGTAGACACCATGTTTTTAGCTTTATGACTAGAATGAACTTGTTTTCCTACATTACAAGCATCACAAAGTGATGTTCATATTTTAACTTAGGTAGATCTCTTACTAGATCTTTGGATGATAGCGATTGAAGAAGTCGCATGTTGGCGTGACCCAATCTTGATGCCATAAGGTCAAGTATCATCCATAGAGGTAAGACATAGTTTGTCTTTAGGTTCATTACCAGTTTAATGACATAGACTCCATGTTTCCTAATTCCTCTTCCTATGGTTATGCCATTTTTTAATATCATACTACCGGTTTCGGTAAAAAGTACATTGCACTTTTTATCACATATTTGTCCTATACTTAAGAGGTTAAAGTTTAGGTTTTCTACTGATATGTGTCTAAATACACATATATTTTATATTATTTAATCCCACAAAAACATCTGAAAACACTCAGAAATGTCATAAAATACTATAAATATCATTGAAATGTGTTTTTATGTGTTACAAGTGCAAAAGGATTGAAAACTGATGAAAAACAACAAAGTTTACATAATTTACAGTTTCAGTCCCTAAACTTTCATAAATTGGCAAAACTAGTCCCTGGTAATTCAAAACTTGTAAAATATCATTAAAGGTCCTTGGGGATTCACAAGTTGTTAGAAATAGTCCTTTGAAGTTAAAATTGCATATTTACAACTTTGGTCCCTCAACTTTGAAAAGTGTCAAAAATGGTCCTTGGGTTATTTAAAATGGAAAATTAATAAATATAACCCTTGTACTATTCATAAATGGCAAAATAGGTCCTTGTGTTAACTTTGGAATATTTGCAGGTTTAGTCCTTCAAGTTTCAGAAAATTACAAATTTGGTCCTTGTGATATTATAAGCTCAAAGCCAAACGGACCCTTTTGTATTTTTAACCCAGCCAAAACAAAAGAACCCTTGTCTAAAACCCATGTGAACCCCCCATTTTGAACCCCTTCCCATATTAATAATACCAGACAAACCATCTTCCTCACATACCCTCCTAAAACCACCACTGCTACCATACCACCACCACCCACCACCCATCACCTTATCTCCCCATTTGTCTACCCACTACCTTCCACCTCCACATGGACCACATCCACCCAAAATTCCTTAATTGCAAAACTCGCTTCAAGACTTTTGGCGCCAAAAGCAAAATCAAGGGTTGGGATCGTTTTGACTAAATCAAGGCCAAGAATGATGAGAGAGACTTTGTGAGAGCTATAAAAGAAAGAAAGAGGAAGAAATAAGTGTCCCGCTTTTAGACCATTTCTTAGAGTAATTTCAAAATCGTTTTTCAAGTTTCATGTAAAAGTTTGCTGGGTTTTGTAATTTCTGTATTGTACAAGTGAATTTAGTTATAATTGAAGTGTTTTCATTAATCAATTCCAAGTTTACAGCTTCCATTTACTTTCCCGCCAAAACTGTTCTTGATACTTTTTCATGTTATAAGCTATTTTAATCGTTCTAATAAGCTCCTTTTTACTCATTAAAGCTATTGCAAGAGTATTAGATGATTTTCTGTCCTTTATGCAAAGAATTCACAAAAGTCAACAAAAGTCAACTGAAGTGCTTCATATGGATTTGGTTATGGAAACTGGTTGATTCAGAGCTGGATTTGGGTTAGATTTGGTTTAGAATAGTGGTATTTGGTTCTGAGATAAGCTGCAAAATAAGCTGTGGACCTTTTGTAAGTTCCTAGTTTAAATTTTATCTTATTTGCTTTAGCTTATTCACTGCTTTATCCTACGCTTTTATGTTTTATTTCGCTTTTTTAGTATAATTGAGTTTACTTGTTGCTTATTTGTTTATTCTCAATCACTAGTTTACTACTTTACTAGTTTGTGCATTTTCTTAGTCACTTTAGCATAATATCATATAGCTTGTTATAGTACTTATCTCTGCACAATTTTAGCTTATTTATTTCTCATTTAGATTAGTTAATAAGCCTGCATAAATAGTTTAGCTCAAATCATTTTAAAACAACATAAAACCATAACAGTTAGTTATTTAAGGGGTGTTTGGATTATCTTATAAATCTAGGTTAGAAGCTACTTAGGACCTGATTTACTATTGCATCATGATAATATAGGCTTATCCAGTATTTTTAGCTCAATAACTTGCATCTTAGAACAACCTAAGTCAAAATTACTATATATCTGATCTAACTTCCATTCTGTTTGAATCAGTGATTTGAATCTTGCATATAGGTTTAGAATTAGTTAATCTAGCTTATTTCAGTCTTATTTTGTCTTAAAACATCATTCACATTCCATTTCATAAGCTCACAAGTTCAATAAAGTCAAATTTTCAAAAACTTCAAAAAGTCAAAATTTCATAGAAACCCGTTTTTGAATAAACTTGTGAATTTCATGTAGGACTTAATATTAGGAGTGAAGACTTGTGCTTTTGGATATTTGTCATTCTGTTGCTTGTCTTCATCATAGTATTTTTTATAATTTTTAGTTAGCGTTGTAAACTGCTTATTTGCTAGCTTCTTTTAAGCCCTTTTTCACAAAACTCCCGTTTTGCTTATTCCTTATTTTTGCTTATTTAGTGTGTTTTTCTTGTTGTGGTTGCTTATTCTAAGTTCCTATAACTTGTTTATAGCTTATTCAACCTTTGGTTCAGTAGTGGTAGCTTTTTATTAGCTTATGCAAGCTTAATAGCTCATTTTGACCCATTTCCATTGCAAGTACAAATAGCTTCCACTTTTGCATTTTTAGTTTCCTCAATTTTAGTCCTTATTAGCTGAAATTCTGGATTTAGAAACTTTGGTTGGTAGTGGTTTTCATGGTGATTTTAGTTTATTTTTGTGATTTTTATAAGCTGGCTTAACAAGGGCTTAAAGTTAGTACATAAGGGCTGTTTGGCACTAGAGCTTAAATAGAACCATATCATTATAGTTTGCATATTAAAGGTTTAGGATAGTTGGAATAGGTTGGTTTTAAGTAATTTTAGCATACTCTAGCTTCTGTGATAAGTTGGTGCACTTTGGTAGCTTTTAGCTTAATTTCAAGTGCTTATTCATATTAGTTGTGTGCCCAAATCATTGTTCTTGTGCTCCAAAGTAGTTTCATCATTTTCCTTGATTCTCATTATTATTTTAGACTTATCCGAAAGTTTTCATATTTTCCAACGTTCATTTGCTATTTTTACGCATTTTATGTCATTTTCTAGCATTTTTAATTAGCATTTAATCCAAATAAATCGGAAAAAAAATATGTTTTCAATTTTCATAGATTAAGATAAATATAAAAAGCCAAAAAATATTTTCCATAATTTTCTTAGTTTAAATAGTATTTTCTAGCATTTTAATTAGTTTTAAATAGTATTAAATTCATAATAAATAGATAAAAGTGTAATAAATATATTTTCAGTTTTATAATATTTTAGATTTTTTAAATCATAATTTCACTTTTCTAGCTTTATTTCATATTTTCTTATATTTTAGGGTATTATTAAATAGTTAAAAATAGTTTTAATTAATAATAATTAAATAAATAGTCATAAAAATAATTTTCTTTTCTCAAAATTTTCTCTTATCATTAGGTTTGTAAAAATTTCATTTTATATTTTTAGGATTAATCTTGTTTCAATTTCACATTTTCTTTTGTACGTTACGTAGTTTTTATTTAAACATACGCCGCTTTAGGTTTTAATCGTTAATCGTTTTAAATATAGAATTAAAATGACT
Organism: Chrysanthemum lavandulifolium; assembly: GCA_022545495.1. Classification (NCBI taxonomy): domain Eukaryota; kingdom Viridiplantae; phylum Streptophyta; class Magnoliopsida; order Asterales; family Asteraceae; genus Chrysanthemum; species Chrysanthemum lavandulifolium. The sequence continues at coordinate 212,016,052 of CM040239.1, forward strand.
TCAAAGTCTTAAATAGATTTAATTTCCTTAGTGTAATCAATCATAACCTTTTCTGTTCAATATTCACCCGATCACGATTGTTTCTATTACAAAGTGTTCACACCTCGTTGGGACTTAACGACGGGAAACACTAAACTCTCCGGATCTTAATTGCATTTGTTTCTAATTGTTTGAATTTTATTATGGTTGACCATTCAAAAGTGGTTGACTAATAAAAGATGCACTGCTTGGAGCCAATCAAATTTTGGCGCCCTTGGGAGGTGTCTTTGCGTTCTACAATTTGAAGAATCGATGATTGTTGAATATACACCCATTGTATATTTACCATCTTTGTCCATATTTCCTTGTTTTCATATAAAACCAAAATTATCGTGAAGTTAATTCGTTGACTGGATCGATTACCAAAACATTTTTTATTATTATTCAAGTTTTCAACAAACACAAAACCCAAAAGATTTTCTTTCTTATTTTTACAACATGTTTTCAAAAATCCAAAAATATCCATCTTTACCCTCTCACATCTTTGATTCTTCATCCCAACCCTCTCAGTAACCCTTTGATTCTTTTCTATGTCTTATCCTCACCCTCTTGGTTGTCAATGGTGTGGTAGTCCTTATAATGGTGGCAATTGCCCCGTTGTAGCATGGTGGAATCGGAAATGGTCTGTCTATAACCGTGATCCCTATTCCTACCATAACACAACCGATTTATTCCATCGACTACCACCCGTGAGACTCAAGAAGCCATGTTGTAGTACCGTGGTGGTTCACATTCCAGCTTCGATTGTCAATCGGGAAACACGCTTGTCTATGAGCGGGTTCCGATAACAATTATGACTAACACATATAACTCATGCCACATTAGTTTTATTGTGTAGTATTGTGGAGGTCCTCACTTTAGCTCGATTGTCAAACAAGGAATCCATTTCCTTGTAACAATTACGACTCTTCGTATCATGACCAACCTCTACGGTACCAAGTGAATCGGGCACCACCTCACTGAGCCACTTCCTCAAAATCTTCTCTTGATCTTTTGGATTTAGTGAAAGATTTGAAGGAATGTAAACACTCCCAAGATAATCCAAATGAGAAATCCATGGAAGAATTGTTAGTCAAGAGCGGGCTACTAAATTAAATTCCCAATTGCCTTTGAAAAATCTATTAGGAATCAATTGCAAAAGAAAAGCACCAAATCTAGCTCTCAATTCCGTTTCATTCACGATGATGGTGATGATGAAGATATCCTTGATATTCTACAATTTTATAACGGTTCATCAAGTTCATCGCTTGAAATTCCTTCCATGAAAAATCGGGGAGAAAAGACTATGATGGAATTACTAGCGAAGAACAAATGGAAAGTATAAAACATATGTATGCTAGTCCTTCTCAACTCCCTCGATCTGTTGTTATCACACCCATATTCCCACTCACTCTCTAAATATGGGGATGAGCATCTTGACAATGTTCACGAAGAGGAATCGGACGAATTCATAAAGTCTAGTGTTGAGAACCTTGTCCCAATCCCGAGAGAGTCACAGGGAACTTCTGAGCATATGTGTGATTCTCCTTTCCCTCTTGAGTGTTCAAAAGATCATTTTAAGACTTTCTCCGATCTTAGCGACGATTGTGCTTCCTATGGAAACATCGAGTATGTTGAGGCATCACTTCACGATCGATCCTCTTCTTGAGGAGTTCACCAATGAACTCACTCACATCACCCACTTTCATCGGAAAGTGACGATGATCTCTTTGATTTCAAGCCGATCTTGGAGAAATTGAAAGTCTCCTATATAATGATCATTCACTCATTTCTTGTCCCATTTCCGACTCTTCCATTCCTTCTCTCATTCCGAGGAAAATGACAACTTTTGGAAGGAGGTCGATGCTTTTCTTAGTGATGAGTCAATTCCAAAGTGGATTGACAATACTACTTTGATTCGGAGGAGACATCCTCTTCTTGAAAATCATGATTGAAGAACCGCTTCACTCTCCTCCCGGAAATTTTGTTGCCAATCACCATACAAACTTCAAGTCTAAACTTAAAATCTAACAAATGGTGATTTGCTCCTCACTAATGAAGAATGGGATTGCATTGTGATGCACATCTTTATTCCATTTTTCACGATGGTGTGGTTTCGTTCCTTTCTCCTTCGGGAATGAAGACACTATTTTTGATCCCGCATTTTCATTTATCATTTTGAGCCGGTTCTATGTATATCTCATCGGTGTGGAACTTTCACGTACTTCAATGTTTATACAAACATCTTGAATGAAAGTCCGATGGAGATTATCTCTTCCACTTACTTCCCATGAACAAATTAATTGGGTCGAGTCAAGCTAGCGACTCGGTAATCAAAAATGAGTTAAACATGAGTTTTCACCGTGTGTACCACCTAAGTGTGGGGAGATGCCCCACATGTTGTATATAGATCTAAAAATGAATGAAAATTGTAAATATTAAAAGAGAATAATTGTTGTGTTTCTACACTTAGCTAGTAATGTTATCTTTTATGTTCAAGGATTCGCATAATAGCGGAACTTTGAATATTGAGGACAATATTTATTTCTAAGTGTGGGGAAATTCAGCGAATTTGATCATAAATGTACCCTTTAGTCCCTTTTTCCCCAAAATGGCCAAATTAAAAAAAAAAAATCAGTGGAAGTACTATGTACTAAACACAACAAATGGTAATCGATCCACCATGTCTAACCCACAAAAGGATTGGCTAATCCGTAGCAAACGGCTCTTGGTAAAGATATCTCAACCGTTGACGCTTGCAATTGCCCAAAATTGTATGGTGTTCACCACCATATCTTTAATTAATGAAGAGTTAGGCTAGCCCATAAGTTTATGGCTTGTGGTAAAGGCGATTGGAAAACCATAATTGGTAATCGACTCACCAAAGATATTTTATCTAAGAGTTGGCTAGTCCGAAGCAAACGGCTTCGGTAAAGACAAATCAAAACCGTTGAAAGTTGGTGATTTGCTCAAAATCATTTGGTTATCATTGTACCAAGGTTCTTACTTGAATGAAACAATTGGCTACTCCGAGTAATGACTTTTGGTAAAGAGATGAAATCCATTAATTTTTCATAAAGATTCTAGGGACTAGCAATAGTTTAGTGTGGGATTTGATATGTGTCTAAATACACATATTTTATATTATTTAATCCCACAAAACATCCGAAAACACTCGAAATGTCATAAAATACTATAAATATCATTGAAATGTGTTTTATGTGTTACAAGTGCAAAAGGATTGAAACGATGAAAAACAACAAAGTTTACATAATTTACAGTTTAGGTCCTAAACTTTCATAAATTGGCAAAACTAGTCCTCGTAATTCAAAACTTGTAAAATATCATTAAAGGTCCTTGGGGATTCACAAGTTGTTAGAAATAGTCCTTTGAAGTTAAAATTGCATATTTACAACTTTGGTCCCTCAACTTTGAAAAGTGTCAAAAATGGTCCCTGGGTTATTTAAAATGGAAAATTAATAAATATAACCCTTGTACTATTCATAAATGGCAAAATAGGTCCTTGTGTTAACTTTGGAATATTTGCAGGTTTAGTCCTTCAAGTTTCAGAAAATTACAAATTTGGTCCTTGTGATATTATAAGCTCAAAGCCAAACGGACCCTTTTGTATTTTTAACCCAGCCAAAACAAAAGAACCCTTGTCTAAAACCCATGAACCCCCATTTGAACCCTTCCCATATTAATAATACCAGATAAACCATCTTCCCTCACATACCTCCCAAACCACCACTGCTACCATACCACTGCACCACCCACCACCCGTCCACCTTATCTCCCATTTGTCTACCCACTACCTTCCACCTCCACATCCACCCAAAATTCCTTAATTGCAAAAACTCGCTTTCAAGACTTTTGGCGCCAAACAGCAAAATCAAGGGTTGGGATCGTTTTGACTAAATCAAGGGCCAAGAATGATGAGAGAAGACTTTGTGAGAGCTATAAAAGAGAAAGAAGACAGAAGAAATAAGTGTCCCAGTTTTAGACCATTTTCTTAGAGTAATTTCAAAATCGTTTTTCAAGTTTCATGTAAAAGTTTGCTGGGTTTTGTAATTTCTGTATTGTACAAGTGAATTTAGTTATAATTGAAGTGTTTTCATTAATCAATTCCAAGTTTACAGCTTCCATTTACTTTCCCGCCAAAACTGTTCTTGATACTTTTTCATGTTATAAGCTATTTTAATCGTTCTAATAAGCTCCTTTTACTCATTAAAGCTATTGCAAGAGTATTAGATGATTTTCATCCTTTATGCAAAGAATTCACAAAAGTCAACAAAAGTCAACTGAAGTGCTTCATATGGATTTGGTTATGGAAACTGGTTGATTCAGAGCTGGATTTGGGTTAGATTTGGTTTAGAATAGTGGTATTTGGTTCTGAGATAAGCTGCAAAATAAGCTGTGGACCTTTTGTAAGTTCCTAGTTTAAATTTTATCTTATTTGCTTTAGCTTATTCACTGCTTTATCCTACGCTTTTATGTTTTATTTCTGTTTTTTTTAGTATAATTGAGTTTACTTGTTGCTTATTTGTTTATTCTCAATCACTAGTTTACTACTTTACTAGTTTGTGCATTTTCTTAGTCACTTTAGCATAATATCATATAGCTTGTTATAGTACTTATCTCTGCACAATTTTAGCTTATTTATTTCTCATTTAGATTAGTTAATAAGCCTGCATAAATAGTTTAGCTCAAATCATTTTAAAATAACATAAAACCATACCGATTAGTTATTTAAGGGTGTTTGGATTATCTTATAAATCTAGGTTAGGCTACTTAGGACCTGATTTACTATTGCATCATGATAATATAGGCTTATCCGGTATTTTTAGCTCAATAACTTGCATCTTAGAACAACCTAAGTCAAAATTACTATATATCTGATCTAACTTCCATTCCTGTTTGAATCAGTGATTTGAATCTTGCATATAGGTTTAGAATTAGTTAATCTAGCTTATTTCAGTCTTATTTTGTCTTAAAACATCATTCACATTCCATTTCATAAGCTCACAAGTTCAATAAAGTCAATTTTCAAAACTTCAAAAGTCAAAATTTCATAGAAACCCGTTTGAATAAACTTGTAATTTCATGTAGGACTTAATATTAGGAGTGAAGACTTGTGCTTTTGGATATTTGTCATTCTGTTGCTTGTCTTCATCATAGTATTTTTATAATTTTTAGTTAGCGTTGTAAACGCTTATTTGCTAGCTTCTTTTAAGCCTTTTTCACAAAACTCCTGCTTTGCTTATTCCTTATTTTTGCTTATTTAGTGTGTTTTTCTTGTTGTTGTTGCTTATTCTAAGTTCCTATAACTTGTTTATAGCTTATTCAACCTTTGGTTCAAGAGTGGTAGCTTTTTATTAGCTTATGCAAGCAATAGCTCATTTTGACCCATTTCACTGTAAGTACAAATAGCTTCCACTTTTGCATTTTTAGTTTCCTCAATTTTAGTCCTTATTAGCTGAAATTCTGGATTTAGAAACTTTGGTTGGTAGTGGTTTTCATGGTGATTTTAGTTTATTTTTGTGATTTTTATAAGCTGGCTTAACAAGGGCTTAAAGTTAGTACATAAGGGCTGTTTGGCACTAGTGCTTAAATAGAACCATATCATTATAATTTGCATATTAGAGGTTTAGGATAGTTGGAATAGGTTGGTTTTAAGTAATTTTAGCATACTCTAGCTTCTGTGATAAGTTGGTGCACTTTGGTAGCTTTTAGCTTAATTTCAAGTGCTTATTCATATTAGTTGTGTGCCCAAATCATTGTTCTTGTGCTCCAAAGTAGTTTCTGTCATTTTTCCTTGATTCTCAGTATTATTTTAGACTTATCTGGAAGTTTTCATATTTTTCACTGTTCATTTGCTATTTTTCTGCATTTTATGTCATTTTCTAGCATTTTTAATTAGCATTTAATCCAAATAAATCAGAAAAAGTTTAAAAAATATGTTTTCAATTTTCATAGATTAAGATAAATATAAAAAGCCAAAAAAATATTTTTCCATAATTTTCTTAGTTTAAATAGTATTTTCTAGCATTTTAATTAGTTTTAAATAGTATTAAATTCATAATAAATAGATAAAAGTGTAATAAATATATTTTCAGTTTTAAAATAAGTTTTATAATATTTTAGATTTTTTAAATCATAATTTCACTTTTCTAGCTTTATTTCATATTTTCTTATATTTTAGGGTATTATTAAATAGTTAAAATAGTTTTTAATTAATAATAATTAAATAAATAGTCATAAAAATAATTTTCTTTTCTCAAAATTTTCTCTTATCATTAGGTTTGTAAAAATTTCATTTTTATATTTTAGGATTAATCTTCTTTCAATTTCACATTTTCTTTTGTACGTTACGTAGTTTTTATTTAAACATACGCTTTAGGTTTTAATCGTTAATCGTTTTTAAATATAGAATTAAAATGACTTCAAAGTCTTAAATAGATTTAATTTCCTTAGTGTAATCAATCATAACCTTTTCCTGCTCAATATTCACCGATCACGAATTCGTTTCTATTACGTTGTTCACACTCGTTGGGACTTAACGACCGGAAACACTAAACTCTCCGGATCTTAATTGCATTTGTTTTACGAAATTGTTTGAATTTTATTACGGTTGACCATTCACAAGTGGTTGACTAATAAAAGATGCACTGTTTGAGCCAATCATCTACGTGACACACATCGTTAATGGTTGAGATTTGTTAGAAATCGTACATTTACCGTGATTTTACTTTTGTTATTTCCAAACACCACATTACCTCCATTGAAGGATTCATATGTGGAGAATAGATCCTTATTGCCGGTCATGTGCCTCGTGCACCCGCTTATCCTTTACCCATTCATCGTGGTCTAGTCGACCTTTAAGCACACCTAAGAAAACAATTAACTCAAAGTTTGGTCCCCATTTGTTCATGGGTCCATTAGTGTTAAACATTCCATTCATGTTAGACATGTATGGATAAGATGAGTATACATTCCATGGAGCAAAGTTTTGAAAAGGAAAACCATTTTGCATATTTGGGTTCCATCCCATTTGATGGTTACTTCCGGTAAACATAATTAGGTCTCTAGATGGATTAGGTTTTGAAAAAGATGGAGCTTTGTTTCTTGCAAAAGTAGGATTATATTTTGGAGGTGGTTTTCTAGTGGTGAAATGAGTTGGTTTCTTCTTATTAATGATAACAAAATCATTCTAGATGAAGAAGCTACGTTATTACCCTTTGTTTGCTCTGCAGACCCACGGATCCACGGCTTAACACTAGCGGTTCCTTTGATGGGATCCGTGGGATCCGCCACAACATGGCTGGGTTTTCTAGTGCCTTCACAAATTGTGTTTCTTTGTTTTCACTAGTTGATGGATCGTTGTTGAATACCTAAACTTTTTGGTTGTTTCGGTTTAACACTATCTAATATCATATCTAAAGTACTCGTACTCATTCTAGCAATTTTAGAATCTAGTTGATCAACTAGTGTTTGAAGTTGAACGCAAAGTTCACATTCACCACTTGCTATTTTACCCTTTTCTAGACGTTTCAATTTTGCTTTTAATTCTATGACTTCTTTATCTAAACGTTGGTTTTGACTTTTTAAAGGCTTGTTTTTGTTAATTAGTTTTAAGCTAATATTGCATAGTTTGTCATATTCATTATGTAATGAGTCGTCATCTAGTGATGAGCTACTATAGTATTCGTGACATACCTCGTCATTTGCCATGAGACAAATTTCTTCGTCCTCCTCGTCGCTCATTCCCCACGTGTCATCACGAACGCCTTTTGATCATCCCGTTTGGGACACTTACTAATAAAGTGGTTGGGTCCCCACATTTAAAGGAAGTACGATCATCTTTGGCTTCTCATCCTCTTTGCTTTTCCGAAAGCCTTTCTTATCGTCATACGGTTTTGACATATCTTCCTTCCTTCTAAAGAACTTTTAAAGTCCCTTATCGCCATAGCATACTCCTCGTCTTCACTATTCAAGAGGAGTTCTCTCATCGCTTGAAGCCTTTTTGGCTTTAAGGGCAAGAGATTTGTGTTTCTTTCACCTTTGAGGCTTGAATCTTTAGCAAAGACAAGCTCGTAGACTTTTAAGTTGCCTATGAGTTCATCAAGGGTGAGGATTGTCATATCTTTTGACTCTTCGATTCACACCTTGGATCTCCACTTAGATGGGAGCGCCTTAGATATCTCCTAACATGGTTACGGCTAGAAAAAGATTCATCAAGTGCTTGTAAAGATGTAATAATAGTATTAAAATTAGCAAATGAATGATCTATAGTTTCTCGTCCGATATTGAAAATTGTTCATATTGTTGAACAAATAAATCAATTTTATTATTTTTAACTTGTTGATTCCTCGATGAGTTACAACTAAAGAATTCCAAATTTCTTTAGAGGTTTTAAGCATAGAAATTCTTTCAATTCCTTTTGGGTAAAGCATTATACAAAACCATTTTAGCTTCACTATTTTTAGAAAGCTTTTCTTCATTTCATCATTTAGTTTATCATGAGGTATGTTAACTAAATTTCCTTTATCATCATTTGAGGTAGCCTCAAAATCGCCTTCAATAAAAATGTACCAAAGATCAATATCTTTAGACTTCACATATGTTTCGAATCTATTTTTCCAATATATAAAACCATTAGTTTCAAGTAGTGGTGGTCGTTGCATAGATTGCCATTCCTTGTAATTTTCAGAACCTATAGTGATCGAAAAGTTTTTAAAATACGATTTACTTTAAAACTTTTATAAACTTAGCTCTTGATGCCAATTGTGGAAAACTAGAAGGGGGGTTGAATAGTTTTTCCGATTTTAAGTTAGTTTAAAAAAACTTTAGATTCGTTAATATGTGAGATCTTATGGATGTAGAGAAAGTATAGATCTAATGATAAAGCAAGTAAATAAAGTAAAGCAAAGGGATAGAAATGACACAACCGATTTATAGTGGTTCGGCTACAAGGACACCTTCCTTGCCTTACTCCACTCCCGAGTCACCTACTAGAGTTCAAGCACTATGTCAACAAACTCCTTCACTTGGCGGAGAAGCCTTCACAACGTTGTTTACACCTTTTCCTACAAAGCTAAATACCGAGTCCGTAACACGTGGACCAAACCAACACGACTATTACACAACAAATATGTGAAATATCAAATACAAGATCTTCGCTATGTAAATCTTATGGAGGAACAAATCAATCAAGGACCCCTTGCTTGGATGACTTGTAGAATGCTCGTGATCTCGCCTTGTAAGGACCTATATGAGAATCACAAAAGAAAGAAAGAAGGAAGTACTCTAGATCAAGTGATCTTTGTTAGAAGAGAATGAGAGTATATGAGAGAATTAGTAAGAAGAGGTGAGATAGAATGAAGAAATGACTCTATTTATAGGTACTTCGCCACTGTTCTCGAATCCCACGGATCCCTCCCACAAGGATCCGTCTAGGTAAACCTAGGGATCCGTGGACGCCCTTTTGCCCATGGGTTTTTGGTTATGGGTCATGGGTTATGGGTTGGTCCATGGGTATTCCTTTAGATTCAATGTATCTAATGAATACATTGTATCTAGTCAAATGGGTATGGGTTAATGGGTTATGGATATGATCCATGGGTTATGGTTTTTACCCATCCTAATAAACTATTACAACAAATGATTAATTACAACATTTTTGTATTTAAATGCCTATACGTAAATGCTTTACAAAAATAACATGTATCCTTATAATTGTACTTAGGATAACATTATATTTGTTATCAACAAAACACAAAGAGATCGCAAAATATTAATAAACGTTTTTACGGTTTATTTGTATTAACATTTTGGATTATGTTTAGCTTTTGTTTTGTTATATCTGTTCACTGGGCTTTTTAAGCTCAGCCGCATTTCTTTTCCATGCGGCAGGTACCAAGTGGGATGTTGGGTGATGCAGGATTTACTGACCAGATTTTAATATTTTTTAAGTCTCGTTATACCTATGGTCTACCCTAATGCATTAACGGGCAGTGTACCCGATCGTGTGTAGTGTAGTATTCGGTAAAACCGAGGTCGTCCCAAGAGCTACGTGGATCGGAAATTAACTTAAGTCTATTTCACGATTATAATGGCTTTAAAGATAAAATTAACTAATAAAACAAGGAAATAAAAGAAAGGATAAAGGAAAAGATGTGATCAATGAAGGAGAATGGTGCTAACCTAGTTACTTATCCTAGCTAGTTATGTCTACTGCTACTTACTTCCAATTACTTGTGTGGGGTCAAAGTCGAGAGGGCAGCATTTGGTCAATTCGCCTAACCTATCGCAAAAGATGCCACCACAGAGAAATCAAAGACCGTCATAAGTCCCGTTGTTCCCGGTCCCCTGCCGAGTCATTAAGTACCGCTACATGCTAGATTTATAATAGTGAGTTCCCGGCCGTTAGGAACTTAGACACTCACCCCTAATTCTTAAGTTCATCCAAACGATAGGTGATCGGTTGGTCAAATCGCACAAGTAGAAAGGGTCGTCATTTGGTCATATCTTACCCTTCCTGTCTCGGTCCGCTTCACCTAGGGTCACTTGGTCATATCTCCTAGGCAATTGGCCTCTACCGCCATTCAAACCTACCGAACCAAGGGTGGCTACCAATAAACTATGCATGCATACACTTAGAAATAATTGTACGGAAATAAAGTAAACGTAAACAAAACAATTAAGGAATCATAACAAGGCCAGCACCAGGGTGCTTAGCCAAACATATAATAAATCATACCAACAAAAATGAATAAATCATAAATTGAATTGAACATAATGTTTGATACAAATTACTTGATGTAGAGCTAATAATGATGATGATTGTTAGTGAATTCTTCCTTCAACCGGCTTCGGATCACCGGAAAATGCCCCGAGTGGTGCCCTAATCGACCCGTGGGAGAGGGGTGAAGAGATACTAAAAATGCGATTTAGGGCTGTATTTATAGGCCCCGACATGGTTACTGGCGTAATTAAATAATTAATTACGTCAGAACTAAAGTTACGCCGTAACTAATATAATTAGTTACGTCAGAACTAAGTTACGCCGTAACTAATCAGAACTTCCAACTCGTAGTTTTCATTATCCATTCCATTAATTGAAACATTTTTGCACTAGATGTCACTTTTGGCCCCTCATCGTTCTTCTTCATTTAAATTGTAGTCCTTGAAGTAAATAAACTTCATATAAGTTGTCACTTTTAGTCCCTGATCGCACTTGTTATTTTTACTTTTCATCCTCGGAGTAAATATTATCTTCATTTAGCCACGGGACTTCAACTCCTTAGCGCCCAAGTAATAATTACGGCATAATTAAATTACCGAATTACTCCGTAACTCTTAAACCGTATATATTTATCTGCTCCGTAATTATCTCTACGGCGTAACTAAATTGCCATGTTACGCCGTAACCTTCATAAAAATAATTACGACGTAACCATAAGAGATGGTTACGCCGTATCCTTCAAAGCTCATATTTACGCCGTAACACTATTAGCTAGTTACGGCGTAGTCTTCACATAAAATCCAAAGGTCCTCGCAAATCAATCTTCAGAACATATACTTGGCCTTTTATCACTTCTTTTCCGCTCCAACGGCTCATTTATCCTGAAATGCAAATATGAACGAATATGAAAGAATTAAGTACCATATTAATGCAAATGAGGCCATAAACACGGAATTTGATATATAAAAGATCGTGCAATTTGATGTTATCAAATACCCCCACTGAATCCTACTTGTCCTCAAGTAGACCCTTTAAATAATTCTTAAAAAGATATCTCCCGTGATTAATTGGAAGATATGAGTCTAAAATCACCTAGCTAGAAAATTCCAAACCGAGCACCTCACGAAAAGGGGAATTGAAATCACACTCTCTCTCATAATTCACGTGTTTAATATTTTGGGGTGATCACCAACCGCTCGACCATGGCGAGTATTCTATCATAGGCTTGGTAAAGATACTAATCTCCACCACTAGAGTCTATAGATGCGGCTATTCTAAAAGGCAATGGGTTGACACAACACAAGCTTATGGGGTTATTTTGTCATTACTAACGAGCTACGCCGAAGGGTACAAAACCAATGATACATGACCAAATCCATGGCCAAGACACCAATGATTGCTCGCCTCACCTAAACTCGATTCATGACTAAGGGTAGGATAAGGCATGGGAAAATTTTAATGGTGTAAATAAAAGACACAAACAAATAGATTCCTAAGTCCACAACGCCCCACCACTAGTCGCATTCAATCCCGTAGCAAAAATCGAGGTCAAGAGTCAGGGTCTTCAATAATCCAATACACGAGTTAATGCATAAGACATGTAATGTGGTGCCTCATAAACTCCATAATCTAGGCAAATAAGATGCATTAACTCGCCTTCATCATTAATGAAAAAGAATGTGCTATATAAAAAATTTAAAGTTTGGGTCAATTTAGCACATATTTCTATCAAATCGACCATTTCTATCTCCCATCCCCACTTGAAATGTACAAGGTCCCCATTGTACGAATATTAAAATTTGAAAGGCGAGATAGAAATGTACGGGTTTCTAATTGGGCACCACTCAAGTCGATACAACACACAAGCCGATTTATATTACGATCAGCAATAAACAACTAATAAACTCTTGCTTGCATTCTCATCATTTTTTTTTTTTTTTTTTTTTTTTTTTTTTGATGCAAGACAAGGTATACATGAATAAAAAATAAAACAATACGAACAAATAAAGCATCCCCACTTGAGATCAACTATCATCTAAACCCGATTTTCTTCCACAACCCTTTATTCAAACCCGCGACTTTCACTAGTGGAACCAAATTAACCAACAATACCGGACCATGGACATAAGGAAACTACAGGGTAGGCTAGGCGATGGGTAACGAAACATATATAGGGTGAACAAAATGAAAGGAAAGGCTCAAGGGTGTATCTAGGGTATCTTGCACTAATGGAGAGTGCAACAAATGTGGTTTAACAGGAATTGACTAATCGATGTGAAAAGTCAATATACACAATACATATGTGGGCTATTTGGGTTTAATCCTAAAATTTCCTTTTATCCTAGCTGCACCGATCACACCAAGTTACCTCAATGTAATGCTCATGATAATGGTCTCGAAAAGATATACAACACCAAGTTCTAAAGTCTACTACAGCCACCGGCACACTCATTTATGTGGTATTATGTATAAGGGGAAAACGGAAAGGCTTATCCTCACATAATGGAAATGTAGGGTATGTGTGCTCACTCTAGATTAATCCAGTTAAGTAATGAAAAACATGTCAAAATTTTACTAATGAAACACTTTTCATCAAAAACTAGAAAAATAAGGGCAAGTAAAATCAAGCGGTGTCTATGTCTAATCCCTTCCCCACTGGGTCATACTTAAGCATATAAATGAAAGATAAGAAGGTTAGAATTGGAATGAAAACTCCCTGGATTTGCTCGGCATGATCGAATACTCACGAGTAAACGTGTCCCGCTTTGAGATCTATGAGCAAACTTTAATAACCCGAATTCACATAAGATAACCAAACGCATCATACTAGAAAAACAACAAGCAATAAAAGAAAAACCTAACTCACTTTCAGAGGAATCACGGTTGCATTTAGCATATGCAATAAGTTTTAAACCACTTGGTGTCCCAAGTGGACGAGTGAAGTCTCGTGAGGGTTTACTGGAACACACCCACAAAGTTCATTTAAAACTAATACAAGGTTATTGTGTTTTAAAATGAAAGAATTAAAATAGAGGAAGGTTACGTCAGAATCTTATGAGGGAGTTACGCCAGAACTAGCAAAACCCGACATAAGTCGCAAAGCGAGTGGTTACTGCAGTAACCACGTAGATGGTATTACGCCGTAATTATTAATGCGCCATTAATTCCACCGCTAAAAAGTTGGTTACTGGCGTGATCACAAAGATGAGTTACGTGTAACTCGTCGATCAAAGAACCGCAAAGAACAATTACTTCCTCGTATCCTGCAAAATTGGTTAGAAAACACAAAACCCAACTATACTAATAAAATGAAAAGGCAAAGATAGGCATGGGGTGCCTCCCATGAAGCGCTTGTTTTTGTTCGAGTCACGAACTTGACTCTACCCTTATTTACTAAGTAAAAGGGTGTTCATCCCCTCACTTAAAATCAAGTGTGGGTGAAAATAGCAATAAACACCAAGAGGTGTGAATTTGCTATGGAATGGGAAATGATGAATTATAGTCATACCTCGTAGGAGAAGTCATTTCCTACTTACCGGACCCATGTTCATTGACTTGATTAGAGGATTGGTTTGTTCCATGTTCTTGTTGACTAAGGGTGTGTTTGTTTTTTTAAAAGTCTTACTAGCCCTCTTACTCCCTCTTACTCTTACCAAGAAGAGGAGGCGACGCTTTGCTTGTTTGTTTTTTTTTTGAGTAAGACCCAGTTAGAGATATAACATCTTACTCGAAGAAGTGGGGATTTGTCTTATCGCCTTTACTCGTTTTGTAAACTTTATATAATATATTTGATTGTTTATTAACTATGTTATATTTATGATAAAAGTATTGTTTCATATTTACATAAGTTACTTATTATCGCATTGCGTTGGTTTAATAAACAAATTGCAAAACAAGCACTTAAAATCATTCGGACAATTATACAAAACAAACAACATTACTGCTCGATTTAGACTTTCTAACCACCTCTTACCAGTAAGATGTGGTAGTCAGATTCAGACCCAAAACATCTTAATGAAACAAACACACCCTAACTTTCTTCAAAACCATATTCGTTTCATCAACTGCCAGATGCCCTTTCGTCCATAGAAAATGATGAAGGATCTTTATAAAGCGGTTCCTCGAGCTCCTTCACATCTTTAGAAGGGTCGCATTTGGCTTCTTCGTCAACCACGGAAATATTCAAAATCTCATCTCCGAATTCTTTTATAAGCTCGTTCAACACTGGGTTGGTAGTTGGTGCTCATGTAGCATCATTGGCGGTGTGATAGGTGATGTCGTGTTGGATTACCGCCTGGGATAGGTTCATTACGCATGGGAGGTGTTAGAATTTGCCTAAGCCTTTCAACATCCTCTACCGTGATATCCCACATGTCATAAAAATTCCATTCATCACATTCCTCCCCGGCTTCCTCTTCCTCCTTTGTAACATCGAGATTGACATTATCTGCATCCTGTTCACAAACACTAGCAAAAATATTAGTAATAGGAGAAATAGGAAAGTTAAGAAGGTCCTCACTTCCAAGGTTCACATCCTTAATACTTTAATAGACTCATCATGAGTCTCCTCTTGTTCCATGCGTTGAAGATTTTCAGTACCAATTCTGAACAAATCATCCAACGCTCTTTCAATCATCAACTCGCTATCATCGTGTTCGGGATCGGAGTGTTATATGAATAATCACTAAAGTCGTTAATCTTCGACATCGGTTGGTCAGATATAATTCATAATCATGAATGGTCATGTTATCCATGTCCAATTCATCATACTCTTGAGGAGATACATAATCATCATAGGCATATGGTTGAAAGAAATGCTCTAGGGAAGGCGATCTCGTAGAAGCTCTCCAAGATTGACGATTCTCAAAACTTTCTTTCTATTTCGCTCAGTACTCCCAAAGATTCTTCCAATGTCATATTATCAAAATCTAGTTCCATTTCCATGATTACCTGAAACGTACTCAAGAAACAAAGAAAACAGCAGAATAGAAGAGAAAAAGAAAACTAAAAACAGAAATAAAAGAAAAACTTAAATTAAAATCCTAAATAGCTCCCAACAACAAGGCCAAAAACTTGATGTAGGATTTATCGACCAGTTTTTAACATTTTTAAGTCTCATTATACCTATGGTTCACCCTAATGCACTAACGGGCAAAGCACCTTTCGTGTGTAGTGTAGTATTCGGTAAAACCGAGGTCGTCCCAAGAGCTACGTGGATCGGAAATTAACTTAAGTCTATTTCACGATTATAATGGCTTTAAAGATAAAATTAACTAATAAAACAAGGAAATAAAAGAAAGCAGATAAAGGCAAAAGATGTGATAAATGAAGGAGAATGGTGCTAACCTAGTTACTCATCCTAGCTAGTTATGTCTACGGCTACTTACTTCCAATTACTTCAGGTGGGGTCAAAGTCGAGAGGACAACATTTGGTCAATTCGCCCTAACCTATCAGCAAAGATGCCACCACATGAGAAATCAGCATGCCGTCATAAGTCCTGTTGTTCCCGGTCCCTAAGCCGAGTCATTAAGTACCGCTACATGCTAGATTTATAATAGTGAGTTCCCTGTCGTTAGGAACTTAGACACTCACCCCTAATTCTTAAGTTCATCCAAACCATAGGTGATCGGTTGGTCAAATCGCACAAGTAGAAAGGGTCGTCGGGTTGGTCATATCTTACACTTCCGTCTCATCCAGCTCACCTAGGGTCATTGGTCATATCTCCTAGGAAATTGGCCTCTACCGCCATTCAAAACTACCGAACCAAGGGTGGCTACCAATAAACTATGCATGCATACACTTAGAAATAATTGTACGGAAATAAAGTAAACGTAAACAAAACAATTAAGGAATCATAACAAGGCCAGCACTAGGGTGCTTAGCCAAACATATAATAAATCATACCAACAAAAATGAATAAATCATAAATTGAATTGAACATAATGTTTGATACAAATTACTTGATGTAGAGCTAATAATGATGATGATTGTGGTGAATTCTTCCTTCAAACCGGCTTTGATCACTGGAAAATGCCCCGAGGTGGTGCCTAATCGACCCACGGGAGAGGGTGAAGAGAGATACTAAAAATGCATTTAGGGTTTGTATTTATAGGTTCTGACATGGTTACTGGCGTAATTAAATAAATTAATTACGTCGTAATTAAAGTTACGCCGTAACTAATATAATTAGTTACGTCATAACTAAGCTTCCAACTTCGTAGTTTTCATTATCCATTCCATTAATTGAAACATTTTTGCACTAGATGTCACTTTTGACCCCTCATCGTTCTTCTTCATTTAAATTGTAGTCCTTGAAGTAAATAAACTTCATATAAGTTGTCACCTTTAGTCCCTGATCGCACTTGTTATTTTTACTTTTCATCCTCGGAGTAAATATTATCTTCATTTAGCCACGGGACTTCAACTCCTTAGCGCCAGTAATAATTACAGGCGTAATTAAATTACCGAATTATGCCGTAACTCTTCAACCGTATATATTTATCGCTCCGTAATTATCTCTACTACAGTAACTAAATTGCCATGTTACGTAAACCTTCATAAAATAACTACGACGTAACCATAAGAGATGGTTACTCCATATCCTTCAAAGCTCATATTTACGCCAGTAACACTATTAGCTAGTTACGACGTAGTCTTCACATAAAATCCAAAGGTCCTCGTAAATCAATCTTCAGAACATATACTTGGCCTTTTATCACTTCTTTTCCGCTCCAACGCCTCATTTATCCTGAAATGCAAATATAAACGAATATGAAAGAATTAAGTACCATATTAATGCAAATGAGGCCATAAACACGAGAATTTGATATATAAAATTTCAGGAAATTTGATGTTATCACTGGGATTTGATGGGCTGAGAGTAGGAGCTTTTGAGTGAACCGACCCTAGTTTCCCTTATTATTTTGGACTCATTTGGAAGAACATTTGTTTTGATATTTCGTATCTTTTAGACATGTTGGATTATGTATTTTCCTTTGTAAGTCATTCGTTTATATGACTTGGTATTTTATTTAATAAGACTTCGCTTGCATTTTTATTAGTATGTTCGATATGACCCATAATGTGACATTCGGACCCTTTCGGGTTGGGGTGTTACTGATCACGGTGTATCCAGGATTGAGTATCTGATGTATTGGTGGGCAAACATAGATCTGACGTATCTATGGAAATGGAGGTGAAGTATTGACAAAAAAGGGACAAAATGACTAAAATGCCCTTTTTGATGAGTCATCACCTGTTTATTATATAACACCTTCTACATACTTCTGGTAAGAAGTGTATGTGTGTGTGTGTTTGGATGACAGGTTAAGAAAGAAAGGAAGGAGACAAAGTGAAGCTTATCATGATTTGGTAATGGGTTGTGTGTTTTAATTCAAGAGATAAGTTCCCAAGCTTGATTCTTCATAAGGTATGATGTTCAATTAGTGTTTAATTGACAATTTAGAAATTAGGGTTCATAAACCCTAATTTAAGGAAAGGGTAAAAGATGGTTTTAAGCTACTTAAAGAGGTTAAAAAAATTATGAGATAAGTTACATTGAAATAAGTTGGTAATTTTATGGTTAGTTATTATATGATCATATGATGAAAGGGTGTGTAAGTTGTTATAGTATTACTTGAATTTAATGTTGATTATTATGATCTAAGAAGCAATGAACGTGATGGCGATGTCTTGGTAATTTAGCTTGGAGCTAAGGTAAATAACTATGATTAATTTATTCTTAATATGAATGTTCTCATATTATGTGTTTATGAATGAGGTTGTAGTTGGATTAGTAAGAGCAAAAGGTATCGTGTTAACGGATAACATGTTATTGGTATGCCACCTCAGCGCCACCTCATCCCCTCCCAATAACACACCAATAACTAAAACACCTCTCCTTCATAACACACCAATAACATGTTATTGGTACTTGTAGGTCCCACAAAATACCCCACCAAATATACCTACTCGCTCACAATACCAAAAAAAATAATAATAAACAAACAAACAAATGATGCAAATGGCTTAAGCCATTCCAATGGCTCAAACACCCAATGACTTACCAATGGCATGCTGACCGGTACCGTGGACACACGAATGGCACGAAAAAAAGATGCATTTGGCATGTTATTCATCTCCATACCTTGTGCTCTAAGTATTGGTTTAATAGGAGGCTTGCCTAGTGAGATTACACAAGGGTTAGTTCACGTTTATGGAATTACTAAAGTATGTTTTGTGATTGTTTTGTGTTAAAGGTTATCATAATCATGTGTTATAGATTATACTAATCGCTATGGTGTATGGATGCGAGGTTGCATGGTACTATGTGTTAAGTTTAGTTTTAAGTGTTCATGATTCATATATGTGGATTGACATATTAATCTTGTCTTAATATAGTTACTTACTAAGCGTTTTGCTTACGTTATAGTTATCCATGTTTTGTAGGTTCTTATGGAGATGTTATGGCTTGGATAAAGTAGAATTGGAAGCACGGATTAGAAGGTTATATTTGAATGGTATATAGGAGCTTAGTAGTAGAATACTGAGCTTGAATCAAAGTTGAACCCCGAAAGTCGTAAATGGTTTATAAGCGTGTATATCGAGTGTCAACGTCTATGTGAGTCTTTAAAGTATTTATGTGTAAAATATTATGTTATAGAAATGGTTGTGAGTTCTTGTTTGTGATTAAAGGGGTGTTCGGATTATTGTCTAGTTGTACCCACTATGGGGTCAAACGAGTCAAGTGTTGTTTAGTACGTTATAGTAAGGTTTGTTATAATTTTGGTTGGTAAATGAATAGTTTTGGTAAAGGTTACAATGTTAATATGGAGTCAAAATGATTTGAGTTAAGTGTTGAGTTGTATTTCTACAGCTGTCTTTGTTACAGGTGCTCGATACGGCGTATCCAAGCTATTGGATACGGCGATGTTCGAGGAGTGTACGGCGTATTCCCGAGAATCTGGCGTACTAGGTTCGAAAGGCAATCACGGTATTTCCACAGGCAATCTGTATTGCTTTAGCAGATAAAAAGTGTTGTCAGCTTTATAGTTTTGTATGAAGTATTTTAAAAGCCTTTCGAGTGTATGTTCTTTTAAGTACTTTCAAGTGTTAATCCTTATATTAATATGTCATTTTATATAAGCGTAACAATGAGTCCGTTATCGTCAAAACGTTTCCGCGAAAAGTTTTAAATTTTAGTCAAATCGTTCACGTGGCTTAACAGAGGAACCCGTGATATCACAAGTGATGTCATATTACTTGTGATATCACAAGTGTTTGAGCTTCTTCAGTTTGTTTGTGAAGATTGTGTTTCTTCAACCATAGTTGCAGTTGTTGCTTTCTTTTGTTTGATGGGGCTGTTTTTTTATTTTCTTTTCTTTTATTATTATTTTTGCATAGGTCTCATTCAAATCTCCATCAAAATAATTTCATATTTTTTGTTAGTGTATTTTTTTAATATCATATGTAAAACAATATTGTTTTCAAATATCATTCTAAAACCTATTGAAATATGCACAATCTATCCATTAAACAGACAAATCCACCATAAATCTAACAGAAACATCACAATATCTCTTGTTTTCAGTTAAACCTAACATCTAATATCTCATATTATCACAAAAATCTACAATAAACAACTAGAATGAATAAAAACAAGAAAAATCTTTATAAATAACATCAAAAACACAAATAAAATACCGAAATAAGAACAAAATCACAAAAAATAGGTAAACAACAATGAAATAAGTAACGTACCATTATTCGGATTTTAATCGGTTCATTTTCAACTGTTTTTTTTTTGCCGAATCCGTTTTTGCATACGTCGATTCATTCATTTCTATGTGTTTTATGGTTAAATCACGGTTAAATTTTCATTTTTTACAGTTAGGGTTGGGTTTTGAAAGTTAGAGAGAGAAATTGTGTGTGATTTAGGTGGGTGAGATCTAAATATAATGCAATAATTGAGGGGAGCGGGACGGAGTTATGAAAGTATTTATATTTTAGGCTTTTTTTTTTTTTTTTTTTTTTAAATCTTGTCCATAAATTTAAATATTTGTGTGATCTAGATTTGTCTGTATGTGTCTTCAAAATAACTCTTGTGGTAAACAAGTTAAAATGTGTTATCATTTGGGAAATAATATTTTAAAACGTGATTGGTTTTGGACATTTTTGTATGTTGCATTGAGAGGGAACGATATCATAGCCATTTTTTACTTGCTATGCTTATGTGGTCCTTCGCCCCCACAAGCTCTCATCGGCTAGATGAAGTGAATAAGACAAACGGATTTTGAAAGGTGACCATTTGGGTTGTGTTATGATTAAATAAAAATGAGGGTTGGCGGGTCTAAATGAAGATTTTGTGTTGTGTTAAAATAGAGGGAGTATTTTGAAGTTGTTGCGTGAAGTTAATGTGACAAAAACTATTACTCCTAGCTGGAGCCTGGAGGCCAATACAAACACAAGGATACGCAACAACAATGTCAAGTTCAAGTTCAAGTTCAAGTTCAAGTTCTTTGATGAGCGGAAAAGCAACGTCAGCAAAGACAATGGTCTCCGACCAAATCTCACAGGCGGTTCTGTCCACCTCTAATCTCCTTCACATCATGCTTCAATCCTCTCCTTCTCAGGCATTCTTTACTATTAATACCCTTTGATTGATTGATTTCCTTTTTAATTTTCACAATTAACATTCATACCCTTTAGAATAACATAGACGCCACCTTTCACTTCAAACACACAAGACGATTGCATATAGAACATCTGTTGGGACATCAATTTTGGGTATTTTCTCTTTATTTTGATTGCTTAGGCATTAAATGTGTTTATCTTATTTTGCAGGACAAACTTTTAAAGCTTCCTAAAAACCTTTTGGCTAAAGCTTCTACCATAAACAACACACAACAGGTCTTACCAAACACTGGTTACTCTTTTATTCACCATGCTAATAGTCTTATGTTATTGTTTTTATTGGATACAGGTCTTGGAGCAGATGCCGTTGGTGATTTCATCTTTAGATGCACACATGGACCATGGATTACAAAGGTTCTTATCTACATTTAACTCTTCTAATACCTATTTCTATTTTTTCATAGACTCGGCCCTTAATGGAAATCCACCATCTGTTACATGGAAACTCAACATAAGAAGCTTAGCATACTACTATGACTAGGAAATAATTAGCTAATAGAATTAGGATATTCATATGGTGCATTAGTCAGAACTTACACGCTAAGAGCTTTGGTTGAGTGTTGTAAGCTTAGTATCCTATCATGATTCAGGATTTTCGAATTGCCTGCAAATCCGCTTGATGGAGGGAAAGTTAAATTGCAGAAAACATACATGCTGCTAATTGTTGTGTGTTTTTTCTTCCCTTAGACCACATCAACAATGTTTGTTTAGTTTTGCTATAATGTATCCGTGTGAACATTTAAGTTTTGAAGGGCTTTATTAAATCTCTTTTAACTTATGATCATGGTCCACGAGTTGCCTTATAGTTATGTTAAACATGAATTGTTTTATGCAATGATGAAGTTGTTGGTTTTATGGACAATAAATTAATAGACGTGAGTTAGGATCGAACTCGAGACTATGGGATTGCACACTTTACGTATGAGAATTTAAAGTTAAATAATTAAATATAAATGTTGTATTTATTTATTTATTAAACGAAATAACTAACGGACGTTAAGTAATTAATGTAATGGACTAACGGGCGTTAAATGTTTATGGAAAAGGACTTAATTGCAAAAGTTGGGAAGGTTCCGGAATCCCTTTAGGGATACCAAACCGATCGGCCAAGGGAGCAAAACAAGAAAAGAAAAACCAACTTGTTCACCAAGTTTAGTTGGGTATATAAACAAGGCTAGGGGTTTTATTTTTCCATCTCTTGTGCTTATTAGCTAAACCCTAAAAATTGTTTTGTGTGTTTTCTTGTCCAAACCGATCGTCCATCACCTTTGGATGTCGATCCATTACTTTTCCACAAACCAAGTTATTTTGTTTGATAAAACTAGCATTACTTTAATTCGGTTTAGTACGTGTGTACAAGAACATAGTAATAACATACTTTTGTTATTATCTTGGATTGAATTACAAAACGGTAAGGGGTAATTCTTATAATCCTATAAACCCTAATTAGGGTTCATCCTAATTGCTAGTTTGTGGATTTGATTCTTGTTCGGCTAGAATCAAGAAAAGGTACGATATTCTTTTATGTTAATTAATTGTTCATTAATAAATCCTATACGCTTCGCTTGAATACTTTGATGTTTTGTAGTTATTTATTTGAATGTCATGTTATATAATTCCAACAGAAGTAAGCTAAACCAGGGTTTAACAAAATTTCATGTGCATCTAGTAGCTATCACCGCCGTTTTGTAGACATCAGGTTAAACTATCCATGTCACTTTATAGATGCTCATATTTAAGTATAACAAATTCATACTGAGCTCTCTTGATGTACCTACAGTATTCTAGAGTTTGTATATATAACTCCCTCTGTAAGTATGTGAAAGATTGTATATTTAGGCAAAGGTGGTTTACCTTGACACAGGACAAAGCTAAAAAATATAATACTGTGGTTAAGATGTTAAGGAAGATTGTTTGTGGTGGTTTGGCGTTTCATGTGCGGTGTTGTGTGGGTATTCTGAATTTCTAAGTTTGAGATGGTCTTCTAGAAATGAAAGACATACTTCACAATGTCTGTGAGAATGCATCCACAGTCTCATTCATGTCTTTACTAAACTAACCATGCAACTATGAATGGTCAAATAATCTGATCGTGGATGTTAAATACTATGTTTTTTTCATCAATTTGGAGTTTATGAAGTATTTGTCACTTTGGTGAGTGAGGAAAACACAAGTAGTAGTGCATATATACTCTAGGCCTCTAGGGCACTAAATACAAAAGTATTTCTCTAATTTATAAAGTCGTACACAACATAGCATGAGTAGCATTTAGGTGAATGTTAGCATGGAAAATTAAATTTGTCTTTGACATTTAATTTTTGCTTGGCAATATCACTAAAGATGTGGATCAGACATGTAGAAGCGTTTGCATGTCTCACGCTCACATGCACATTGTAATTCATGTATCTGGTTTTTACCAGACCATCTTGAACTGATAGACCAAGAATACAAGTATTTACTCACAAAAATTAAGGTACAACGCCACACATGGAACAATCTTCCACTAACAAGTTTCTTTTATAGATTGATTTTTTTTCTTTTTTTTTTTTTTTTCCTTCCAATTTTGATACCACCAACTCTACTGTTTTAGCATTGTCTACCTATCATTTCTGTTTACAGACCAAGCTGCTTTCAGCTTTTGTTTTCGATTTGAAATGTTGAATTAGTGAGTTTTTAGCTGAACCGAAAACAAAGTTTATATAAATACATTTTATTATTGAAGTTGGATGTTTAATTAAACATACAAAGGAAGTTCAAAACCCTGACCACATTTTGAAATTTTAATCTTAAAGTGAACCTTTTTCTTTCTCGTCTGGCTACCCATGATGACCTTGACTTACTCTCTAGACCATCAACGACATCCTCTTCTATCTCTGACCACCATGAGTAACCACAGTTCTGTCTTCTTATTTTTCTTTGATTACATTGTTTGCTTCATCTTCATCTATATCGACGTTTGACCTTATTGATGATCCCCTTCCATCGACCATTGACCAGTCTTCTTATTCTCTTCACTTAGGTCATCCTTCTACGTCGTGGTAGTATGGCATGGCTATGGGGGGTGGGTCTTGAAGAGATTGTTGTTAACATGCTACGACAGATTATGATATTTACATGGTTTTGATTAGTAATATGAGTATGCGATTTCCTTTAAGCTCTGTCGTGCTGTGACTAAAATGCCAAAAGTGATTGGTTGGATTGAGTTGTGTTTTCGAGTCATCAAATTAGCAGTAAAATTTTGACATTTTGGTTATTTGAATTTGGTTCATTAATTTTAATTGGTTTGCAGTATCTTCAAATTAAGTTGTGCAAGGGTCCAAAATTGGAGCTAAAATCTGAAAACTAAAACTGAGAACCGGATTGTACAGTACTTGTTGGTGTCTATTGATGTCTGTGTTTGCTCTCATAATGGGAGGTGAACGGGTTTTAGACTTTTGGATTTTGAAGCAAATCTAATACATCTCCTAAATGTGACCTTTATGTTAAAATAAAAGAAAATTTCCAGTCCAAAACCGGACTAAAACAGGAGCAGATCGAGCAACAGATTTTTCTTTTATTTTATGGACCAAGAACTATACCTTACCTAATCGCTCCATTCAGTTAGCGAGCTTCAATATTTTAGACCCAGTTTTGCAGTCATCCATGAGAAATTGATAAACACCCTAAATTCATAAATGCAAACTCCAGATTTGTGCTGGAAGCACATCAACAAAAAATATTATGTATTTGTTAAAAGTTTGAATTCCAACTCTTCAAAACGTCATGTGAGCACCATATAGTGGATAGTTTGACAGGATGTCCATAATTCAATGGTGATAATCACACTTTTTTTAGTATTGAACACGTCTTCTGTAGCTATTTTTCGATTCCATACTTGAAACAACATCTTGTCTACTAGATGCATTCTAGATCTTGTTAGATCCTGGATTAGCTTTTCCATCAAAACAATAAACAATATATACTCGATATTAACAGACGCATAGACCAAGATCATATGCGAAATAACATCTCCCATCCCAGCATTGTCAAACTTCCAGTGCTGGAGCCTAGATGCATGATATGATGGTGCTAGGAAAAATCTTTCACTTTAACTGACCTTTCAGAATGGCTTCTAGTTTTGGGTGATTGCCAACAATGTGGTGGCTTCATCCTTAGGCTTCTCTCTCACTGTAGTGGGCACGGGTTTATAGTTACATGCTTATGTTCCATCCGACAACTTAACACTTGGAAATATTGCCAAACTTTTGGAGTCATCGGTTGTTTGGAGCTGGTTTGTTGTTCTTGATTGCTTTCCATTGCAGCTACAGTGGCATCTCTATCATTAGATTTTGTCAGTGCATCATTTACCCTAGGTCCACTAATGCTGCAACACTGGCAGCATAATCGGAAGTTTTTCCCATTGTTAAGAGTGTATTCAGTGATTCCAGTGTTGATGTGGGTCTAAATATCGAATGTCAGTGGTGGTGGTTCATTTAAGGATACATCTTACATCTGCATTTCAACAATACATAAATGTTTACATCAACACAGAGATTAGCTTTTGATTAACTCCCTGTATGCCAAATGAGTTGCATGAGTGCACGAGAGCAAGGGAAACCAAGGGGTCGGATACATGGAGGTGGTAGGTTGCAGAGACCTCGTGCTCTTGGCTTGTGTTAGACAAGAACATGGGTTTTGGACATCTTAAGAAGCGCGGTCGCGTGTTTGGGATTAAGGTTAGGTTAGTAATTCTATGTGAAATACATGTTCACCCTGACACTACCAAACATATAAAAAAACGAACGATGTATGTAAATGAGTGAATGACATCTATATCCGTTCATATAATGAAGCAGACGTGATATATTGTTTGTGTCCGTCCTTTAGTAACCTTCCTGCTGACAGTTCATTGAGTTTTAAGTTCAGTTACAACCTTATCAGTTAGGTTAGCTTGTGGTTGGGACTTGGGATTTTAGGTCTCACACAAGTTTTCAGGACTCATAGCCGTGCATCCTACACAATTAAAATAGCAGTCTTTGTATTCAAATCCATTAAAGCAATGATGTACCAAATTTATGAAGTACATTTTAAGCGCCAAAATTATCAGGTGGATTTCTTCTGGACATTACATGTCCCACTAATTTGTTTATTTTGTTGACAGTGTCCGTCATCTTGAAACTGTAACACGATTGCTAAGCAACATAGAGAATAACCAGCTCAAGCCTTTAACTGATTCTCAACTCCCGATCGAGGTAAACCCATTTATGCATGCACCAAATAATAATCTCATGCTTTTTTAGGATGAGCCATGAAACTTTGCCATCATTCATTCCTAGCAGTTTACTAGACTATACATGGTGTCAGATTCAGACCAGAGATCTCAAAGTTATCTTGCGCAAAATTTGTTGCTCGAGACGGCATTATGGACGGGTCGGGTAATGCGTGTTAGACACTAACTTTTTGTACCTATGGGGTTGATCTGTGGCTCTGTGGTCCAAGTTTTAAACTTTGTTTTCATAATGAATTGGTATGTCAAGCATGATTACATAAATTCCTTATTTCAATCAATGACTGATTTTTAGGACGAGAATGATTTAGGATACGTTATGTATTGAAAAGACATTTTCAGCCACTTTTGAAACCTATTTCACCCATTTGAACAGGTTCATTCTTTGTATATTACAGTATATTTTAGCATTTTGAATGATACAGTAAAACTATAATGTGGATCGACCCATTTGGCATGTTTCCTTTTTAGCTATTTCTTAATTTTTATTTAGTTGTTTGACCCCTTAGATGTAAAACATAACCAACCTAGTTTAATGGGTTGAAATGACCGCCTCGACATTTGACCTTTCTTTATAGACTAGGAAAACACACAAAGTGGTTGAAACTTGCCCGTCCATTGACAAACGCTTGGTAATTCATTGGTAAAAACACAATATTGGACTATTGGTTAGCTATATGGAATTTCCTTGTGACATTATTTGTTTATGTCCAGGAATCTCAATTGGACACGCGCAGACCGCCCCAGTAAACCAGAGGAAACTTGAAGGTCATCACAAGAGTGAAGACCTGTGGTAACAAGGTTCTTAGATAACAACATTCTTATGTCAAAATTTGTTTGTTGCATGTATGGTTACCAAGTTTTTGTATATACATATAGTATATTTCTTTTTGGCAAAAGAACATTGTAAATTATAAGCAATCGGCAACAAGCATTGATAATTTAAAGGAGATCTCAAATCAGGTAGCTTCTTTACTTTAGTTAAGTATAGGTATCTCATATATGAGTAAAACATTTGAGCTTGCAATAAATTAAGCATCATTCTTCGAGTCTGTTGGCTATGTGTGAATCGGATACATGTTGTGGTTTTGTAATCAAAGAACGGTTATGAGGAAACTTGTACTGTCGTCACATTTTAGGTTTTTCCTGAAATGGAATGCCCATGCAAGGTTTTCCTGAAATTCACTCTTAATTTTGTGTGGGAGTAATCTATCCTCACATTCTTCATTTTTTAAGATCATTTTCTTCTTGGGAGTTGATGTTTTCTGCAGGAGATGACACATGGACCATAAGTTTACTTTATACAACAAGATTCTTAGGGGGCGTTTAGTTCACAGATTTTAAATAACAGTATTTAAAATTCTGAGGTATTTTAAATTTTAAGAAAATTTAAATTCTCGTTTTCAAAATAATGGCATGTGTTTGGTTGAAGAAATTTTATGGAACTTTAAATACTGAATTTGCAAGTAAATAACGAAACTACCCATTTATATATTCTAAATAAATAAAATAAGGGATAATGTATACGGAGGCCACCCAAGTTTTCAACTTTTAACATATAGGCCATCAATTTATTGAAATTAACTTATAGGCCGCTCAACTATATGTTTGTATTTGTTTACACCAATTCAGGTCAAATTTATACCCGAAAACTGTAAAATATAAATAAGTAATTAACCGCCAACTTATCCAAGCAATATGAATGAAAAGTTCGATGTGAAATACCAATTATACCCTTAATTTAAGTGTGAAATTATATTATTAAAAGTACTTTAGAAGGATAAAACTAAAACTTCGTAAATATTTTTTATTCGTATTAGTTTAATATGTTAGTGTTAGGTTCAATTTTGCCGTTTGATAATTATCCGGATTAAATTTGACATGAATTGGTGTAAACGAAGATAAATACATAGTTTGGTGGCCTATAAGTTACTTTCAAAAAATGAGTGACCTATATGAAAAATACTAAAGGTTGGGTGGCCTCCCGATATATTATCCCATAAAATAAAGCTATTGAATCCTAGATTGAAAATAGAGTAAATTACACGGATGGTCCCTAAGGTTTGTCCAAAGTTTCACTCATAGTCCCTGAAAGTTTAAAGTTGCATGGATAGTCCCTATCTCTGAAAAGAATAACACCTACGGTCCCTTATTTAACTGTTGTTAAGTAAGTTCCGTTATAATTTACACTTTTAGCCCTTTTGGTTAACAAGCGTTGCCTCGTCAGTCCTTTATCATAACAGACATTTATAATTTAAAGATTTTCGAGTTTAGGCACGTTTTTATACGCTTTCTTACGTTTTCATCCGTTTTCGTCCGTTTTTATATGTTTTCGTCCGCTTTTATACGTTTTCATCCGTTTTTATACGTTTTCATCCGTTTTTCTTACGTTTCCATATGTTTTCATCCGTTTTAATACGTTTTCGCTCGTTTGCTTATATTTTTTTTTACATTTTGGTCCTTTTTTATAAGTTTTCATCCGTTTTCTTGCTTTTATACATTTCATACGCTTTTATCCGCTTTCATATAATTTCATCCGCTGTCGTTTTTATCCATTTTCGTCCGTTTTACACGTTTTCTCGTTCTCATAAGTTTTCATCCATTTTATCCATTTTCTTATGTTTTAACACGCCATCCATTTTATCGTCCGCTTTTATATGTTTTAGCATGTTTTAATCCGTCTTTATACATTTTCTTAGGTTTTTATACGTTTCATATTTTTTATCGTAAGAAAACAAACGAAAATGTATAAAAACGGATAAAAGCAAATTAAACGTGTCGAAACGGACGGCAACGATAAAATGTAAGAAAGCGATAATATTTAAAAACGTGTAAAAGCGGATGAAAACGTGAGAAAAAGTACAAAACGGACGAAAGGCATTTAAAACGAATAAAATGAACGAAATGGATAAAAACATATAAATACGGATGAAAACGATAAAACGAATTAAAAGCACAAAAAACGAATAAAAAGGACGAAAGAGATAAAATGTATAAATACGATGACAACGTATAAAATGAACGAAACGAATAAAACATATGAAACGAATAAAATGGACGAAAACGGATAAAACGATAAATACGGATGAAAATGTATAAAACGGACAAAACAAATAAAATGGATGAAAACGTATAAAATATATGAAAACGATAAAAAGCAGACGAAACGGATAAAATGTGAGAAAATGTATAAATCGACAAAACGGACTAAAATATAAAAAATGTTAGCAACGGCGGCGTATTAAACGGATGAACACGTAAGAAAAAACGGATGAAAACGTATAAAAACGGACGAAAACGAATAAAACCGAACGAAAACGTATAAAAACGGACAAAAACGTAAAAAACGGACGAAAACGGATGAAAACGTAAAAAAACGTGCCTAAATTCGAAAATCTTTAAATTATAAACGTCCGTTATGATAAAGGACTGACGAGGCAACGATTTTTAACCAAAAGGGCTAAAAGTGTAAATTAGAGGTGGCAAAATGTGCCCAAAAGCAAAAAGATGGGCTAATCGAGCACATTTTAAAGATTTAAGCGCATTTAACCACCTTCTTTTTGAAATGGCACATATACCATGAAAACTTAAATGAAGCACTAACGATGCATATTTTTTCTCAATTGTAAAATATTACGATCGTTTAAAAAAAATTATATAATATATTTCGTTTTTTTAATATAAATAAGATATTACGCTTAAAGAATTTATTTCGTCGTTTTGCGCCTTTTATTAGCGATTTGTATAACACGTGTCCGTTTACCACAGTCGCTTTTAGCGTTCCCTTTAAGTCAAATTCTAATTCTAGCCGTCTTAGTTTTAGCCGCAAATACCAAATTACCATTTTGCCACCTCTAGAGTAAATTATAACGAACTTACTTAACAAAGAAGCTAAATAAAGGACCATAGGTGTTATTCTTTCCAGAGATAGGGACTATCCATGCAACTTTAAACTTTCAGGGACTGTGAGTGAAACTTTGGACAAACCTTAGGGACCATCCGTGTAATTTACTCTTGAAAATATTATTTGGTCAAAGTTTTCAAGCTTTTCAACAAAAATGAACTGGAAACGTTTTCCAAATATAATTTTTACAAATTTTAACAATATTCACAAAGGGCAGACATATATAAATTCAGTATGCTTAAGTAACATTCAAACCCAGAAGATCGATGTTAAATACCCAACCCAAAAGATCGATGCTAAAACCCAAATCGATGTGCTAAATGCTTTTAAAGATCAACTTGGATGTGAAAGAAACTTGGATTGCACATCGAATTAATTGGTACAGTAGTACTATTTTTGGAAGAACATCCGGAGAAGAAGAAAGAATGGTGGCTTGGATTGAAGATGTAAATGAATAATTGAGAGTAGATGTGAGGAAGATTTTTTTTTTTTTTTTTTTTTTTTGTTTGAAAGGAGAATATATATATATATCACAAAATTGAGGAAGATGGAAGATGATAAATGTTTGAAAAGACATTTCTATATGAAATAAAAAGAGTAGTGTTCTTTATGGAATTATAAATTCCCCGCTCATGTGATGAAATTAAAATTGCCCCCTTCCATATATGGGATTGAGTCGTAGAATAGTAACGTCTTTTTCGAGTGTCTAAGATTACAGTGCGTGTCTTTTTTAAGTAGTAGAATAGCGATGTCTTTCCAGTAAGTGTCTGGATTACAATGCGTGTATTTTTTTAAGTCGTAGAATAACGATGTCTTTCTCAGTAAGTGTTCCAATTTAGTGCGTGGGACGACGCACTCAAAATGTAACACTTGGAAGAGGACGCACTAAATTGGAACACTTATGGAAAGACATTCATTATTCTACAACTTAAAAAAATACACGTCTTGATCGGACAACTTATGAAAGTATATTCTATTCTACATCTTAAAAAAGTACACACCGTAATCGGACACTTGAAAAATGCGTTCTTATTCTACAACTCAATCCCTCCGTATATTATAATTTCGTGGACCCACATGTTCTGCTGAACCAAACACAGAAATTTAAGTGATTACAATTTAAAACCCTGTTAAATTCCTACAATTTCCCCCAACCAAACAGCCCCTAAAGCTCTAGGTGTAGTGAGTAACCAAAACTTCTAATTTGGGTTTCACATGTGACACATCACCATAACAAACCTTCTTTTATCACAACTAACCACAACTTACTCATTTGAATCCCACCACTTACAATTTTTTTTTTCACATCTCCAAATAAAATAAAATTTATTCATTAAACAAAAATACGATACATCATATTAAAAAATATACGAAACATGAAATAACGATACGATAAAAAAAGATGCAACTTATGAAATACATCAAATTATAAAGAAACTAATTATTTTGCTGCTGTTGTTGAAATTGTTCTCATTAATGTTATTGCCAAACATGCTCGATGAGACATCGTTGAAGCAATCCGTGTGTGTGTTTATCACGGAGTTCTTTGGATTTCTTTCGTTGCACTTCGCAGCTCTCGACCCATGCCCGTTGTAAATTTATTCGCGGACAAATATACATTTCGGATATCGAAATATTGATCTTTCAAAATCATGTTATGCAATATGATGCACGTGTAAATGATTCTCCAAAACTTGAGAAGAGGATGATGAGTTTCAATATATGTTTCAATACTTTGTACTATTTCTAAAAATAGTTTACTACTCATCTGGCGACACCTAAAAATTATCGTCTAGATACTTTGGGTCATCACCAAAATAGTCGGCTATTAGGCGTTCTTCAAAGAACTTCACGCTCACGGGGTTGTATCTAGTAGCGTGAACTTCCGGCTCCTTGTTGCAACGATCGCTCAAAGCCTAAAAATGTGTTAGTATTTATAGTGTGAGAATTTATGATTATTAAAAAAAAAATAGGGTGGTTTTAATTTTAATCGTTGCCTAACGTTTATAAGCGACAAGAAAGAACAAACAAGGACGATTTGGAGCTTCGTTGTGCAGACGACGAGCTCGTCTTTAAGCGACGACGGTGAAAAGGGCGGTGTTGTGGCGAGCACGGCAAAGGTGCCATGTCACCATGGCGAAGACCACGAGGTCCATACCTAGAGCTCTTGGGGTGGCGATCATGCCAACATACCTATCTCATACCTAATCACCCACCAATAATATTCTTCCATCTCATCTCATACATATCTCATGACTAACCATAGATTTTTGTATGTACTCTCAAAGTTGAGCGGCTTGATTTTGGAATCATGCACCACACCAAATCGGCGAAGTTTGCCGATTTCAACCAAACCACACCACAACGATTGATGGGCATCGGTGTTACCGATCGGTGAAGCCTACCGATGGGCAAACCGATCCCACCGCCACCCCCTTAGTAATGTGTCAAGTACTTTGACGGTGGACGGTACACCTGCATTTTCAAAAGACTACTGTTGTGTTATCGGGCCTGATAGCTCAAGTCGTTATAAAAGATCTTGATTTGGACAAAGCACCTATATCTTGACGTCAGGGAGGATAGCTCAAGTTGTAACAAAAGAGCTTGTCACGTATCTAGGGCTGTAAACGAACCGGACGAACACGAACGTAGCCTTGTTCATGTTCGTTCATTTAATTTTAACCGAACAAATAAACGAACACGAACGCTTAAACGAGCGAAATTTCTTGTTCATGTTCGTTTATTAAGAAAATGAGTTGTTTATGTTCATTCATTAAGACACTAAACGAACGCTAAACGAACATAAACGATCGAGCGTAAACATAGACAAACAATCATAAACTTTTTAAATTATGCATCTAATATTGTTTTATAAGTGTCGTTTTGTTTAAACAAACTAATTTAAAATTGATACAATTAAAAGATTTGATATACGAACATAAATAAATAAAGAGTAAATTACACTGTTCGTCCCTATGGTTTGTGCCAAATCACACCCACAGTCCATGTTCTTTTTTTTTTTTTTGCTTTTTCACTCCTCATGGTTTCAATTATGCACACCAGGCATCCTTATGAGTAACCGCCGTTATTTGCTGCTGTTAAACCCACCCACGTGCCATAAACGTGAGGGTAAACTTGTCTTTTATTCTTTCCCTCGTTTTTGATAATAAAATACGGAGTATTAAATGCCCGTCACTTCATTTCCCCTCCCTAGAACTCTTTTTTGTTTCTCTCTAAGTCACCAAACTTCCCCCAAATATTTTCATCTTCTACAACTAAACCCTAGTTTCAATTGGTACCTGCAATGGTGTACTCATCACCAAAGTGGGCATTACGTGAATCAAAAGAGGATGTTGATGTTTACAATGCTTACGGTAAGATTACTCTTAGTCTTTCTTGTTAAGTTGTTGTTTTTTTTTTGACAATGTCATGTGATTTGTAACATGTTAATCTTGATTTGACGTATAAAGACTGTTATGACTGGTTAGCTAAGATACCTCCAAAGCATTGGGCAAGATCTCACTTTTCAGGTTAATAACCAACCTTTTTGCTTATTTTACTATTGCTATCTTATAAGCATTTAACTGTAATATGTTTAAACAGGGAGACCTAAAACAGACATGCTTTTAAACAACATGTGGGAAGTTCTTAATGGTCAATTGTTAGATGGTAGGGACAGACCAATTATAAGCACACTAGAATATGTTAGGCAATACCTCATGAAGAGAATTGTGATTGTATTGGGCATTATAGATAAAAGCGATGGTCCTTGACACCCATCTGCTACTAAACTGCTTCAATGTTATAAAACAAGAAGCTAGTGAATACATAGCTACATGGAATGGGGGTAATCTATATGGGGTAACAGGACCATGGAATGATCAACAAGTTGTGGATGTAGTTCATAGGACATGTACTTGTAGAAAATGGGAATTGACAGGACTTCCATGCAAACATGTTGTGGCATCCATTTGGAATATGGCAGCTAATAGAGTAGATGTAGGTATACCAGAGAGTTGGGTCCACCCTTGTTACATGCTTGATACATGGAAAAAGGTTTATAGTCATCATATCAATCCAATTAGAGAGAAAATTCTGTGGCCAAAGTCCAATATTCCCACCACCATAACTCCTCCAAATTATCACCCACAAGTGGACAGGCCACAAAAGAAAAGGAAGAAATCAGTTGGTGAGGACATCCCATTGGTCAAAAATGGCAAGTTGTCAAGAATAAATCAGCCTGTGAGATGTGTGCTATGCAAGGGTCTAGGTCACAACAGGAGAAGCTGCACAGGTCCTGCAAATGCAAAGAAAGGTAAAGGCGCAACAAGTGATGGGGTTAAAAAGGGAAGGTCGCAACAAGTGATGGGGGTTAAAAAGGAAGGCTACTGCTGGCGATGGAAATGCAAAGAAAGGAAGGTCACGCAACTTATGCATCAAAGAAAGGAAATGGCCAAAAGAAGCAGTCAAAAGGAGAAAAGCTTGTGTTAGGCTAGTTAATCTTTAATAATTGTTTCAGTATCTTAAATTTTTTCCTTTTAAGTGTTGATGTTATGTTACTACTTTTAAGACTTGCACTTGATGTGCACTTGGTAGTCTAAGACTTGCTTTTGTATTGGTATGGTACTTTTAAGACTTGCAGTTTGTATTGGTATGGTATGTTTGACTTTATACAGTCAAACTAATGGTTTGTTTTGTATGCTACTTCAAACTAATGGAAATGGTTGGTATTGTATTGGTATGTTATGTGTTGTGTCACTACTTTGCAAAATGGTTTGTTTTGTATATGCACAACTCAACTATAAACTCTTTCATCCTAAACTAGTTCAATGTCCCACTTTAAAATACTCACTAACATAAAGCAACTATAATTGCAACATTTTCATTACCATTGACATAACAAACTTTTACAAAATACAAAACTAATGTTGCTAATACACAATCAGTTAACATAAACCAACTTGACATAAACCACAATCAGTTAAGTCGACATTTTGACTAAGAGAAACACCACCACTGCAATCCAAGTCAGATACAAGTATGATCTAAGCCTTGCACGATCTTGTTCAGCTTGCCTCAAGTTGGCTTCAAGAGCGTTTCTCCCCCTCAATAGCCCATGTATAATTGAAACTGAACGTGGGCACATAGGAGGATCTACCCAATCAATGAATGGGCAATTAGAATCCTGTTATAACAACAACAACAAGATTTAGTAGTTAAACATTACAAACCCTAATTAATAATTCCTCAATTACCTTTTGGGGACAAGAATAGAAAGCAGCGACCGTGATTTATGTTAGTCCATGATGTCCAGATATTGCTCGTCTTCCACACGTATACCGCACCATTTTAAACTTATAAGATTTGATTTGATAAAGTGAGAGTGGATTTGAAAAGTATGTGTGGATTTGAAAAGTGTGTGTGTTTTGATCATATTAAATAAAGACCTAGAATATATCAAGTCAAAGGAAAATTAAAGGGAAAGAATAAAAGACAAGTTTACCCTCACGTTTATGGCACGTGGGTGGGTTTAACAGCAGCAAATAACGGCGGTTACTCATAAGGATGCCTGGTGTGCATAATTGAAACCATGAGGAGTGACAAAGCAAAAAAAAAAAGAACAAGGACTGTGGGTGTGATTTGGCACAAACCATAGGACGAACGTGTAATTTACTCATAAATAAATGAACATTAACGAACGCATAATCGGACGTTCACGAACATAAATAAGCGGACGTGACTTTTGTTCATGTTCGCTCATTTAACTAAACGATCGTAAAATATTGTTCGTGCTCGCTCATTTAATAAATAAACAAACATAAACGAACTTTTACCGAACTGCTCATGATATGTTCACCGAACGTTCGATTCGCTTTCAACCCTACACGCACTATTAAAACTCGTTGGTTTCATATAATCAAACCTTCAGTAACTAAAAGGGTGTCGATCTCACACATTTTTTTTTATACCTACACCACAATTAGCATTCTTGCAAAGATGCGTTGTGCGTTATAGTGTTGAAACAGAAAGTGTATCTGTAAGTATAAAAAAATAGTGTGAATATCAACCCCATAACTAAAAGTGTGTATTTCAAATTAAAACTTAAAATTGCTTAAACTAATACGTCAAAAAATAATTTGGTGATTCCAAATGTGTTTTAAGTGTTTAACCATAACTAGGGGTGTCATTCGAATGACCGACCAACCCGACCGAGGTCAATTCGAGTCGGTCAATCGAGTTCAATTATATTCGGTCAACCCGAATTGACCCGAGTTCTAACAAGGTCGGGTTCGGTATATATTTTAGCCTTAACCCGACCCAAACCCGGCTCAACAACACTTTTACAATGTAAAAAACTCGGGTTAACCCCAAACCCGAATTGACCCGACCCGAGTTCTAAACAAGGTCGGGTTCGGGTATGTTTTTTAAGGCTTGAGCCGACTTGACCCGACCCGACTTGAACCGAACCCGACCGGGTCAGCCCGAATAACACTCCTTGCTTCCATTCAATATCAAAGTTTCAAATTCCCAATATGTAAAACACATATACAAACAATCACCACGTGAACTTGAAAAAAAAAAAAAAAAATTACACGCACAAAGAATAATGTCACATGAAATTTACATATTCTTTGTTTCTTTTTGCATCAACAAACAAGACCAAGCTCCAACACAGGCTGATGTGCCGCCATCGAACAACTCCCCCACCGAAGGCTGATACATTTTAGAGATCTAAACACCAATATGAGCATGTTTCGGATCAGATCGCACTATATCCTCCATCATCATTATTCATTCCAATGAAAGATAATATGGCCACAAGAAACACAAAAAGAGATGAAAGCTCCATTGCAAATGCACCCCATGTAATGACCCCAGCATGCTTTAAGATTATAGGAATTGCTATGCTGCCCACTGCTGAAGCTCCTGTCAAGAACTTGGTTGCATCCACCCAACTGTTATCAAGACACTAGAAATTTCAACCAATAGATACTTATGAATGGGTCGTTTAGGTTTTGTATTAGC
The DNA here is from genome assembly GCA_022545495.1 of Chrysanthemum lavandulifolium. Classification (NCBI taxonomy): domain Eukaryota; kingdom Viridiplantae; phylum Streptophyta; class Magnoliopsida; order Asterales; family Asteraceae; genus Chrysanthemum; species Chrysanthemum lavandulifolium. The sequence continues at coordinate 212,053,703 of CM040239.1, forward strand.
TTTAGTGGGTCAAACCCATAAGCTAAAATAAAAAGTGCCATTGAAATTAGGTAGTCATATTTGACACTAATGAGCTAAAATGAAAAAGTGCCCAAAGCGTATTATTAGATACAGTATCACTTGAATCATGTAAACAAGTAGAGTATTGCTGAAACAATATGAATTAGGTAGCCATATTTGACACTAATGTATAAAAGTTCTAAATTTGACAAAAAAGTGTTTCGATTCAAACCATCCAACGTGTCACTTAAAACAACACAAATTACTCATTTGACCCATTATCCAGCCCGTCCCTTTTGCCATTTCTACATGAAATCATTTTAGTGACCAGTTTTTTGATGATTAGATATGCATGGTATTTGGAGAAAACTACCTGTTTTCAGATTCAGTGAAGTATATAGAGGTATCTGCCCCAGCAAATAATATCAACGGAACAGGGAGAATCACATACATCAATGCTGTATCAGGACAATATAATGTCAGAAAAAATGTCATATTTTGTACACAGTTTAATCAAAATTGTTTGCCGGCTTTGAAATATCCAAATATTACTTCAAAAAACCATGAAGTTACTTTTAATAATGATAATGACCGCAAAATAAATTTGCTTGGAAACTTCATAGAAGTAATACAATTTTTACGAGACATAAAATATCTATTCAATCACCCAACCCTAGAAAAATATTTTGTATTTACTAGATTTAAGTAGCTAAGGACATTTTAATATCATTGATCACATAATAACATAAGCATAGTATCTTCAAGTAAAAGTAGAAGATTAGAAAAAGTAAGTTATGATCAACATTATAAATCATATAAGGGTATATCTGTTGGTTAGTATCATTATAAAAGACGTGCTGTGATCAAGGCGCCAGTCACAATTGTTTTGTGCATAAATGACGTGCTCGTAAGTTCTTAAAAAGTTTTCTTACTATTGTTAGCCAAGATCCAAAGTTATCAAAAGATAGTATTCATCCTTAAAATTATATGATGTGCTCAGAAGCAAAATGTTCTTATAAAAATTTCTATGATTGCCCTTTCTATGAGCCAAGACGCAATAAAATGAAAATGTAGCATTCATCTTTTAAAATAATGGTGTACCATGTAAGTTAAAACGCGCTGTTAAGCCTTGTGTCTATGATCCCAACACAATATAGATAATGAAAATGCAGACTTTGAGCACTATGAACATATTTATGAAAAGGGAATGACAAAATAATATTTTTAATTATATTTGAAAGTTCCTTCCAAGTCCTCAAGGTGTAATCATGTGCAGATAATGTAAACATATTCTACCTGTTAGCATCGGCCACCAATTATTGTACAGAACGCATGCCTGTCATCATGAAAGGAAACAGGTAAGCACCATAGAATTGTTCAAGGGAATCGCAAAGAAAGTAATAACCGCCAACATCTATGCAGGTAGAGAGTGTTTAAAACTTACTAGAATTTGCAATACGATCCCTCCGGATACCAAAATAGCCAAAAGAGCAAGTTTTCCAGAATTCAGACAGGTTATCAGATAACCTGGTAAATCCGCCATTCGTAACTTGTCTCAACACATTAGGGTTTCACTGCATATAAGATTAAACCTTAAAAGCAGAACCAATTTATAAATAAATGCGGGTAGTAATGTACTCATATACTATGATTATTGATGTGTACATAAGATACACATCCAACACGTACTCTATCAAACAACTACTAAGTGAAGGAAAGCTTAACATGCAAAATTAAGTGATAAATGTTACTACTGTTATACGAAAATGATATCGTGAATATGATTCATTGCTCCTACAAGTACAATTTCCTGAATCTTCAATGATTTGATATTCTGTGATTACTGTGGCCTCTTAATTTCGGTTTTGATCCTATGTCATTGGAGCTTGTTCAAACTATAGTGACATAAGATATATCCGCTGAATTCAGTATCAAATTGAATCACCTTTACGATAATGCAGGCTTAACATAACAGGAAAATGACTAACTACACAAGCCCAGGAGAGATAGAGAACAAAAAAGTATAAGTTATAGGCCAACTCATGGGCCTTGTCGCACGCATATTTAGATAGAAGTGCTAATTTCTGAGATAAGAATTAGCTTTTCAGTAAGGAAGGTTTATACTTTACGGAGCATATCACATCTATAAATAGGACCAAGAGTATATTATGATGTTTTGTTTTGAGATTTAATTTAATATTTAATTTGGTTTCATGTCAAGTAAAAAGCTGTCGGATTTGAGTTACCTTTGTTTCATTAAAAGTTACTTGGGTATTGTCAAAAACTTTTACTGAGGGGAAAGATCAAAATAGAAAAAGAGTAGAAAAACACATCAGAAAGCATTTGAGATCTAAAATTCACCTATACTCTAACATGAAGCTATAGACTAACGACGACGATGTCATAAAAAAGAAACAAGCTACTCTTTTTAAACTTTTAATCTTTTAGCTAATCTTTTAACGTATCCAGGACTGATAAATATTGACACCGGACCTTACCCACATCGACATTCATATATAAACTTTTGAAAACTTCATAAACATCTTTTCATCAATTTTCAATAACTTCCATCATTCTCTTTAAACCAGCATACTTACTTCTCTAAAAAACCTTTCTTGACCTAAACCGATAACCGGATACAATTCGTAAACACAAACTTAACAACGTTAAATCAAAAGCAAGATAACATCTACAGTTAGTAACTTGGTTTTTTTACTCAATCTAAGAACCCTCAAAAATATATTCACAAAAATCATAACTTTTTAAAACCAGTTCAATATTCAATGCAAAGAAAAGAAAATTCAATTACAGAACATAATAGATAAATTAATCAAATTAACATAATATGTACAAATATATAGTGAATAATAATTTAACCCACATACAAATAAAAGCATATGAATTGAATTAATACCTAAAGACGTTGAATTGAATGAACCCACGATCAAATTAGGGTTCTTGATTGGAAGATATTATTTATTAGGAATTAAGGAATCTATATTGTGTAGGTGATGATTTAATTTTGAGAAAACAACCAAATTCTATTTGTTGTATATGTCGACACTAAACTTTTGCTTTTACATAAAATGTCCTCCATCTATTTTTTTATTACCCAATCAGGCATAACAATTATGGGTGTTAACTGTTATTCGATTCTGTCGAAAAATCTCCGTCTCATATTTATTCTTCACATTCTCATTTTAATTTTCCCACATTAATTGTTCATTTTCAAAAATAGATATGAAATTTATAAGTTCGAGTTTACCATATTAACCTCACTTGAGGATATTATTACATTCATTAAAGAAGTTGTAAATTAATTGAGCGTGCATTTGTTGTCTTAAAAGCACATTTTCCAATTTTGAAGAGTATGCCCAAGTTTTGTTTGGTTAAACAAAGAGATATTACTATTGCATGTTTTGCTATTACTAGTAATAATTTTATACGAAAAGATGGTTTAAGCGATAATCTTTCTACTCAATATGACTAAAATGACATAGATGATGATGAAAATGTACGTGCGAATAATGATGGTGATGTTGAAGTTATTCAACCAGTTGGGAGTGACACGAACCAACAATATATAATTAACTTACGAGATCAAATTGCGACACAAATAATGCAACCTAAGTCTTGAATTATTTGGTTTTAGATAAGTTACTTAATTGGTGTTTTATGCGGTTTGATTTTAAGACAATCCGTGTGATAGTTTTATTACTATGCTAAATTTAGGATACATATTAAGGTAATTTATTTAATGGTTTATTATTGTGTTAAATTTATGATAAAAATGTTTTATTTCATGTTTACACAAGTTACCTATTTATTGTATTGTTATAGTTTAATATATAATTAAAAAGATTAAAATTATTCATACAATTATAAAAAACAAACATTAGAGCACCCTGCGTGATTCGTTATACCTCGTCATTCATGCCATGTCAGCCTTGCCATAGCTCTTCATGACACAACCCCCTCGTCGTCTGCAGGGCGAGGGTACAAAATGTGCCCTTTGTCAGTTTTTTTATTTTTATATGTAATGTTTTTATTAGTGGTGGCCTCAAATGAGTACGTTGAGGTTAGTTGTGGAGATTTGTTATAGTGATGTGGCATCCCATGAGCTCCGAATGAGTAACTTTGGTATGTCATGGTGATACTAAAAAAATGTTACATATAAAGGGTTTGTATTGTAGATATGTGTTTATTGAGCAAACTCATCCATAAAATAAAATGATAGAAACAAGAAGATTGAGAGAAACAAAAATCAAACAATGGCTCCACCTTCTTCTTCCCTTTCAACTCCAAAACCAAAAAGACGAAGAATAAAAAAGCCTAAAATTATATCTTCAATTGAACCTCCTCCAATTTTATTACCTTCGAAAGCTGACCTTTTGAAAGCTGTCGCTGTGTTATCCGTGGCTATCTCCGTCGCAATTGGGTGTAACTTGGTTGTTAAGCTGCTATTTAATCGTCAACCGAAGCCCTTTTGTAACAGCGGCGATGATTATCCTGGTGACCATCACTCTTTACTTTTTATGTTTACTACTTTAATGCCATAAGCACTAGGAGATTTTTCCTTAAGATTAAGCTACTTCCAAATGGGTACTTGTTACATATCAACTTTATTGTAAGAGATTTTCTAAACATAAGCTCCCAAAAGCATCACCTACTTTTTACAAACATACCAATCTCTTCAACTTGTTTCATTCAAAGCTTTGTCGGCCTGCAAGCTTTTAAGACCTTAAGCTTATTCTATTGAACAAAAATAAGCTAAAAGTTAAGTTTCTAAATTAAAAGCTACCTTATAAAGCTTTCAGCTCCAACTCCAGCTAAATCGCCAAACACACGCTGAATTAATCTGGCTACAACTCATTTTTTTGTGCTCCATTTTTGGCTGGCTTTTCATTCACATACTTTACTACTCTTATTGCTTACCAACGTCCTAATTCAACTTTTTACGGTGTGTTTGACCTAGGGGTTTGGAAACGGAACGATAGTAAGGCTGTATAAATTGTTCACAAAATAGGAATCCATACCAAAAACAAGTAACAATGAATACCAGGGAGCGGATTTCGTAACATTTATACCCTCTGCGAATCCCTCTACTTCAGTTTCATGTTTGCTTTTTTTCTAAACTAGTAGTCAAATTAAGAAGCCCTAATATTTTACTGCAAAGCTCTGCTCGATTAACCACTTAAGGGTGGCTTAGTGGCAAAAGTGCTTGTGACTATCACTCTAATGTGTGAGGTCTCAAGTTCAATTCCTGCTAGGTGCAAACAACCTTAAGTGGCCACACCAACCTCTTGAAAAGGGAGGGCTTTACCTGGTTTCAGTCTGTGCGGTGGTGGGTTCAAACCCCATGGATTAATCGGCCAAAAGGTCGGAAACCATGGTTACCCAAAGAAAAAAAAATCTCCGCTCGATTCTTTGTTGTTCTTCTCTACATAAAACTTTGTTTTTTACTGATTGAGGAACCCACAAAAGAATTTGCTGGAGAAGTTAAACTAGAAGTAATTCATTAATTGGTAATTGCTGGCCTGCTTCTCAACAGATTTGGAGGCCATAATGTAATTTTTAACTGTAAAAAGATGAATGATAACCCATTTTTCACTTTGCATCTTTATGGGTTTGAGAAAATCATTAAGGAAACATTTGCAGTGTTAAGACTTACTAGTTGACCGAAACAACTAGCTGTCATTTTTGATATTCCAGTACCCAAAAATTTAGTATTGGGAACTGTACGCAAAGTCTCAAACACAATGAATAAACCAAACATCTGCTTCTTTGTTTGGTGTGTAATTGTATCCATCCAGTCCACATTGTTATCAAAACCATTTCTATTGTTATTACTAACTGCCAGCAAAACGCCACCCTCACCACATATCTGAGTGACGCTAAAGTGCCAACAGTTTTCTCGTGCTTAGAAAAACATAAATATGCTACGCAGGTAATTTTACACTTTATGCTATATAAATTTGATTAACTAATGCTACTTTTTACAGATGGTTGTGATTATTGTCCAAGCCATGGGATATGCAATGAAGGCAAATTGGAATGCATGAGTGGTTATGTAAGACATGGGAGATCATGTCTTGAAGATGGAGATATTAATGAAATGGCTAAGAATCTCGTGAGTGAGTAACACTTATCTTGGGATCACGTAAGGGTTGAAGAGAGAAACGAGATATTGTATATTACTAACTTTGCTGATCAAGTTTTTAATAAGAAAAAGTATCATGTTTTTGTTGCAGGCGAAGATGGTAGAATCTCATGCCTGCGAATCATATTCTCAGTTCTTGTGCAAAGGAGTGGGAAAAGTTTGGGTGTGTTTCTTGTTCTTGTCCAAGTATTGATGCACGATGAAACTTTCTTTTTATATATGCACTGGACTTTATTATGAAATAAATAACTGCTTCTATTTCAGGTTCAAGGAGATGAATTATGGAATAATATGGATAAGAACAATACCACCTATCTGTATGCAAAAGAAAAGGCAGTGGAGATTGTTGGTAATTTGTTGGAGACCAGGGATACTAGCGTTGGGTAGGTAATTGTTTGATATTAGTGGTGGCATAAAGGGTGGGTTTGGTAACGGGTCATAAAGAGGTTGGGTTGAAACATGTTATCTTTTAATATGGACCAAAACATGTTTGGTCGACCCATGGAGTCTCTACATTCATTTTTTTTTAATACGCTAAATGCTTGATCTACTAAAACATTGTTTTAAAACTATGTTATTACAACAATGATCTAAGCATTCTCTACGAAAAATGGTTTAGGAGGCTTAGTGGGATGTCTTTTGACCCATATGACCCTTTTCCTTTTTAGTTGAATGATTTAATGCATTTGACCTGTCAGAGATAGAAACATAACTTATATCGACCCATTTATTGGTAAACAGGTCATTATTGCCACGCCTAGACTTAAATGCTCAGTGGCGATTGTTTTTGTTTTTTTAGAGTTGATATGCACACCACCAAAAGTGATGTACACACCACAAAATTATATTAGTAATGCATATAGTACAACACCACATATGCATGATTGTGGTGTGCCGATCAGTTTTGATGGTGTGCATATCACCTCCCTTTTTTTTTGGTAAAGGGCATTCCACCCGGTAAAATATATTACTCCAAAAAACCAGTTAAGTGGCGATTGTTATAAACCATTAAACCCTAGACATTGTTCATTTGCTCATTCATATTTCAATTATGTTTCCTGTTTATGTAGGATTAAGGAGTTGAAGTGTCCAGACTTGCTAGTGGAACATTATGTCGCTGAGCTGTTCCATTCGCTCATGGCTTTTGGAGCATGCAGTGTTCCTAGTACCAGTTTGTGTTTTGGTATTCAGTGAAGCCTTGTGGAAACTAAATTGTTTATTTTATCATCTTTTTCAATCTTGATTACAATATTCTTATTTTTGCAGCTCATTGGGTGTGGCTTGATGCTGCAAAAGTTCATGGAGACAGTACTTGTCAGTCAGGTCTGAAGAGCTTTATGAACAGGTGCAAACAACCATACTTTCGCTTGGACAATGCAAACAATCAATTTTGCTAAAACTAACATATTGATTTTGAACATAAGAGAAATGAATGTTTCTAAGTATTCCTCTTAAAGGCTTACACCTCTTATTTATTTACTAGCGGTACTCACACAGCGTTGCATGGCGCGCCATACAATTAAAATATTCAAATAAATTTTTTAGATTTATATTTTACAATACAATAGATATACGGACGACGATAATTTTAATTTTGAATACTATTATGCAATAACAAAATTTTCATATAAAAATTGTAGATTATCCACGTGATGTGGTGACAATAATGAGTTGTTATTAGATATATTGTAAAGGTATGAGATAAAATTAGTTGACAATAGCCCGTAGTCATAAGTTATCATTAAATAATAACACAATAGCGACTTTTAAAAATCACTTACATTATACTAAGAAAATTTAGTTCTCAAAAATAATGTTTATTAAATTTGTCCCACATAGATGGATGATATAAGTAAAAGATTACTTATAAAGATAAAGAAAAATAAATATTCAATAAATCATATGGGTTACTTTAAAGAATATAATTATTAATATTCAAATATATATATATATATATATATATATATATATATATATATATATATATATATATATATATATATATATATATAAAATTAGCACTTAGCACTTAGCACTTTGCATCATTTGCTTTGAAAAATCGTCCAATTTTTATAAAACAAAGTTTTTAGTTTTACAATAAGTTTTATTAAAATATTACAAAAGGCGATATGTTGATTCTCTAGGCACTCTTGCGATTTAATAATATTTTTGAACATTGTATTTTAATATGCATTTTAAACTCTATTGATTTAACAATATCGTTTTCGCTTGACTTAGAACCAAGGATGACCAAGAACATGGTTTAAGGTATTTTAAGTATTCTAGTAATATTTAATGCACAAATTGTGTTTAAGTTAGTTGTACGTTGTGGTGAAATAATTGTATATTTTGATGATGGGGTGAATTAAATTGTGTATTAATTGTATACGTTGAATAGTGTTTTTTAGTTTTATTTGTGTTTTAAATACTTGTAAATAATGCTTCCTTACTTGTATTTGCTTAAAAATCTATTTTAGGAAATCTTAAAAAATTAATTAGGAGGGAAGTGTCTTCCTCCATTATAAGTAGTATAGATATAGATATAGATATAGATATAGATTATAGATTATAGATTATAGATTATAGATTATAGATTATAGATTATAGATTATAGATTATAGATGATAGATGATAGATGATAGATGATAGATGATAGATGATAGATGATAGATTATAGATTATAGATTATAGATTATAGATTATAGATTATAGATTATAGATTATAGATTATAGATTATAGATTATAGATTATAGATTATAGATTATAGATTATAGATTATAGATTATAGATTATAGATTATAGATTATAGATTATAGATTATAGATTATAGATTATAGATTATAGATTATAGATTATAGATTATAGATTATAGATTATAGATTATAGATTATAGATTATAGATTATAGATTATAGATTATAGATTATAGATTATAGATTATAGATTATAGATTATAGATTATAGATTATAGATTATAGATTATAGATTATAGATTATAGATTATAGATTATAGATTATAGATTATAGATTATAGATTATAGATTATAGATTATAGATTATAGATTATAGATTATAGATTATAGATTATAGATTATAGATTATAGATTATAGATTATAGATTATAGATTATAGATTATAGATTATAGATTATAGATTATAGATTATAGATTATAGATTATAGATTATAGATTATAGATTATAGATTATAGATTATAGATTATAGATTATAGATTATAGATTTATTTTTAAACGGGTGGCTTACACATTTGGTTTCATATCTAGAGGTGGCGGTTTCAATCCATTTAGTCATGAATTGGTTGATTCCTTTTTTTGTATTTAAAAAGGGTCAAACATCTAGAAGAGGAAATAGGTAATTTTTGGCCAAAAGTCCTCGGAAGTGTACCCTTTAATGAACCTCCTGAGTGATTTTATCCATACTACATCTTATCGTTATAATAATGTTTTTGGAATCATGTATGTTAGAAATTTTGGACAAGTCTTATGGATCACCCTGACCGACCTGGAACCCTTTGAACATGTACCAAAAGTTTACCCGTTTTGCCCGTTACACTTATTTTTGCCACATCTAATTATTACATTCACCTTTAAGTTCACTTGGTTTCTAAGATGGACGTTTATACTTTATTCCTACTTAAATGACATTAGGTCTGTGAAATGCTTGAAGAGAATGCTTTAACTTCAAGAAGTGTCGATGGTGAAGGCGAACCTTGGATAGTTGCATCATGGTTAAGAGATCACATTCTTACACCCAAAGAAAGAAGAGATCCCTTGTTATGGAAAAAGGTACCCTCATCATTCAAAAGATATCATTATCTTGTGTCAATTCGTGTGTAATGGATATATGTTTCATCTTTTATTATTAAAAGCATTTGCATCATCATTTTTGATGCTTGGATTTATTGTAATTTTTCTTTCTTCATGTAGGTTGAGGACTTGGTTCAAGAAGATTCTCGCTTAGATAGGTACCGAAAATATTGAAGGGTGATCCTAAGGTTGTATGGGAGTGGCAAGGTATACATTTGTTTATTTCTCTTCTTACTATTAGTCAAATGTCTAAAACACACATAGTTGATTACAGATACATTATCTTAGCTCTAAAAGCGCCTGAAAGACAATTACGATCAGTATGGGACCCCAAGGCAGATAATGCTCAAGTATTATGAGACAGTGGACATATTATCTAACTGCCAAGCTAGAATAGCTTTCTTAAACGCGTGGAGAATGTTCCTATTCTCTATCTATTTATGCTACTCCTGTATCGTTTAACTGAATTCTGTTTTATCTCAGTTGAAGGATCTTTGAGATCTGCTGGCAAGAAGAAGAAGGGTGAGATAAACAAACAAAAGACGCATGAAAATGGTTTTAACCAAGATCACGGGAGATTGAAGTTGGGGGAGCCATTCAAGTGCTAAATCTTGTAACATGATCATATCTGATATACACATATGTAGTAGAACCTCTAGTTTGTACATGCTAAACATTTTTCTGAATTCCATGATTCATGTAGTAGATCCTCTTGGTTGTACCTACTGTTGGACTGTTAAGATAAAGCGTTTTAGGGTTGATTTTAAATTGTCCGTTTAATTATCTACCTTTGTGGCTGATGATCTTTCATGTTTGTAGCGTATTTAACTGGTCCTTAAGTTTAGTACTTAAATATACAGTAATACTTCACTTAATTTCTACTCAGAGTGTATTAGGCTGAAGCTGATAAGCTGATATTGTCAATCATTAAGAGATCAAAATTTGAAAATGTAATGTTTTATCCTCAAATAATACGTATTATTATTGAAAATAATATTTTTCTTAATTTGCAATGCAAAAAATGTTACCAAAGAGAAAGTGATAGAAAGAAGTAGACAAAATTCTCGAATTTCCCAACAACTCCTATAGCAATGACAACCAAAGTAAGTCCCTACCAGAGATTAGAAAAGATTGCTAACCAACTAGACAAGCCAAAAGTCAGTATTAAACAACTGCTATAACAATAATAATACCATTTAAAGCTTCATGAATGGCCAAAGTTAGCAACATCATTTAGTTATCCCAAAGGATATAAGGCATTGTGGGTTTCTACCCCATTAACTTAGGAGATCCACTCCACCATGTATTAATCACTGCTAATAATCATTATCATTTATTTAATTGATAACATAACTCAATCATTAAACAATTATTGCTATAATATTTAATTATTTTTAGTTTTTATAATTATTCATTATGAATTTAAATGAGAAGTCATGTACATATTTTTTTAGTTTTTTATAATGCTTCGTTTTAAATGAGAAGGCATTGGCATATTTAAATGAGAAGTCATGTACATATATTTTTGGTCATGTACATATTTAAATGAGAAGTCTTGGCCAATGCCTTTAGTTTTTTAGTTTTTTATAATGCTTCGTAACTCAGTCATGTACATATTTTTTTATTGAGAAGTGAGGTATGTTAATACTTAATAGGGAATATTTAATATTGTGATTTGGGTGATAACTATAATATTGAAATGGTAATTTGTCAAATAATATTTGAAAGATCGATGTTAAAAACCATTGTTGATTGATATTTCTTTCTCTGTCATGAAACAATAATAACATACAAAATGTAATGATCATCAATATATTTAGTCTACGTGAGTTGTCGACTTAAATATATGTCTTGCCATGCGGATGCGTCTCTATTCTTGTACCTCCTCCATTGTGGGTGATTTGACGGGATTGGACAACTTTCATCTAATGTCACATTAATGTAATGATCACCCTCACACGTAATCACAATGGGACCACTTGGTTGGGACCGTTTGGACAAGATCAAAGCGGAAAAAATGTATAGCTTTGTTGCATGGATAAGAATATAACGGCGGTTATAAAGTGAAGCAATAACAAACCCCGTAATGCATCAACATCCATTTTTCTGCGGCGCACATCCGGTTCCCTAAAATTCACGAGTCCGAACTCGTTGAAAGTCGACATTATGCCATATAGCCGTGTAATTTAGCTCGTTATTATCTAGCTCTTGCAACAAATCTTGGCGAATTCTTGACCACCTATTTTCGCCAAGACCAATACCGACGGCAACTGACCGAAATCCACAATTTCCATCACCCACGACATTGTTTATACTTGTGATGTGTCGACAGAAAGGCATTGGAATATCACGGGTTCTTGGACGTATGAACTGTGTCTCACAGATTCTTGAATATAATCAAAAAAAGTAGTCGGCTCTTCATTTAAATCTGCAATAGTGAGCGTTGTCACCACCTAAATTTGAGTTTTCTTCGTAAAAATAGTGAGCGTTGTCACCACCTAAATTTGAGTTTTCTTCGTTAAAAAATGACATTTTTTTAATCAAAACAAACAAATTTCCTGCATTTAAAAAGAGAAAAAAAAATCATCATAAACATAAATAATAAACGAAAAACTAAATTTACTACGATATATACAAACGAAAAACTAAATTTACTCTATTTATGCATGCAGCTACTCTATATATACATGCAGCTACTACGATGGACCCAACAACACAAACGAAAAACTAAATTTACTCTATATATACATGCAAGTTATATGATTTATATGTTACCGTGCCTTATAAAACGCAACCATGTAGCTCTCGTTTATCAAACGCAGCCATGTAGCTCTCAGGTGGGTATATATATGAAGTTAATCCGGTTTTTTTTAGACAAAATGGTAAATCAATATTATGAATCTTGGTTTGTTGCTGTTTTTTTGGATGAAAAAGATGTAGGAAAAACTTGATTAAGAAAAAGAGAACCTGGAAATCTAATACGGAAATCTTATTCTGACTCATATTCGGACTCTTATTTGGACCTTGGCATAAAGGATAATAATAACCTGCAAAGTACAAATATACAAAATTAAATGTTGAAAAAGTGTGTTCACAAATCAATAAATTGATAATAATAACTAGAAGCACCTGTTATTCTTTATTTCCTTTCTTCACAAACTTAACTCAAGTGTAAGAAAAAAATTAGTAAATCAGTTAAGATTGGTAAAGAAAAAATTAAGTATGTTTAAAATTAAAATTAGCCAATATATATACATTATCAAATCTGGTTAAGAATTTTAATTAATTAAGTTGGTTAAGAGATAATTAAAAATTATCAAGTTTCAAAAAAAGTTAGTCAAGTTTTACATTTTACAAAAAATTTGACTTGACTTTTTAAAATAAGTGAAAAGTTAATGAGTTAGTTAAATAATTCATTGGTATTTGTAGCAAAAATAGGTCAAATTTTTTTAATGGGGTATAAACTATAGGACCCGGATATAACACATCATATTTGTAGCCTAGGGGTAGCTGTAAGACACTTTCTAACCAAATGATTATGAGTTTTAAGTTTTATTAAAATAATTATGTGAAATAACTGTAATGTATATATTGTGATTTGTGACAATTGGTTCCTTTGTTCCATTGCGACCTAAGAACTGTTTTCTTGAAGTCACACATAATTTAGAAATTATTTTTTTGGTTGAAATTTATAAAAAGAAAACCAAATTTAATTTAATACTACTTCAATTATTGGGTTGCCACAACTAACGTTTCGAGATTTATTTGCTGACGTATCCATAAATCATATCTAAAAGAACTGGTTGATAGCTTATTGCTCAACAAATGTTTTCTTATTTTCACGTTTACTAGGACATAAACTTTTTGCTAACATGTACACATGATGGATGTTAATTAGTATACTAGATATAGGATAAAAATCTTACAGTTTCAAAACTCATAATTCGAACTTTGCTTTAAGATGCAATGCAATATATGTTGATACCGACATATTGATGTGTGTTGATATGTACAAAATGAAATTAACTACATGCTTTAATTGTGTTACCTGTATATTTTATCTTGAAACTTATCATGATTAGATTCTGACAATAAAATCGTCGTGTATCATGTGTAGATTAATCTAATAATATACTACTATACACAAGCTATGGCTATATAGCATATGAGAAACTAGAAAGCAAATATCATCAAAAACACTTTGATTTTACATTTTTGTGAGTATGACGATCATAAGCAGGCTCGTAAAATTTAGTCGAAGGCAGCTTCACACAATCGTATCGAAGGATTTTATCAAACCCTCTTCTCCAACTCCTTCAAATCTCAAAACTTATAACCTTTCGTTGCTTGATCAAACAAGTACAAACACATTTATGCCTATGGTCGCATTATTTCCAAATTCTCATGTTTGTCGTGATAAAACGCTTGATTTAAAGAGCTCGTTATCTCAAACGTTAACCAAGTATTACCCTTTTGCTGGTAGGCTAGATAAACTAGCACCAGCCTTTATAGATTGCAATGATGATGGAGGTGAGTTCCTTGAAGCATCGGTTGATAGCACTCTTTCGGACTTCCTTCAAAGATCACAACATGAAGATCTTGATGAATTCTTTCCATATGGACAAGTGCATCGTAACTCTAACCGTCGAGATGATGATCCTCAAAGTGATAGAATGATCCCTTTGGCGATCCAAGTAAACCATTTTGAATGTGGAGGGATTGCAGTGGCAGTGTCCTTGTCCCACAAGATAGCAGATGGAGTCAGTTTGGCTCACTTTTTCAATGATTGGGCTAAAATAGCGCGTTTTTGCTCTGAAGACCAGAAACATAAACTTGACATTGACCCCAAGTTTATATCTTTTCCAGACGTGAACATAAATTGTATGGGATTTTTGCTTGAGAGATCAAGTGAGCACCTCACAAGGAGTTTCATATTCCCAAACTCAAAGATAAACGACCTTAAAGTAAAAGTCAAGGCAATGGCTGCAGAATCTGGACAACCCATGGCTGCAGAATCTGGACAACCCATAGCAAACCTTACTCGTGTTGAAGTTTTGAATTGGCTACTTCACAAGTGTGCAATGGCAGCAGCTACAAAAAATAATCTAGGCGTTTTCAAACCAACTCTCGTTGCCCATCCAACTAATATAAGAGGCAAAATGATTCAACCATTGCCTGAGAAGAGCATAGGAAATTTTTACACAATATTGGAGATTTTCACAAATAACCCAAGTGAAATGAGACCGGAGGCGTTCATCAATGAACTCCAGAAGCAAAAGATGCAACTAAAAGGTCTAAAAAATATCGACACTTTCATTGATCTTCTTATAAATTCGTCTTTAGAACTGGCCCAAAGAAATATTGACCGGGCTTATATTTGTACCAGTCTATGTGGTTTACCTTTATATGATATCGATTTTGGATGGGGAAAGCCCGTGAAAACAACCATAGGAGGAAATCTAAGAAAGAATAGCTTTATACTGATCGATGCTCCGAACGGGGATGGTATTGAAGCACTCGTGTGTCTCGGAAAGGAAGACATGAACATCATTCAGAGTGACCCTGAGCTACTTGCCTTCTGTTAATCTCTTTTATAGCAGGATTTCTTACATATTCAGTTCATATGTCATATTCATATCAAATAACTGCTTTTTTGAATATTTAAATTTAACAAGAGTATCTATTTATAAATGTTAGAAACAAGGATTTGGATGCCTGCGCGTTGCCGTGTGAACATTGTCAAAGCTTAGAATTGCAGCCTTAATACATTTTTAACCAAAGTTTAGAGTTATCATTCCTAATGGCATAAATACATTCATAGCTAACTTGTATCCTTAACTGCACTTGCAACATTTCCCAAAATGTGCACATTTGCTACCATTAAAGTTTTGATAAAAGCATATAACTAAAGTGCATACATACTTAATCTATGTCTTGAACATTGTTTTTAGAGCACCAACACCAGGATGGTCTTTTGCAAGCTTTTTTTTTGAAATCCTTGGCTGCAGTCAAAAGAGTGGTAGTCGTGAATGTTAGGTGACAAACAATATCATTTCACACAAATGTTAATCACAAGATGAGTTTTTAGAGAGAGAAAGAAAGAATTCTAGATTGAGAGAGTAAGTAGCTAATCTAGAGAGAAGGTGGAGAGAAAGGAAGAACTAGATTAGATGGAATGAGGAGGCACACTTCATACGCACTATCAAACGTGTATATGTAGGTGGAAATACAAAGTAGCTAATCTAGATGGGCCGGGCTTGGGCTTGTTGTCGGACTAAACCTTAACTTACATAATATTAGATTAAGTTCAAGCCCGTTTACCTTAACTAGTTTAATATACTAACATATGCTATTACAAGGTTTGTTAAAATGTAAATGACCAACGCTTTATAGGCTTACAATATCTCCCTAAGAGGTAGTCATTAACATAAGCTCTATCTTGATGTCTTGGATCTTTAGTCTTCATTTCACTTGAGCTTGAACCTTGATAGTGTAATAGACTTTGCTTGATTCTTCGTTCCATTCATGCTATGTGATCTTGATTGTAATCTCTATCCTTTCTTTCCTTCGATCAACATCTTCAAGTGTTTGTGATTACGTCTTCTCAAACATACTCATACCACTTATAGGTCTTTAAACTTTGATCTTCAATCATTACTCTTATGTCTTTCCTCATATCTTCTTAGAACTTGTTCTTGACATTCTTGAATTTGACAAAGTTCTTTATCTTGATATACTTTGACTTGATCTTGACGAGGAAGAGTCATATGAGTATGAGTATGTGGAGTTGAAGATGCCGAGTTGCTTATGGTGGTGGATCAGAAGTGGCTACATTCATCGGCACTGCCACAAAAAGGTAGAAAGATATAGTGTTAGGCAATCGATCATCGTGGATTTTTCTCAAAGAAGTGTTCTACTACGGTTGTTTTCCTAATGATAAGTCTTGATCTTCAGCTTTCATCTTAGTCGGGTAGAATTAACCTCTCAATCGGGTTAAGGATCGATATCAATACGTTGGATAAATCCAAGTATAGACCTACGTCATCAGGTATAGATTCATGAAAGGAATCTCCTTAGTAGGGTTTCCTGCTCGAAGTGCCAAGTTATTCTTACGAATTACCCCACCTGCCGTTGCCTGAATTGGATGCCTCAAGAATACTTACAACAATCCTAGTGAATCGCTGAAGTGCTTATAAAGCGACCCTTCACGATTATAGACCGTTTGAAGCAAAGTTACCACCATAGAGAACATATTGGTTCACGTAGATTACCAGTTATACCATGGGTTAATCCATAAAGGATTAACTAGAAGACTAACTTTCAGTGCTATTTGTTCGTTAACACTGGCGAGTCTTCCATTCATTAATTATGGAATACTACGTGACTACCACTATGAACGTTTTGGCAAAGATTACTAAGATTTGCGTAAGAATCCTGTACAACTTGTGTTCTTATTTGTTAACACCATGTGAATATATGAATTTTGTGTCCTAAGGAGATTTTATATTTGAATCTCAATGGCTTTAGACTCGATTAGCACACTTTGGTTTTAGTGAGCGGAGACTGGAGCAGACTGCCACGTGTTTCATTATTAATGGTTCTCGGAGTGAGAGGTTAATAGTGTTGGGTTCATTAAGTTTGAAACATATAAGGAGGAGTCCTTATCAAGCAAAGGTCAAACTTATCCTGAAAGGCTAAAAATCAAAACAGTGCCATCACTGTTACTCAGAAAAATACGCAGGTATTTTGCCCAAACTAGCTTAGGTCATCTTTGTCTTCATTGTAATGGTTGTCAACTATACTTGTGTATAAATAGGATCATAAGGTGGAGTAAAAGTTAAGTTTGTGCACTAAATGTTTAGACATTCACAAACACTTTTACTCCTCCAAAGACAACTAAGTCCCTGAGATTAACTTAGTTGGTTAGCGTAGTTGTACTCAAGCTTAGCTTGAGTTCAGAGAGGAGATTACACCATACTTGTCATTTCAATCCCAAGTGTTGTTCCGTAAACACTTGGGTATAAATTCTTTGAATTAATTCTAATAAGGATTTAAACGTTGAAAAACTAGTGTTATTTACTTTAAGTTTTCTTTACATTATTAACTATTTTTTTACTACAGATAGATTAACTTTATAGTTAAGCTAGTCGTGTAAAGGGAATAACAAGTGGTATAAGAGCCAGGTTGATTTATGAAAACAAGTTTTATAAACCGTTAAAAGCGTTTTTTAAAATTAGATCCTACCATGGGTGAAAGTGATGTACCCCAACTAGTCGAAAAAAAAACAATGTTGCAAAAATCGGTAATCGGCCATACACCTTGTAGAATTTTGAAAATCGGTCAAAAAATCGGCCAGGTAAAAAAATCGGCCAAAAATCGACCGAATCGGTTAAAAATCGGCCGAATCGGCAAAAAATCGGCCGAACCGGTCAACTTTAAAAAAAATAATAATTTCACTTATGACGCACAATGGGGATCGTTTATTTCACTTATAACGCACAATGGGCCTCATAATCAGAATTGGGGCCTTTTATTGAGGTTTGAAAACATAGTAGGCTTAGAATCGCTAAGATCTTTAGTTTGGTCTCCAAATACCCAAAACTTGCGAAAATGCCAATCCGATTAATCACCGATTAATCCCGCTGACCGATTACTCACGCAGTTGGTCGACCGCCACTACCGATTCACAATTTTGCAACATTGAAAAAAGAGAGGAAGCTATTCAATTTGCTGCTCTCGACTTGAAGTTAGAAAATTCAATAAGTGGAAAAGTGCATTCTTTGCTACTTAACATGAATGAAACCTTATTACATTAAATGCATAATAAAGGTCCATTTGTCCTAAGATCCGCTGAAGGTTTACCCAAACACGAAGCTCAATGGACTCCGATGAGAGAAGGGTGGTCAATCATGACCAACGCCTCAAAAGCATCATTATATCTTGTCTCTCTGACGATATAATGGAATCAATCATTAACTGTGATACATCTAAACAAACTTGGAGTGAATTGGTTACAACTTTGAAGGTCCCTCAGATACCAAGAAAAACAGGATCATAGACCTGAAACTTGAGTATTACACTTTCAGAGCCAAAGACTTTGAAAGTCTCTCTCAAACCTATACCCTTTACAAAACCTTACTAAATGAACTGACCAACGATGGTGTCACCCTGTCCAAACATGAAATAAATGTTGGTTTTGTCAACAGTCTTCCTGAGAAGTGGTTAAGCTTCTTTCAGGGACTTAGAAATGCAAACCACATACAAAACCTTGAGCTTTCTTAAATCTATGGGAAATTTGTCTATGAATACAATTTGATCTCTAAGAGATACCCTGATTCAAAAAAGGATCACGAAACCAAAATACCCTGACTGCTACACCCATATCAACTGCTTTATTTCTAAAAGGGTGTTGTTAAGATTTTAAACAAAAACTCTGATGATGAGGCTGATGAAAGAACTAGTGAGGAGTACCTAAATGATTTACAAATTGAATTTCAAGAAAGGGCACTCCTTTGCTAATTCTAAACATTTATTAAAAGAAACAAAACTAATTTCTCAGTAACTAAATCAAACGAAAGCACCAAATGTTTTAAATGTTGTAAAAAAGGTCATTTTACTAAAGACTATTTCCCAAAAACAACTTCAGAATCCTCATACTAATATTTTCGTGGTCTAACCTTTCATCGTGAATAAGCAAGTTTCAACCAAAACTACTTGATCCTCTCAACATTTTAAAATAAACCGAACAAAAGAGTCCAAAGAATTTTGAAGCTAAGTATAGAAAAGCTAAAACTAAACTTGCACTTCTTGAGGCAACACCCTCCACATCCTAAATAACACCCACCACTAAACATTTTAAGGCAAAAAATAAAGGTCTAGTGGCTGAAACTTTTGACTGGGATGGGGAAGATATCTATTCAGATGATGGAATGGTTTGAGTCACTGCACTGATGGTACTTTCAGAGGCTGAAAAGCTAATAGTTGGAAAGAGTCATGCAAGGAATGGAGAGTGGGTCAACATCACCATGAGAAAGGTAAACATTTTATTATCTATGGATGAAGATTCTGATTTGCAGTCTTATTTGAGCTATATTAATGTTGATCTTCAGTATGTTGATGAGCAAAGATTAAACTTATTTTCAAAATACAACAAACTTGCTTTAGAATTAAATAAGTGTAGAGATGATTTACTTGCACTAAAACAAGCCAAACTTGAATCTCTCACTCTTCAAATTCAAAACACTGAGCTTCTAAAACAAAATCACACTCTTCAAGAACAGTGATGAGTGCCTATTTACTCATCATTTTATACCCGTTAAATACACAAAAATGTAACACCCCCAAAATTTCATTATAACAACGGAAGACTAATTGGGGTATTATGTAGAGGATCACAGTCATAATCATAGAAAACGACTCAAAAGAGACGTTTTGAAAGTCATTATTATTCAATTCAAATATGAAAGAGTTTCCATTGTTTAGCAAATCATAAATGACATATGAGTTTGAAATGACTGATAGAATGTATATTTACACCAAAGACTCATGGTTTATTGCCCACTCCGTGCCTTGAATGCTGCTTCAGTTATTTGAGATAAACATGCTAAAAAGTCAACAAAATTGTTGAGTGAATCCATAGTGTTTGTGTTTAGTAATCATTTGAACACAAGATGAGAAATAGTAATTTAGAAATAAATCAGGTTGTATATTGCAATAAGTCTCCTGAACTCAAACATTAACGGGTGTGATATAATATAGGGGCCCTTGGGGTAGGAGCTTGCCATTCTCCTAGTATAAATAAAAATAATGTGCATTTGGCTATCTATCCGGCTAACACAAGGTTATCTATCCGGTTAGCAACAAATGGGCTGTCAACCTCCAATAGACCTATTCACAATATTCGCGTTCACTCGCAAGTGACTAAGGTTCATGATATGAGGGGCTTTATAGGGGCAAAAGTGTGTCTTATGCAATAACATTCAAGATAACATACATAAAAATACTTGTGTTTTGTTTGTAGCATGTATCTCCCCACGAGTTTGTAAAACATATAAAAGTGAGACTATGAACTCACCTCAGTTGGGGGGTGTGTAGGCAAGCAAGTGATATCAAGTGCAACTTGGGAACGGCTCCAACACACAACCTGGATAATAGGGAAAACTCAGAATTTGGTGGTTTTAAGTTTGTCTTAACATGACATCAGGTAATTGACTTGTTCGTGGTTTGGGTGGTTTGAGATGCTTAAAATGCTTAAAGTTCAAAAATAATATTATATATAACATTATCTCATCTTCATGTACTTAAAGTCAATAGATATTGTTTCTTCAAAAGTTGGTGGATGATAAATTGTGCATAGCGTCACAGTTTGGTGTTTTTCTTGGGATATGACTTATATATCATTAGTATGGTAATATATTCCTAATGTTACTAAATAAACCTTCAAGTTTATAAGATATTTACATTTGAAACCCTAACAATGGATATTTACACTTTTAGTCCCTGTACTTTAGTATATATACATTTTTGGTTTATACCTTTCAAAAAAGATATAATATCACCCTTGGTTCTTAAATATTCAATTTTCAACCTTAAATTACAAATATGGCAGTTTTGACACCCTTTTATGAATATATTACACATTTGGTCCTTTAACTTTACATAATTACACTTTTAGTCCTTAGTTATCAAAGTTTGTTATTTTTGTACTTATAATATTCAAATAATCAATTTCTACCCTTAGTTTAGTGAAAGGAATGTTTTAACATAATTATTAGGGAGTTGACAGTTTTACTCGTTATGGTTCAAGTTTGGCAGTTTAGACCCTTATTTTCAAAGTTATAGTTTTAACCTTCAAGTTTAGCAAGGTTTGCATTTTTAGTCCAAAATACATATTTAACAATTGTTACCATTTAATTTCAATGAAAATAGTTCCAGTAGCTTATTCAAGCTAAAATAACAACTTATTTGGACGTTTTACCTTATTTTAGTGTTAATGGGCCTTAGCGAAACTGTTAAGGCCCAATAACAGTTTTATGGGTCCAATGGACTTGGGGCTTGGTGGGCTTGTTTATAGGCTTAATATAGACTAATTTCAATTTACAAAACAGCTTATACTTAGCTTATACTCAAACTGCTTATTTACAAATTGTTGGCCTTAAGGCCCGTTAGATTTATACAAGGTCTTTGGAACTGTTTCAAGTGGCTTAAGCTTTCAGCTTGTAAAGTGTATCAACTGACCTTGTTAGTGTGATATATAAGCATGGCCTATTTTTTTGGTGTATAGAGAATCAAGTTGGACACTTTGTTGACCACAGTATACGTATGTATATAGTTTTACAAGACCCTTTCTATGTGTCAAAAGCCATAACTGTTAAGTATATAATACTTAGTATAAATTCGATATAGGCCAAGTGACTTACAAACATGTTATATTATGGGTTTATTATATACCAACTCATTCTTAGCCATGTTAGGATTCAAGTGATCATTATATATAGATAAATGGTTAACGTGAGTTAGGAAACAAAAAGGGGTAGCTTAACTTGTTTAAACATATAGTGAACATACCATAGTATTTAAGAAAATGACTAAGTGTTTTGATAGGACTTACAACACCTTAAAAGGTAGGTGATATCTCGATTGTGGAACAAGGGAATAGAGTGAGGGCTTCATGACTTGATAGTTTGCACATCAAAGGCTGGAGATGAGCTTCTACTTGACTTGTACACACTAGGGATCACCTACACTTGGTCTTGTTCTTCTCGATTGAAAACAGTAAGAAAAAAAGGGCTTGTGTGTTTTGTTTGTAAGTTTTAGGAGTGATACGTATAAGGGGTGTTTGCATGGGACTATATTACATGAATAGGAAGCAAGTTGAGGGACAAAGGGAACACATGAAGGAGATAACGATATGGTACATAGTATCTAGGGGAGTAGGGATACTTGAGTAAGATTGCAACTTGATTTCACAAGTGTTAAGGTGTGAATGTGCTTGAATGTTTCGGTTTAGGGGTGACTAAGCACAAGGAACGGACCTTGTTATTTATTTCGTGTACTCTAGTGTCTAAAAAAATGTTTAACGTGCCTAGAAATGTTACAAGGAGGTGTTGGGGTCTCGACAAGGTTTAGATATCACAAAGGATTCAAGTTTTGGTCTTGTAAACATATCACAAGGTTCGTTTGGTTTATTAGTCTCCAAAGGGTCCAAACAACTAGTTAACGTGACCAAAAGTGAGAATGAGGGCATGTTTAGGTTTAGAGGACATGTGGGATGTTTAAATTAGTTAGAAACTCATTTGGAAATGTTTAGGACACAATCACGCAAGGTTTGAAATAGTTTTGATCAATATTGGTACATTTGAGAAATGCATGAATCTCGTTAGCTTTGACATTCGTTTCTTCGCTCATTTTATGTATAAGTTAAACATATTAGTTGATCTTGATTCTTTGGAATATGGGGATTCGATCCATATGATTTGTTACATACATTTTGTGTCGAATTATCAAGAAAACAAGTCAAAGTATATGTGTGTTAAGTCGTGTGTGTTAAATAGTAAGTGTGTTATTGGATTGCTTAGTGGGTTTAGTATTAGTTTTGGCCCAATGAAAATAATTAAGGGTCCGTTTAGTTAATAGTTGGGGTTAGTGATGGGCTAAGTGTTAAACGTGGCCCATTAGGTGTTATTGGATCTAAATTGGTATGTTAGGCCCAATAAGAGAAAAGCGGGAACCAAGATGGGGGGCAAGTTGTGAGTGTGTTGTGGTGTTTTAGTGATACCAATGATGTTGTGTTTGATATATTCACGTTTGAAAATATCATGGTACGCATGTGAGCTCGTTCCAAGGAAATGTGAATCATATAACATATGTTCATTCGTTGTTGCACAATGTAAGCAAAAAAATTTAAATTCTTTCCTAAAAATGGGTGAGTGAATAGTAATACATGATTAATCCTTGATTAACGTTTTTTAATAACTGAGGATTTTTACAAGATGCTACAATACCTACCCGTCATTCAAATTCTGTCCTGGAATTTAAGTTTGTGGTGGTTGTGAGTGTTGTATATGGAAATAAGTGTGGGTATTTGGCGTGAATTTGGTCCTTACGATCCCAAGTATACTCGGGTACTCGCTTAGAGTTCCATCGAACTTTAACGATGGGGATACGGTTTTGCTTCAGTTGTTTCAGTTCCCTATCCATAATTTCCACTGGCTCTTCTGTGAAAGTGAGTTTGTCATCGAGTCAGATCTCTTTTAGTGAGATCACAAGAGGTTCGTCGGATAGGCACTTTTTCAAGTTTGACACGTGAAAGACATTGTGCACTCGACTGAGTTCTTCTGGAAGCTCCAGTTGATATGCCACTGTGCCAATCCTTTCCAGGATTTTAAATGGTCCAATGTACCTCGGTTTTAACTTTCCACGCTTTCCAAAGCGTACCATCCCTTTCCACGAAGATACTTTCAACATAACTCTATCTCATACCTGAAATTCCATTGGTTTCCGTCTCACATTAGCATAACTCTTTTTTCTGTCTCTAGCAGCTTGTAGACGTTATCTGATTTTAAATATCTTTCTCGTTGTTTCATGTATCAGTTCAGGTCTGGTGAGTTGTGCTTCTCCTACCTCGGCCCAACAAACAGGTGATCTGCACTTTTGACCATACAGTGCTTCAAACGGGGTTGCCTTAATACTGACATGATAGCTGTTGTTGTACGAGAATTTTGCCCACGGCAAGTATTTATCCCAACCTTTACCAAAATCGATTACACATGCTCTAAGCATGTCTTCCAGAGTTTGAATCGTTCTTTCACTCTGCCAATCATTATGGGGGTGATATGCGGTGCTCATATCTAGGCGGGTACCTAAAGCATTTTGCAACGACTGCCAAAATCTAGAGGTGAGCCAGCTATCTCTATCAGAGATAATGGAGATGGGTACTCCGTGTTGGGTCACTATTTCTTTCAGATACATCTGTGCGAGTGTGCTCATTTCATCAGTTTCTCATATTGGTAGAAAATGAGCAGAATTTGTGAGTCGATCAACGATAAACCAGATGGTGTCTAATCCGGTGGATGTCTTCCGGAGTTTGGTGATGTAGTCCATTGTAATCAGTTCCCATTTGCATACGGGAAGATCAGGTTGTGTGAGTAATTCTGACGGTCTCTGACATTCTCCCTTTAACCTGGAACAAGTCAAACATTTCCCGACATACTTAGTGATATCGGACTTCATGTTCGGCCACCAATAAAGTTTCTTAAGATCCTGATACATCTTATCAGAACCGGGGTGGATGAAGTACTTTGATATTTGTGATTCATGCATGATGAGGTCTCGTATACCTTCGTAAAATGGAACCCAACTTCTTTCTTTAAAACATAGAATTTCGTCCGCTCTCTTTACAAAGCTGTTCTTACTCTCTGGCATGCCGTAAATCTTTTCACTGGGTCGGTTCTCTTCTCTGAGGGCTTCAGACTGAGCTTTGAGGATTTGTGACGGGAGTGGTGAACAAATCGTCATTCCTAACGATCGAACTCGGAGGGGTTTAATACGCTACTTTCTGCTTAAAGCGTCAGCCACAACGTTCGCCTTCCCTGGATGATAGCGAATTTCGTAATCATAATCACTGAGTAGCTCTAACCATCAACTCTATCTCATGTTTAACTCCTTCTGATCAAGAATGTGTTGAAGACTCTTGTGATCTGTGAATAATGTGCTCTTGTTGTCGTAAAGGTAGTGTCTCCATATCTTTAGAGCAAATACAACTGCTCCTAATTCCAGATCATGAGTTGTATAGTTTTCTTCATTCTTCGTAAGCTGTCGAGAAGCATAGGCTATTACCTTCTTCCTTTGCATCAGCACTGCACCTAAACCGTGGTGTGATGCATCACAATACACTACAAAGTCTTCACTTCCTTCGGGTAGTGCTAGGATGGGTGCTTCACAAAGCTTTTGCTTCAAGAGTTGGAAAGCTGACTCTTTTTCCTCTCCCCACTCATACTTCTTGTTTTTTTGCGTCAGTTTTGTTAAAGGGTTTGCGATCTTCGAGAAATCTACGATGAATCTTATGTAATAACCTGCAAGTCTGATAAGGATTTAAAACATACATTTTTAGGGGGTCATTTAAGCCATAAATCGATACATTTTATATTCGTTACTACTTAAAATCGTTCCTTTTCACATTTTAGGTCTTTTGGAAGCAAATTGCTGGAATCAAGCACTTTTGGACGAAAAGGATTGAAAACATGAAGAAAATGAAAAAGTTAAGATTTCTAGGCTGTTTTACAAGCCTGACGGCGTCCCAACCCATAGGGCGACGCCGTCGCTCACAAGGTTTTCTAAAAAGTCTCATGCGATGGCTCAGGTTACTTTTTGGTTTTACAACATGACGACGTCAAGCCTTATTCTAGAGGCGCCGCCTTTATTTTACACCGGCTTGCCGCCACACTTCTCAACTGACGCCATCCCAACGATGACTTGTCCCAAACGAAACCCTAATAACGGCGACTAGACAGCATCACCATCAAAAGGCGACGCCGATGCATGTGTATATCTATATATAAGCTTCGAATTTTCTGTATTTTGTGTGTTATATTTTGGAGAGCAAACCCTAGTTCGTTCATAGTCCGACTTGAGCAATATTTTAGGGTTCCGAACCCTTCTTTACACTCAAACATAAGTTTGTTAATCCATTATATCACCATGTTTATCCTATGTTCATTTGTTTGCTTGTGTTCATGCTTATCTATCATGTGTAGCTAAGTTATTATTGTGTTTGCTTAGATCTATGAAACGTAGTTGTTGATTATTGTTAGGTTGTCTCTTGTTGTAATTGGTAGACGCTAGAGTAAGGAAAACTGGCTTCTTCTTTAATTGTTGTGAGCTTGAACGTCTTAAATAGCACAAATCTTGAGAGTGCACTTGAGCCATCATTGTGTTTATTGCGTGAGTTGTAGTTTTAGGATAATGGAGTATTCGGGGGAGATACTACGGTACTTGGCGATCTCGGATAGTCTAGTGGAGAGTTACAATTCATAGAACTAGGGAATTAGACACCCCTATGACTAACACGAAATACAACGCACCAATTAGAATGAGGATGTGACAATTCAACCGACCAATAACTAGGGAGTAAGAAAATCTAAGTAAACACGCTTTTAATTATCATAGAAACACAACCAATCAATCCATGGCTTATTTTCCTTTTCATTAGTATAATTAGTTTTTAGTATAAATTATTAGCAGCTGAAATTGGTAGAAGTACCACCCCCACTCCTAAACCCTGAGATTTTTACTTGTTTTCTAAAAACTACAAAATGCTAAAATGAATCACCCTTAACCTTAGCTTCTCGTCATACATCTCTACTAGCATCTCTATTCCCCTAGAGAATGATCAACCCCCTAGGCTAACCTATACTACACTGCAACGACTAGGTACACTGCCTAGAGGGTTGTAAAGCTTGCTCGTAGAAAAGGAAGTCTTTCGACCCCGAACCACGCATCAAGTTTTTGGCGCTGCTGCCGGGGAATAGAATAGCTAGTTAGTTTTCTATCTCGATTAGGTCTACTCGCTTGATTCCTATCAAGTGAGCTTTTTTATTTTTTCTTAGCTTTCTCATAGTCTACCCTCCTTGTTCGTGTTTTTGTTTGTAGCCTTGTCACTTTTTGTCATGGAAGGTGATAATCCACCCAAAAACAATCCACCACCACATCAACCACTTCCACCCAACCATCTACCATATTACCCACAACCAAATTCACCACCACACGTCTCATGCACTCCAAGCCAACCACTTGACCGACATTCCTTTAACCTACTTCGCAACCAAATCACTAGTGAAATCGATGAACTTAAAAAGTTACATAGGTTACTTGAGAATATAATTGAGAATGCACTCAAAACGGCTAAGCGATCGGGTATTGATTCAATGGTTAGCAATGATTCGGATGATGAATTAGAAGAAGGTGACATTGAGGTCACCGAGATAATAGAAGAAAGGAGGATGAGGAAACTAATGCTTATATTAACCTTTATCCCACTAAGGAAGAAATCACATACCATAATTACACAATTGACAACCCTCGGCCACCCATTGTTAGAATCGGTCCTAAAATTAGGAGAGGTAGTCCTTGGAACATCATATCCCATGTATGATTGGATATAGGCTTGTCGAGCATGCTTAAATAGATGTAGATTCTCCTATCAACGTGATGTCCTCAGTTGTTTACAACAACATAATGAACGCACAACTTAAGACTAGGAGGGACCCTAAGTATCCCGGTGGGGTTTGCAATTTTGTTGGAAGGGTCAAGGATGTACACGTCTTTGTCAAGAATTTCACCTACTTAGTATATTTAATGATCCTAGAAGATGTAGGATGTGTCATCGACTATAGCTTGTCCCATGTAGTGTTAGGAAAACCGTTTGTTGAAAAGTCTAAGCTGAGCTATAACAGATCTGAAGCAACGGTTAGATGTTCAGAAGGGAGCAATGAAATTACATATAAGATGCTTTGGAAAGTTAGCGGATATGGTCCTCTATCCTACTTTGAAAGGGATAACATTAGTGCCTTTGAGAAAAGAGCAAAGAAGATATAGAAAAAGATATGGACTTTATGTGGGAGAAAAAAAGACTCTACTATAAGGATTGCTTGACCCTTGGGCCTAGATATAGAGTCGATGAGGACTTTGTCAACATGATAGGGTATGACATGATGAGGAAGAATGAATTCACGTAGGTTATGACTTCGAGTCTAGCTACAAGACTCACAAATAAAAAAAATCGCTTCTTGGGAGGCAACCCATGTTTAATTGTTTGCTTGTTTGTTTTTCATCTTTGTTTGTGTGTTTCACATATCTTTTTTCATTGTTGTTTAATTCTCATTTTTATTTTGTGAAAATGCTTTATTTTGTTTTTAACCTCGTCTTAATTGCATATAAAGGTATTTTACAAAAAGATAAGTGTAGGGAAGATCACATATGTTTTTAGAACTTGTATGAACATGAGGTTAGACAATAATTGGAATTTTATATATTTGTGTGTTTGTTAGAGTCAAATGCTTGTATCGAGTTGTTAATACAAATATCGTCATTAAACGTTATTTATATTTTATGATCTTTACCTAAGTTTTGTTAACGAAAAAAGTAAATTTAATTTTTATAAAGCTTAAAGCTTGTCAAGTTTAATAGATATTAAAACAAGCTTTTCAAATAATATCTTCATCACTCAAGCACTTACATTGTGATTAATCATATTTTGATATGACTCCAAACCATAATGTATGTTAGTATTTTTAGTTCAAGAATGTTTTGGTTTCCTAAAACAAAACATTACATATGTATTTACATTTTAACATATTTCTAAAAATAGAAAAACAAACACATGACATCATGTGGTGCATCATTGAAATCCTTAGAAGATTTCACTAGATACTTTGTAGATTTAGACTCTACATATCTTACACAATCTTGGATAGATATGGTTGACTTTAAAGATTTTGGTGATCTTGTCATCGAGACCCACGACACCAAATTAATACACGGGCGGAACCCTTTTAAGGGTTCCGTGGTGCCTGCTGATCATTTTGGCTATAAATAGCAAAGCCAAACCAAGTTGTTTTTCATCCCTTTCTATCATATTCTCATACATTCCTTCTCTCTAACATTTCTAACTCAGTTTCATATCATATTAGTGATCTCTTTTGTAGCAAAGAAGATCAAGGCACATTCAAGCTTCAACAAAAAGTTGGAAGTCTTGTTTGTTTGTTGTTGTATGATCTTGTGTTGATTCATACATCATTGTTGTACCAAACCATCAAAATCTTGTGAGTGTGAGTGGTTAGTATTTTAGTCCTTAAAATACATTGTGTGTGGGAGTGGTTGTACCCTTGAAAAGAACTCGACATCTAGCTTAGTGTCGAAATAGTGTGTAAGCCGTAAAGGTTTCTCCACGGTGAAAGGAGCTTGTTGACTAGTGAAGTTAAACTCTCGAGTGTGAGACTCGGGGAGTGGAGTAGGCAAGGAAAAAGAGTCCTTGTGGACCAAACCACTATAAAAAACTTGTTGTGGTTTGATTGTTTCTTTCCTTATCTACTCTTTATATATTATTGATTACTATTCACTAACATATCTAAGATCAATATCAATTGATCTTTCAATAAGTTTCAAAACAAAGTTTTTAATTGGTAAACTATTCAACCCCCCTTCTAGTTTTCCACAATTGATACCAGAGCTCGTTGCTCAAGAATTTCTAAATGTTAGGTCACCATGTTTGTAACACAAGCATCAATAGAAGAAATAGAGAAGAGATGATCGGATGAACACTACCAAACACACACGTATGAATATGATAGAAAGGTTATGCGTAGGTGTATTGAGTAAAATGAACAACCAACTCCCAAATGGGAGTTTACAAGATTATTTATAGGAGGGAACTAGGGCAACACACCAAGTTCCCATCTTTTCCTTATTGGGCTTTGGATAGGCTCATGGGCTTTCTACATGAGCCTAACCTTGATTACTAACATAAAAGCCATAATTAAGCTAACTACTACATATTAATTACTAACACTTGAATTCAAGTTTAGGAGTGATTCCAACACTAAAATATATTGTATTTTATAAACTTGAAACGATCTATGGATTCTGAAAACTTTAAAGAAGGGCAATCTATGCAAAGACCACCACTCTTTGAAACCAATGGATTTATTTATTGAAAAACCGTTTTGAAACATATGTAAAATCAAAAGATATAGATCTTTGGTTTGTTATTGTTAAAGGGGATTTTAGTTCTACAACAAAAGATATTTCTGTTGATGATCAAAAAAAATTAATAGCTAAAAATAATGAAGCTAAAATGATGCTTTATAATGCTTTGCCTAGAAAAGAATATGAAATAATTTTTATGTGTGAAACCGCTAAAGACATTTGGGAATCTTTGATTATTACACATCAAGGAAATTCACAAGTCAAGGATAACAAAATTGATCTTCTTGTTCAACAATATGAACAATTTGTTATCCCTGAAGATGAAACCATTGATTGTGGCTTTGCTCGCTTTAATACTATTATTACATCACTTAAAGCACTTGATGAATCTTTTCGTAGTAAGAACTTTGTCGAAATTTCTTAGAGCACTCCATCCGGTGGAGAGCTAAAGTGATGACTAGTGAGGAATCAAAAGATCTCTAAAAATGCCACTAGATGAGCTAGTCGAAACCCTCAAAGTACACGAAATGGTGATGGAGAAAGATTCGGAAATCATCAAAAGAAAAAGAGAGAAAATCAAATCCGTTGCTCTAAAAGCAAGAACGGAATCAAGTGATGATGACGAATCTTGCTCCGGTAGTGAAGATGAGGAGTATGCCATGGCCGTTAATGATTTCAAAAAGTTCTTTAAAAGAAGAGGAAAGTTTGTAAGACAACCTCGAGAAGAAAAGAAGCCATTCTGAAAAGATCGGGATGACTAAAAGGGTAAAGGTGAAAGAAAGTGTTTTAGATGCGGTGATGCAAGTCATCTAATAGGAGATTGTCCCAAGCCACCTCAAAGCAAAACTCAACGAGCTTTTGTAAGTGGTGCTTGGAGTGATAGTGAGGATGATGAAGAGTCGAGCAAGGATGAGATCGCTCTAATGGCACATAAGTCAAACGAGGTACATTCTGACTCATCTTATTCCTCTATTGATGATGACACTTTGCAAAAACAATATAATCAATTGTGTGAGCTTAGTCTAAAAATCATAACTAAAAATAAGTTTTTAAAGACTAAAAAGGAATTTTTAGAAAATGAAGTCTATGAGTTAAAAGAAAAGGAAAAATGATTAGAAAAGGGAAAAGCAAATGACGATGGTTGCAAATCATGTCAAGAGCTTAATCTTGAAATAGAAAAACTAAAGCTCACACAAGATGTTCTAATTGAACATAATTCTAAGTTTAAAAGGTTTAACAAAAACATTGCTTGTGCCGATGAAATAGTTAGAATTCAAAAAACACCAGGAAACATGAATGGACTAGGATTTAATGAGGTGTTAATTCCAAAGAGTCAAACCAAAACGGCCGAAAAAGACAAACAAAAATGTCAAATCTGCTGCAGTACAACACGGACCAGACGGACCCAAAAACAGGGCTCCGTCCTTTGTAAAAAATGGTGCCGTGGGGACTGCAGCAGGACATAATGTTTGTGATACGGACCGTAGTAAATTTGTCAAAGTAACAAAGAAAACCAAGGATAGTGTTAAACTAAAACCTGCTGTTACATCAGGAGTAGGACTTGCTAGAAATGAATTTAGATCTAAAACTACTCAACAACGACATAAAACACCTTTTACCAAACGCCCCTTTCCTAAGAGCAACCACAACATACAACCCAACTATCAACATAACGGTTGGAATCAAAACTTCCCTAGACCATATCAAACTCCAGATTACATGCCATGGAACTCTTACCCATCATTTCCATACATGAATCAAGTAAATGGTATGTTTAACCTAAACAGACCCATGAGATATTGGGGACCAAACGTTTGAGTTATTTGTGTCTTAGGTATGCTTGAAAGTTGGATTGGAACCTGATGAGTGGATAAAAGATAGTGGATGCTCACGACACATGACGGGCAACAAAAGCCTCTTCTCAACATACCAAGAGTATGACGGAGCTAATGTCACTTTTGGTAGCAATCTCAAAAGCAAAATCATTGGCAAAGGTACGATCGCTCATAACTTCCTAACTATTGAAAATGTTGCTCATGTTGATAGGTTGGGATTTAATCTACTTAGTATTAGCCAATTATGTGATAAAAAGTATAAAGTACTATTTGAAGAAAATGGTAGTAAAATACTAAAGATGGTATCACCATAGCTAAAGGAGTTAGGAAAAATAACATATATGTCATAAAATAGATAAAACATCTAATGACAAACTTTGTCTAACAACATTAGATGATAGCTCAACTCTTTGGCATAGACGCTAGGTCACGCTAATATGAGACTTATACAAAACCTATCTTCAAAAGAGCTAGTTAGGAATTTACCAAAACTTAAATATGACCAACATTTTGCGACACTTGCAAAATTGGTAAACAAACCCATAGTAGTCATAAGGCTAAAAACATGGTGTCCACATCTAAGTGTCTAGAACTTTTGCATATGGACTTGTTTGGTCCATCCGCTATAAGAAGCTATGGAGGCAACTTATACACTTTGGTCATAGTAGATGATTACTCAAGGTTTACTTGGACATTGTTTTAAAACCAAAATGAAGCTTTTGATAAATTTGAAATTTTAGCAAGAAAATTCAAAATCAACTAGGTAT
Source organism: Chrysanthemum lavandulifolium (assembly GCA_022545495.1). Taxonomy (NCBI): domain Eukaryota; kingdom Viridiplantae; phylum Streptophyta; class Magnoliopsida; order Asterales; family Asteraceae; genus Chrysanthemum; species Chrysanthemum lavandulifolium. The sequence continues at coordinate 212,086,993 of CM040239.1, forward strand.
TAACATTGTGTCGATTCGAACGGATCATGGTCGTGAATTTGACAATGAAACATAATTTGGAAACTTTTGTGATGCAAATGGTATAACACACAATTTCTTGGTTCCTCGAACACCTGATAACATCAAATAGTCCTGAATATTAAGTGTCAATTTTCCCCGATAATGCTTGTAATTTATATCATTTATATGGATTTACGCTTGTTTTCCATTGTTTTCCACTTTCAGGTAAATTACGAGCATTGGAGCTATGAGACGCGGCGGGAGAAATATCAAAAGATTTATCACAAGATGCTACTTTGAAGAAGTTACGGCGTAACTCATCTCTCACATTACGCCGTAACTAAAGTGTGACTCGAAAACCAACTCATCGTAAGGTTACTGGTAACTCTTCCCAAAGGCTATGACGTAACTATATTAGGTCAAATGAGGTTCCACGTCCCGATACTTACGCCAGAACTATTTCATCAACTACGGGCGTAACCAAGTATATTGAAGACTACGGCGTAACTACTAATAAGGTTACGCCAGTAACTAGCATATCTAGTGCAAAATACGAAGGAATTGATGGTTACTACGTAACTCTTATATTAGTTACGCCAGTAACCCGTGATCCGCCTATAAATACCCCACGATTTCCAAATTTCTAATCACCTCTCTTCCTCCCTTCTAGGGAGCGACTAGGAAATCATCCCATTCCATACACAACAACCAGAGAACGTGGAAAAAGCTCAAGGCAGGTCTAGAGGAGCATACTGGAGTGTCTCCAAGGAGAAATCACTCCCTACGATAAGCATCAGTGATTTTATATTTTCTTTACTTTCAATTCATGTATTTCGTACCTTTGAATATTGAATTGGTTTGTATGATTAATATGAGCTGCTAAGCACCTCTTGGTCTGGCCTAGTTATGATTCCTTAATTGTTTTGTTTACGTTTATATTACTCCGTATAATTATTTCTAAGTGTATGCATGCATAGTTTATTGGTAGCTACCATTGGTTGGTAGTTTTGAATGGCGGTGAGGCCAATTGCCTAGGAGATATGACCAATCGCCCTAGGTGAGCGGATCGAGACGGAAGGGTAAGATATGACCAATCAAGACCCTTTCTACTTGTGTAATTTGACCAACCGATCACCTACCGCTTGGATGAACTTAGAGTGTTTAAGTTGCTAACGCCCGCACTCACCGTTATAAATCTAGCATGTAGCGGTACTTAATGACTTGGCAGGGACCGGGAACAACATGACGTATGAGGACACCGACTTAGCCTATGGTGGCATCTTTCTTTGATAGGTTAGGCGAATTGACCAAATGCATCCTCTCGACTTTGACCCTACCAAGTAATTGGAAGTAAGTAGACGTGACATAACTAGCTAGGAGGATTAACTAGGTTAGCACCACTCTCCTCTATTGATTTACCCTTTACCTTTTATCTGCATTTATTTGCTTTATTCTGCTTTAGTAGTTTAATTAATTAATTCCTTATCGTAACCATTATTAATCTGTGACACTTAGACTTAGTAATAATCCAACACACATAGCTCTTGGGACGACCTCGGCTTTACCGAATACTACACTACACGACCGGGTACACGCCCATTAGTGTACTAGGGTGAACCATAGGTATAACGAGACTTTATAAATATTAAAACACAGTCAAGAAACACGCATCAAGTTTTACGCGCCGCCGGAGTTATATTAGGTTTTAAATATTAAAACACAGTCAAGAAAACCCGATCAAGTCTTTCATTTCTGTTTTGTTTTAAAAATTTCTCAAATTCTCACGATCTCTTTTCAAGTTTCAGGTACTATGGAAGTTGTTAACATTGATGACCTCACTCTTGAGGAATATTTGGCGTTGACAAGAGAAGAACAAGGCCCGGGGCTTGTAAGACCGGCAATTAGAGTAGATGTCCAGTTTGAAATCAGTTGTCAGTTCATGAGGGAACTGAGACAAAATCTTTTTGCGGGGACTGATAATGATGATGCTTACTTACATGTACGAAGTGTTTTGGAGATAGCCGATCTTTTTCATGTTCCAGGGATCACTCATGATGCTCTTATGCTCAGGATATTTCCTATTACACTCACTGGAGCGACTAGAAGATGGTTTGACAGAATTCTAGCAGGGTCGATTAATACATGGTATCTTCTAAAAAATGCATTTATTCGAAAATATTGTCCTCCTTCGAAGATTGCCAAAAAGATGGAAGAGATAAGGAGTTTCGGGCAAGAGATGGATGAAACGTTAGATGTAGCTTGGGAAAGATTTAATGACCTTCTATATAATTGCCCAATGCATGATCTCAACGACTATCAGAAAGTCCTTATTTTCTACAACGGATTAAACATCCCTTCTCGCCAAATGCTCGACTCTCAAGGGCCAATACCTATGATGCCTCCGGCACAAGCCCTTACATCAATTCAAAAGATGGCTAACCATTCACGAAATTGGTACGATGAAGCTACCACTTGGGCCACTAATACTAATAGCTTGGATGAGTTTGGTGATATCCCAAAGGATTTGATAAGCTCGGATGTGATATGAAGATGGTTAAGGAGAACATTCATGCTATACAAGAACATTCTCTCCAAGAAGAATATGAGCAGGTCAGATATATTGAGTCATTGGAGGAAGCACTCAATAAATTCTTGGATAATTTAAAAAGAGTGCACGACTCGAATGACGAAATGATTAGGAAATTCAAGGAGGGCGCGAACTTGAATTTAGAGAAGCTTGACGCTAAAAGGAAAAGCTTGGAGGCTAAGCTTGAAGAATTAAACCAGAAGGTCCTGGAAAGTAAAAAGAATACGGTTGGAACTATCAAATCCACGGTGGGAAAGATGACGAAAGTCAACGAGGAGCCGGTTCCTCATTTACCTTATATAAGACCTTATGTACCACCTATCCCATTTCCAGGACGTTTAAAGACTGTGAGACAAGAAGAAACAAGCGATGATCAATCGAAGAAATTGGAAGCAAAGAGATTATAGGGTGATGAAGAAATTCCACATGCTAATGAGGAATCTACCACAACACAAAACGGTATGACTTCTAACTCTTCTTTAATTCCTAACAATCTTGCTTGTTTTTCTATACAGGTTGCTGATGATAAAATTGTGCGACCCTTGACCTCACAAACCTCGCTTGTCGCATCGCCCGATGATGGATATGTAGCTCCGGCTACTGAGTTAATTTTAGTTGATCTTGCAAAGGAATTAGAAGACAAGATCTTGGAAACTTCAGTGATTAACGAGGAGACATACGAGCCAATTGATCAGCCACGTCACGAGGTGGACCAATCATTAGTGCCATCAACTAAAACGGGTAAGGTATGGAGGGAAATGACATCTCCTTTCAGGTATGATCATAATTTATCATTTCCCCATCCCATAGCAAATTCACACCCTCATGGTGTTTATTGCTATTTTCACCCGCACTTGATTTCAAGTGAGGGGATGAACACCCTCTTACTTAGTAAATAAGGGTGGAGTCAAGCTCGTGACTCGAACAAAAACAAGCGCTTCGTGGGAGGCACCCCATGCCTATCTTTCCTTTTTCATTTCTGTTTGTTTTATTTCTATTTATGTTGGGTTTTGTGTTTTTAACCATTTTTGCAGGAAACGAAGAAAAAGTTGCTGCAAAGATCTTCGATCTAACCAAAGTTACGGCATAACTAATTCTCATGGTTACGCCTGAACAGGCCATTGCAGCGAACTTCCGATGCATTACCAATTATGGCGTAATCCTCTCGGGTTACGTCGTGGCTACACTTTGCGGCGTATGCGGTTTTTGCCTTAGTTACGGCGAACTCCTTCTAGAGTTACGACGTAACTATCTTCTCACATTACTTTTTTTTCATTTTAAACACAATAACCTTGTATTACTATTTTAAATAAACTTTGTAGGTGTGTTCCTGTAAACCCTCACGAGACTTCACTCGTCCACTTGGGACACCAAGTGGTTTAAAAACTTGTTGCATGAGCTAAATGCAACCGTGATTCCTCTGAAAGTGAGTTAGGTTTGTTTTCATTTTCATTTTTTCTTTTTAGAATTATGCTTGTCGGTAGTGTGATTTCGGGATTGAAGTTTGTTCATGATGCTTATCTGAAGGCACGCGTCTCTTTCGTGGGCCTTCTTTCTTTTGGAGCAAATTTCGGGAAGTTCTCGCTCTAATTCTTCTTTTCTTCACCTTTATTTAATGCTTAGTATAAAAGGGACTTTGTACAATTCAAGTGGGGACGGGAGTAGAATTATCTCTTGAACATTATTTTGCCTCGATTTTCTAGTTTATTTTGAAAAAATTATGCCATTTTTAAAATTTTGACATGTTTTTCTTAACCTAACTAGATTAGACCTTAGCCGAAGCACATACAACCCTTGATATATTATGGTGTGATTAGCCTTATCCGTTTCTAATATTTTACCCCAAATCCACCAAATTATGAGTGTCTTAGGTAGCTTGTAAACTTTAGAACTTGGCCTTTGCATCATTTCGAGACCATAGATGAGGTATGTTGAGTTAGCTCAATTCATTTGGACTTTTCGGTTTTAGAAGGCAATATTATAGGATTATCACCCAAATAGCCTACCATTGTGTGTCTATCGATTAGTCACCTCGACTTCTCGACCCCATGTGAAACCCTTTTCTTTGACTCACCTTTAGTGCAAGATACCCCTAGAAACACCCATCCGAGCCATTCTTTTCATTTTCTTAACCCGATATATTATTTGATACACCTATACACCTTAGCCTACCACCTAGTCTTTATTTGTGATTGGGAAGTCATCATTTGCCTAAGTTCAAGGTTCAGTGGAAAGGTTCGAAATCACGCTTTCATCGACAACATTCCCGAAGATCATTGAAGACCCCAAATTCCCATTGTTCATCTCAAGTGGGGATATTATGTTTAGTTATTACTATTATCTTGAAAAAAAGTTGTTATGATTTAGTTATTGTAAAGTGCAATTTTATAAGCACTATATTATGAGCTTTATAGATTTAGTATCGAGGAGGCTACCTTGGTCACATTTGAAGATTTGAGTTGGTAATTATGCCAACAGTTGGAGAAAAGGTAGTGTGCCCATCACGACGACCTCTAATGACACATCTACCTTATATTTCATGATCCGGTTTCTTGACTTCAAAGCTTGAACTTTGGGCGGACGGTAAGTGGTGATGACTTGGTTATAGATTTAGACTACCTGCTTGTTTTTTATTTTACACCATTTATATATCCCATGTCTTATCCTACCCTTTAGTCATGAAGCGTGTCTAGGTGATGCGTGAGCAATATTTGGTGTCTTGGCCATGGATTTGGTCATGTATCATTGATTTTGTCCACTTCGCCGTGACATGTTAGTAATGATGAGTCACCTTTAACCTTTTCGTGTCTACCCATATTGCCTTCGAGAATTGTTTAGCCCTTAACTCTAGTGGTGGAGATTTGTGTAATCGCCAAGCTTATGATAGAATACATGCTATGGTATGCGATTGGTGATCACCCGAAATTGACACTTAGAATAGTTGAGAGATTTGAGTGTTTTGTTCCCCATTCATGAGGTGTTCGGCTTTGTTTTATTCTAGCATAAAGGTTTATAAACTTATATTTTCGGGTTTTGGGAGATATCTTTTAGGAATCTTTCTAATAAGGTCTACTTGAGGGCAAGTAGAGTTCAGTGGGGATATTTGATAACATCAAATAGTCACGAATATTAAGTGTCAATTTTCCTCGATAATGCTTGTAATTTATATCATTTATATGGATTTACGCTTTCGTTTTCCATTGTTTTCCACTTCGGGTAAATTACGAGCATTGGAGCTATGAGACGCGGAACCGGAGAAATATCAAAAGATTTATCACGGTATGCTACTTTGAAGAAGTTACAGTAACTCATCTCACATTACGTCGTAACTAAAGTGTGACTCGGAAAACCAACTCATCGAAAGGTTACGGCGTAACTCTTCCCAAAGGCTATGGCGTAACTATATTAGGTCAAATGAGGTTCCACGCCGGCGATACTTACGCCGTAACTATTTCATCAACTACGGCGTAACCAAGTATATTGAAGACTACGGCGTAACCACTAATAAGGTTACGCCGTAACTAGCATATCTAGTGCAAAATACGAAGGAATTGATGGTTACGGCGTAACTCTTATATTAGTTACGCCATAACCCAGATCTATCCTATAAATACCCCACGATTTCCAGCATTTCTAATCACCTCTCTTCCTCCCCTTCTAGGGAGCGACTAGGGAAATCATCCCATTCCACACACAACAACCGAGAGCGGGGGAAAAGCTCAAGGCAAGTCTAGAGGAGCATACTGGTGTCTCCAAGCGAAATCACTCCCTACGATAAGCATTAGCATTTTATCGCATTGTTAATACAAATATCGTCATTAAGCGTTATTTATATTTTTGATCTTTACCTAAGTTTTGTTAACGACAAAAGTAAATTTAATTTGTATAAAGCTTAAAGCTTGTCAAGTTTAATAGATATTAAAACAAGCTTTTCAAACAATATCTTCATCATTCAAGCATTTACATTTGTGATTAGTCATATCTTAATATGACTCTAATCATTATGTATGATAGTAGTTTTAGAATGTTTTAGGTTCTTAAAACCAAACACTACTTAAGTACTTGCATATTTCTAAAATAGAAATACAACATATGACATCATGTGATGCATCATGGAAATCATTGGAAGATTTCATTAGATACTTTGTGTGGTTGTACTCTTCATATCTTACACAATCTTACATAGATATGGTTGACTTTGGCAAAGATTTTGATATCTTCTTTGTCGGACCCGCGACACCAAAATCCACAACAGGCGGAACCCTTTTAAGGGGTCCATGGTCCGTGGATCTTTTGATGGTTTTGGCTATAAATAGCAAAGCCAAACCAAGTAGTTTTCATCCCTTTCTATCATACTCTCATACATATCTTCTCTCAACCTTTCTAACTCGGTTTCATATCATATTAGTGATCTCTTTTGTAGCAAAGAAGATCAAGTCACATTCAAGCTTCAAGCGAGAAGTTGGAAGTCTTGTTTGTTTAGTGTTGTATGATCTAGTGTTGATTCATACTTCATTGTTGTATTAAACCATCATAATCTTGTGAGTGTGAGTGGTTAGTATTTTAGTCCTCAAAATACATTGTGTGTGGGAGTAGTTGTACCCTTGGAAAGAACTCGACATCTAGCTTAGTGTCGGAAATAGTGTAAGCGAAGTGTAAAGGTTTTCTCCGCGGTGAAAGGAGCTTGTTGACTAGTGAAGTTAAACTCTCGAGTGTGAGACTCGGGGGTGGAGTAGGGCAAGGAAAAAGAGTCCTTGTGGGCCGAACCACTATAAACAACTTGTTGTGGTTTGATCATTTCTTTCCTTATTTACTCTTTACATATTGCTTGCATATTTCATCAACATATCCAAGATCAATATCAATTGATCTTTCAATAAGTTTCAAAACAAAGTTTTAATTGGTAAACTATTCAACCCCTTCTAGTTTTCTACAATTGGTACGAGCCTCGTTGCTCAAGAATTTCTAAAATAACTTGTATTTTATAAACTTGAAACGATCCATGGATTACGAAAACTTTAAAGAAGGGCAATCTATGCAAAGACCACCACTCTTTGAAACCAATGGATTTATCTATTGGAAAACCGTTTTGAAACATATGTAAAATCAAAAGATATAGATCTTTGGTTTATTATTGTTAAAGGGATTTTAGTTCTACAACAAAGGATATTTACATTGATGAACAAAAGAAATTAGTTGCTAAAAATAATGAAGCTAAAATGATGCTTTACAATGCTTTACCTAGAAAAGAATATGAAAGAATTTTTATGTGTGAAACTGCCAAAGATATTTGGGAATCTTTAATTGTTACACATCAAGGTAATTCACAAGTCAAGGATAACAAAATTGATCTTCTTGTTCAACAATATGAACAATTTGTTATCCATGAAGATGAAACCATTGATTGTGGCTTTGCTCGCTTTAATACTATTATTACATCACTTAAAGCACTTGATGAATCTTTTCGTAGTAAGAACTTTGTCGGAAATTTCTTAGAGCACTTCATCCCAAATGGAGAGCTAAAGTGACCGCTATTGAAGAATCAAAAGATCTCTCAAAATGTCACTAGGCGAGCTAATTGGCAACCTCAAAGTTCACGAAATGGTAATGGAGAAAGATTCGGAGATCATCAAAGGAAGAAGGAGAAGATCAAATCCGTTGCTCTAAAAGCAAAGACGGAATCAGCGATGACGACGAATCTTGCTCGGTAGTGAAGATGAGGAGTATGCCATGGCGTTAGAGATTTTAAGAAGTTCTTTAGAAGAAGAGGAAAGTTTGTAAGACAACCTCGAGAAGAAAAGAAGCCATTCGAAAAGATCGGGATGATAAAAGGGTAAAGGTGAAAGAAAGTGTTTTAGATGTGGTGATGCAAGTCATCTCATAGGAGAATGTCCCAAGCCACCTAAAAGCAAAACTCAACGAGCTTTTGTAAGTGGTGCTTGGAGTGATAGTGAAGATGATGAAGAGTCAAGCAAGGAAGAGATCGCTCTAATGGCACATGAGTCAAACGAGGTACTTTTCGACTCTTCTTATTCTTCTATTGATGATGACACTTTGCAAAAACAATATAATCAATTGTGTGAGCTAAGTCTAAAAATCATAACTAAAATAAATTTTTAAAAACCAAAAGGAATTTTGGAAAATGAAGTTTATGAGTTGAAAGAAAAGCAAAACGACTTGAAAAGGGAAAAGCAAATGACGATGATTGTAAATCATGTCAAGAGCTTAATCTTGAAATAGAAAAACTAAAGCTCACACAAGATGTTCTAATCGAACAAAATTCTAAATTTAAAAGGTTTAACAAAACATCGCACTTGCCGATGAAATAGTTAAAATACATAAAACACCGGGAGATATGAATGGGCTAGGATTTAATGAAGTATTAATTCCAAAGAGTCAAAACAAAGCGGCCGAAAAGGACGAACATTACATCAAAAGCTGCTGCGATGCACCACGGACGAGACGGAACCAAAATAAGGGTTCCGTCCGTTGAACAAAATGGTGCCGTGGGTACTTGACGAGACAGAATGTTCGCAATCTGGACCGTCTTGAATTTGTCAAAGTAACAAAGAAAACCAATGATAGTGTTAAACTAAAACCGGCTATTACATCGAGAGTAGGACTTGCCAAAATGAATTTAGATCAAAAACTACTCAACAACGATATAAAACACCTTTTGCCAAACGCCCTTTCCTAAGAGCAACCACAACATACAACCCAACTACCAACACAACGGTTGGAATCAAAACTTTCTAGACCATATCAAACTCCAGTTACATGTCATGGAACTCTTACCCATCGTTTCCATACATGAATCAAATAAATGGTATGTTTAACCCAAACGGACCCATGAGATATTGGGGACCAAATGCTTGAGTTATTTACTTCTTAGGTATGCTTGAAAGTTGGATTGGAACACGATGAATGGATAAAAGATAGTGGATGCTCACGACACATGACGGGCAACAAAGTCTCTTCTCATCATACCAAGAGTATGACGGAGGTAATGTCACTTTTGGTAGCAATCTCAAAAGCAAAATCATTGGCAAAGTACGATTGCTCATAACTCCTAACTATTGAAAATGTTGCTCATGTAGATAGGTTAGGATTTAATCTACTTAGTATTAGCCAATTATGTGATAAAAAGTATAAAGTACTATTTGATGAAAATGGTAGTAAAATACTAAAAGATGGTATCACCATAGCTAAAGGAGTTAGGAAAAATAATATATCGTCATGAAAATAGATAAAACATCTAATGACAAACTTTGCCTAACAACGTTAGCGATAGCTCTTCTCTTTGGCATAGGCGCTTAGGTCACGCTAATATGAGACTTATACAAAACCTATCTTCAAAAGAGCTAGTTAGGAATTTACCAAAACTAAAATATGACCAACACTTTTGCGACTTGCAAAATTGGTAAACAAACCCATAGTAGTCACAAATCTAAAAATATGGTGTCCACATCTAAGTGTCTAGAATTATTACATATGGACTTGTTTGGACCATCCGCTATAAAAGCTACGGAGGCAACTTATACACTTTGGTCATAGTAGATGATTACTCAAGGTTTACTTGGACGTTGTTTTGAAAACCAAAATGAAGCTTTTGATAAATTTGAAATTCTTAGCAAGAAAATTCAAAATCTACTAGGTGTTAAATTGTGTCGATCCGAGCGGATCATGGTCGTAATTTGACAACGAAACTCAATTTGGAAACTTTTGTGATACAAATGGCATAACACATAACTTTTCCGCTCCACGAACACCTCAATCAAATGGAGTAGTTGAACGTAAAAATAGAACAATTCAAGAAATGAGTAGAACAATGCTTAATGAACAAAACATTCCTCAAAAGTTTTGGTGTAACGCCGTTGACACTTCTACATATATTTTGAATAGAGTCTTAATACGTCATTTCTTAAACAAAACACCATATGAGCTTTATAAAGGTAAAAAGCCAACGTTAGGATATTTTAGAGTCTTTGGTTGTAAATGCTTTATTCTTAATACTAAAGACTATCTCACCAAGTTTGACCCAAAGTCTTATGAAGGTGTATTTCTTGGTTACTCTCAAACTAGTAAAGCTTACATTGTCCTAAATAAAGAAACAATGATAGTCGAGGAATCGTTGAACATAACATTTGACGAAAGTCCACCGCCCTCTAAGACATCACCTTTGGTAGATGATGACTTAGTTGAAAGTCAAATAATAAAAAGTCAAATTAATGATAACAAGGAAGATGAACCATTAAATAAGGAAATTATAAACATCAAAGAATCTAAAAGTCATCCTTTAGAAAAGGTCATAGGACAACTTAATCAAAGAACCTTAAGGTCACAAGCCCAAAATCAAAGTAATTATTTTTGTTTTGTATCCACCATTGAACCGAAAACCATAAATGAAGCAATAAAAGATGAATCATGGGTAATTGCCATGCAAGAAGAATTAAACCAATTCGTTAGAAATGATGTTTGAAATTAGTTCCAAAACCCAAAGATCAAACTATAATTGGAGCGAAATGGGTCTTTTGAAATAAAATGGACGAAAATGGTGTAGTATCTAGAAACAAAGCTAGGCTTGTTGCACAAGGTTATAATCAACAAGAGGATTGACTATGATGAAACTTATGCACGGTAGCTAGACTTGAATCTATTAGAATATTACTTGCTTATGCATGTGCTTATGACTTTAAATTATTTCAAATGGATGTTAAAAGTGCTTTTCTTAATGGGTTTATTAACGAAGAAGTGTATGTTGCTCAACCTCCCGGTTTTACCGACTTTGAGAAACCACATCATGTCTTCAAACTCAAGAAAGCATTATACGGTCTTAAACAAGCACCTAAAGCTTGGTACGACCGACTTAAGACTTTTCTTATTGATAACAAATACACTATGGGATTAGTAGATAATACCCTTTTTACCAAGAAAAAGGAATCACAAATTATCATTGTTCAAATATCGTTGATGACATTATATTCGGATCAACTTGTCAAGAGCTATGTGATGATTTATCTAAAATCATGCACGACGAGTTTGAAATGAGTATGATGGGTGAGTTAAACTTCTTTCTAGGACTTCAAATTAAACAACTAGAAGATGGCATATTTTATAACCAATCTAAATATATAAAAGACATGCTTAAGAAATTTGGTCTTGAAGATTCCAAACCAACTAAAACACCCATGTCCTCGGACACTAAACTCACCAAGGACGAAGAAGGTGAATCCGTAGACAACACTAAATATAGAGGAATGATTGGTAGCCTACTCTATCTTACGGCTAGTAGACCCGACATTATGTTTAGTGTTTGTCTATGTGCTCGCTTTCAAGAAAACCCAAAGGCATCACACTTAGAAGCCTTAAAAAGGATTTTTAGATACATTAAGGGAACAACGTGTTTAGGATTATGGTATCCCAAAGGAACGGGTATAGAAACCATAGTGTATGCCGACTCGGATCATGCCGGTGATTATGTCGATAGAAAAAGTACAAGTGGTATTTGCACTTTTGTTGGACATTGTCTCACCTCATGGTTTGCAAAAGCAAATGGCCTTAGCCATCTCAACTCTTGAAGCCGAGTGCGTCTCGGTAGGAAAAGCATGTCAACAAGCTCTTTGGATGAAGCAAGCTCTCGTGATTACGAATTCATCTCAACGACATTGTGATACTGCGACAACAAAGGAGCCATCGATCTCGAAGAAGAATCCCGTTCAACATGCTCGTACAAAGCATATTGAAATCCGTCATCACTTTCTTGCGACAATGTTCAAAAGGAAACATTTCAATCGAGAAAGTATCCTCCGAAGACAACATTGCCGACATCTTAACTAAGCCTCTTAAACGAGAACCTTTTAATCTTCTTAGACTTGGTTTAGGGTTAATGGAACCAAACATGTAGGATAAACATAGCCCAAAACATTAGAATAGTCAAAACAAAACAATTTTGTCTTGTATGCACTCACGTAGCCACGGCACAAAGCGACAACACGGACGGAACCAAAATTTTGGTACCGTCGGTCCGTCAGTGTCTCTGAAAAAAAGCGCTACCTACAAAACATCTTCTTCCTCAAAAACCACTTTACCAAAACGTGTAAACATTAAACCAAGCTCATTATTAACACCTTCCCACTCACTAATCACTGAAGATAACATCATTGTAAGTATCCTAACTACATTTTATCTCTTAATTCTGAGTCTAGGATTCTTATTTATGCACAAAACTATCACAAATTATTACATGGGGTTTTATGTATGCTTTTATACCAAATATGAATTCAATTGGCAAAATGCATAACTAGTCATTGAAATTAGGTACTACATTATCATATTGCATAAACAAATCATGCTTCCCACTAATTAATAGATAATGAATATAAGGCCTTATTCAAATAACCAAACACCCCATGTCAAAAATTTTGAAAAGCTTCTCACTTGTAGGAAAACAATTTTTCATTGTTAATACAAATAGAAACGTTAGATTTTCATCACTTGCATGCTCTTGAATACTAAAGGTATTGCATAACTAATATGCATTCCGGGTATATTCAAATGAAGCCACATTGAATTAGGAGCATTTGGGTTATCTCATGGTATTTGCCAAACACCCACTAAAACCATTTTGTGCATAAAATGAGTCGAGATAACCGCAACTCCCAATTGTTTTCATATAGGCACACACTAGAACCAAAACGTTAAAGTTTATTCTCATTTTTAACATATTAATTCTTGTCCTTAGGAATAACCATGGTAGCCGCAAGATTCTATGATCACAAAGACACCCTTGGCTATATTCCCAAACATCACAAAACCAAAGGACTTTCCAAGGAACAAGTAGAAATATTTAGGGGTCTAGAATCAAGGTATTTCCATGAGGGTAGAACCATTCACTCATCCTTCCTTGAAAATACCAATCTCCGTGAAGAACTAGCCGCCATTCAATTCGATTGTCTTCTTGACATCGATGAACCAATTTATCCTAGGTTTGTGTTAGAATTCTATGCTAGTGTGACCGAATTTAGTGATGAAGACGATGATGAATTTTGTCTTAGGTTTAAAATCAATCAAAAAGAATACACCATCACCTTAGCCAACTTTGCTCAAGTGCTAGGAATTCCCAACCGATGGACTTGTGTCTACTCGGATAAGTGGTCACTCACCGTTCTTGATGCAATCAATGACCGCAGTCCTCCCTACCAAACCCGTTTGGCCGATAAGGATGTTATCCGTGAACACCTATTTAACCCAAGGGTGATACAACCCGAGTTACCGAAAGGAAAAGAGGTAAACCGAGATCCATATGGAATGGAGCTAAATGAACTTAAGCCCGAATTTAAGAAATGGGAGGAGTTACTTAGAGCCAACGTCATTAGCACCATAGGAAATAGGGATCACATCAACGCTTGCCTTTGCCACATGCTCTACAACTTGTCCACCCGTCAACCATTCAATTTAGCTTACTACATCGCTAGGAGAATGATTGATATTCCAACTCAAGGATCGGTTGCTCTTCCATACGGGATGCTTCTCACCCGTCTCTATAGAAACTTTGCACCAATTCCACCAAGCCCAAAAGGGATGCACCTTCACTATGAGCTCATCCTCACATCTTTGTACCTTTGAGTGATGCACGAGTTGCTAAGACAAAAGGCAAGAGAGCAAAACCTCCAACTCCATCATCATCATCATCATCAAATAGCTCAGGATGGACTTCCAAGCTCTCATCTTCCACCTCATGAGTATTACGCGTCTCTTCCCGAGATCGAGAATGAATCAGTGAGTTCAAGCAAACTAAGGGAATGTTCAAGTGCCTTGGTAGGATGATGAGCAAGATTTACAAGAAGTTGGACAAATGAGGGTACTTTAAGGAGTGTTTGGAACAATACATTATCGTTAATGTTTGATACAATCTAGTTGTTTTTATTATGTAGGATGATAATATAACTTGAAATAATGTTGTATGCTAACAATCTTATGCAGGGGGATAGCACAAGCATGCTATCAAATTTTACCCATTTTCACTATAATGTGAAAATCAAAAAGCCTTGCTCAAAATCTATGCTCCACTATGTTTATACATGTGTTATTTACTTTTCCTAACTAGAAATGTTTAGTATCACAAGTTTTGAGAAAAATTTCAGGTTTCGGAAAAGTCCCCGACACCTAAAAACATACTCTGTGAAGTTTTCTGCACTTCACGGATCGAGGGCACCAACGATTTGGTTCCGTCATTATGAAATTGGTACCGCCGTGCACATGCAGTGTGACGGACGGCACCCTTTTAAGGGTTCCGTCCGTGTAAAATTTTGGTGCCGTGGATCCTCCGGGTAACTTTCGAATTTCGACTCTTCGTGATTCCAAATTACCATCCATTACTTATAAGTCAATCTTAACTAGTTTATACTCTTATTAGAACTAGTATAATTCACTTAGGTATATAAAAAATCCATTTCCACCAAAATTCAAAAATTTGAAAAATCCACCCAAGGAGCCCTTTGGCATAAAGGAAGGAACCAAATTTTGGTACCTTCAAATCAAGTGGTAATCGATTGTTAGGAAATTCCACTCATTAGAACACATTTATTGCAAATCTTTTCTTCTTCACTCCATCTCTCTTGTATGGATTGACTTGGGTGATATGACTAGCATTCAACCCACTTCCAAATCATTAGGAACCTCATCTCTTCAATGGTTTAACATCAAATCAAACACATTTCTCCATGATTTTCACTTCTATAAATTGAGAGGTTTTACCATGATCATCCTCACACCTTCTTCATTCTTACCATTATCTAGCAAAGAAAAACCTAAGTCAAAAATGACAAAATCCTCTCTTAAACCTTGCAAGAAAACCGCTAGAATTAGTGTGAGGCCTTGTTGCTTCGTTAACCTTAGCTCCTCATCCGAGTCTTCTCCACTCACAATCTCATCTCCCATCCGAGATGATACAAGCCTTACCTTGGTCACACCTACTCAATCACACATTGTGATCACCACTCCACCACCCACAAAACACCAACTTCACCTCCATCGGCACCCATCCAAACATCCAAAACACCTCACCACCTTCACCACCAAGGTCTCCAACTCTCATTCCTATGGGTTATTTTCCACTCCACCAACTTCACCAAATCCTTTCTTGGAGGACTTGGATGACTTTCCTCTAGGCCAAATCATCCACCACCATTGCCATCCTTTGGCACAATTGAGCGGATTGCTCATGAGTCACCTCGGTCATCTTTTGACCCAAACGCCCCATTAGGGCCTAAACCTCTTCTCTTCCACCCCATTCACAAAGACATTCATGGTCCTTTGTATGGGGATCATCCACTCCCCACATCAATGTCCCCTCATCTTGAGGACATTGAGGAGTGCATGTGGGATGCCAATCCAACTAGGGAGGAGATTCAAGCGGAGCTCCACAACCTCCACCAATTCAAAGGCATGGTGGATTCTCACCTTAGTGAGACTAGGCAAATGCAAAATGCTTTGCTAGCCTCCATCATGACCACCCCAAACATCCCCACCAACACCAACACATCTACCATTCCACCACCACAACCTCACCAAACATACTATCCTCCTAGGCATAGTTGCTCAACTTGTGAGCAAATGGCCCAAACCGTTGAACGGACCCGGGTTATGGTCCATGACTTTCAAGAGGAAATGAGGTTCATCCTCAATCACATCCTTGAGCGCCTCAACGCTCTTTCTCATCCACCATCTCATTAGGATGGTCATAGACTAACATTTCTAAGTTTTTCTTTTCTTAGAATTATTTTCTTTTTCTTGTACTAAAACACATCATTGTGTTCTCTTTTCATGATCTTTATTCATGAAAATTTTAACTTAATGAATGATGTTTTTTATATTGTTGGTGCTTTTACATAGTGTTTGGAAATGCTTGTGAATGATCATTATTACTAACATTTTTTTGTAGCTTTATTTTCACAATCCATGTATCTTCCCATTAAGCACCCAATTTAGGGGGAGCTTTGATCAAGGGGGAGATAATGGCTCGGGCTCATTACATTCCGCATCGCCTCTTCTTTTTGTTGAGACAAAAAGGGGGAGAAAATATAGAACTTGTTTACATTTGTTATATTTGACTTTCTGAAAAAGTCAAACATACTTCATTAAGGTAATACTTGACTTTTCTGAAAAAGTCAACATCATGCATCAACTAGTAAATACTTTGACTTTCTGAAAAAGTCAAACATCATACACTTACATTATCATTTCCTTTTCAAGTTCTAAAACTAATATTTTATAACTCTTGCACAAACTTTGTATCTTTTATAAAATAAAATTTATATTTTGTCCTCAACAAAAGGGAGATTGTTAATACAAATATCGTCATTAAACGTTATTTATATTTTGATCTTTACCTAAGTTTTGTTAACGACAAAAGTAAATTTAATTTGTATAAAAGCTTAAAGCTTGTCAAGTTTAATAGATATTAAAACAAGCTTTTCAAACAATATCTTCATCATTCAAGCATTTACATTTGTGATTAGTCATATCTTAATATGACTCTAATCATTATGTATGATAGTAGTTTTAGAATGTTTTAGGTTCTTAAAACCAAACACTACTTAAGTACTTGCATATTTCTAAAAATAGATATACAACATATGACATCATGTGATGCATCATGGAAATCATTGGAAGATTTCATTAGATACTTTGTGTGGTTGTACTCTTCATATCTTACACAATCTTACATAGATATGGTTGACTTTGGCAAAGATTTTGATATCTTCTTTGTCGGACCGGCGGCACCAAAATCCACAACAGGCGGAACCCTTTTAAGGGGTCCGCGGTCCGTGGATCTTCGATGGTTTTGGCTATAAATAGCAAAGCCAAACCAAGTAGTTTTCATCCTTTCTATCATACTCTCATACATATCTTCTCTCTAACCTTTCTAACTCAGTTTCATATCATATTAGTGATCTCTTTTGTAGCAAAGAAGATCAAGTCACATTCAAGCTTCAAACGAGAAGTTGGAAGTCTTGTTTGTTTAGTGTTGTATGATCTAGTGTTGATTCATACTTCATTGTTGTATTAAACCATCATAATCTTGTGAGTGTGAGTGGTTAGTATTTTAGTCCTCAAAATACATTGTGTGTGGGAGTAGTTGTACCCTTGGAAAGAACTCGACATCTAGCTTAGTGTCGGAAATAGTGTAGCGAAGTGTAAAGGTTTTCTCCGCCCGGTGAAAGGAGCTTGTTGACTAGTGAAGTTAAACTCTCGAGTGTGAGACTCGGGGGTGGAGTAGGGCAAGGAAAAAGAGTCCTTGTAGGCCGAACCACTATAAACAACTTGTTGTGGTTTGATCATTTCTTTCCTTATTTACTCTTTACATATTGCTTGCATATTTCATCAACATATCCAAGATCAATATCAATTGATCTTTCAATAAGTTTCAAAACAAAGTTTTAATTGGTAAACTATTCAACCCCTTCTAGTTTTCTACAATTT